>JACDQD010000001.1:49893651-49928651 GCA_019843655.1 Lethocerus indicus | reverse complement strand
GTCCCGTCCTCAGGGTCCGACGACGGTTGGGGCGGTTCTACGTATTGGAGGTCTGTTCGAAGAGTATTTTGGGGTTGTTTTTCAAAAATTATTCATCAATTTCGTCCCATTTCGAAGCAATTGGGCACGCCCGTCGCCACGGTAAAGTGTCGGTCGTCTATCTTATTACATACCCTGGGGGGGAAAAAAAAAATGCTACCGAAGATGGCGAAACGCCGAAACGCCTGTCAACTCCACGGCTTTCTTCCTCAACTTCTCGGCGTCATATCGCCAAATAATTGGTTAATTTCCAACTGGGATCGTCGGACCTGAGAGTTGCCCCCTCACTTCCCCCCCTGCTAAGGGGGGGTGAGGAATAAAGCTCTATTAGGTGGAGAAAACGGTGCATATTACGTGAATTTATTGACACTGCGTCCAGTGGGGGGGCGCACCCATATCTAGTTTGTCCAATTGCATTATTATTTACGCTGGCAAAATATTTTCCCGACAGTCCGATAAGCCCGATACCGGGGGATCAGTTGTAAATATTTAGTCTGTCGGGCGATAAAAAAAAAAAAAATTTACCTGTTAAAACCTGTATACTATAATTAGTTGCGATTTAATTCAGATCTTTCTACATTTATATATATATATATATATATATATACACGAACATCGGGTCTGTATTGTTGGTGTATACGGGTCATGTAAAACCCGGTCTAGAAAAAGACCTGAGCGGACGGAAGTTCTACAATAATTTTTAACGTACCTGTTTTACGGTTTCTGTCTTTCTCCCTTCGCTGCTGCGGTTCGGTCTTCAGTAGCGGTGTGTGTCGGGCCCACAGTTTTGGGTGACGGTGCATCCGGGAAACGTCAAAAGTGGCTGAACGCCGCCGCTACTGAAGACGACGGGGAGCGAGCGGAGCCGCGGAGAGAGCAAGACAGAAACGGCACAAAACGTAACGTATTCTATAATAATAATTTCAATACCGAGACCAGTCGTTCTCCTTCGAACCTGTTCGGAGATCAAAATGGTACTTTATACACTCGTTAAGCTGTTGGGAATCTCGAAAATTAAAATCCTCGCGTTACACTGAATTTTTTTTTAAATAATGAAAATCCATCAGTGTTAGCTGTCCGAGGAATGTTTTCCACCGCTTGGAGGGAATTTTTCGAAAAACTCAGGACTCGTCGCATGTTTTTAAAATCCTTCGATGAACGTGATAATTGACCCCGTGTCGAAGAACCGAAGCGCGAAAGCGAAAAATTTCAATATACAATAGTTTCTCCGATTGGATATCGTTGAATTAAATACAGGAGAAACACACATACACATTTTAATTCGCCTTCTCAGAATTCAATTGAATATTATTTTAAATACGAATTCTTTTCTATCGATACCCGTACCAAATTACTTCCTTCGCTGATAACGTTTTTTTTTTTTCTTTTTTATATTTACTTGATGGGCCGCATGTCGGATCGCTAATCTGTTCTTAGATAATATCGCGTTGGATAAGGCGATTGTTGTATTGTTTAGTGTTATAATATGCGAGTTATAAAAATTGTTTACAACCGTCGAATAGTCTGGAATTATATTAGACAAGCAGTATCGATTCTTTATCGTTCAATTTGTAATATTTCATTCAGGTCTTTCGCCGGACCGGTTCGTCGGCCTCTCGCCGTCTTCAGTAGCGCTGTGTCGGTCACTTGTCACTGTGTCATGTGTACTGTATATATATATATATATATATATATATATATATATGTGTGTGTGTGTGTGTGTGTCTTTAAACTGCTACTGAAGATGGCGATCGGCCGACAAAAACCGGTCTAGCAAAAGACCATTCCAACCCTTCGGCAGACCCACAAAACGGGAATATTGAACCGTTATATTTTATATTACCGATATAACCGATTCCCCGATTGAAACGATCTGGAATAATTGTATATTTTGAAATTGAAAAAAATATAAATGACGATCTAAAACATTTGATATACGGATAAATTGTACCATTTCGATGCATATTTTTTTTTTTCCCCGGCGATACAAAATTCAATTATTCCGTTCTACTCTACTAATTTTCATTTTCCTCCCTGTTTTTTTTACAGGTTACAGGTGTTTCAAAGCCGTGATGTTTCTGACCGGTTTTATTTTCGCCTCCGTCATTGTATACCTGATATGTATACAGGAGAAACTTCTACCGGCGTACGCCAATGCGGGTCAGTGGAAACGAACCTATTAAATTTTCATATATATATATATATATATATACACTCGTATAATGCCTTCTGTATTTTATTATCGGTCGTCGCATTTTCGCGTTCGTTAAAAACTGTTCGAATTACTGTTTTCAAATTGCCGGTTAAATTCGGAACATTTATTGCGAATTCGTTCCGAAATAATATACACTCGGAATTTATACGATTAACGTTCAAAGTGCTACGAATAATAATAACGTACTTGTTTGTTTCTGTTCTGATATTGAAACGGAATATACGGAGGAAAATAAAAAAATAAAATAACCAAATATACCGTTGTGGACCGTATACATTTTAAATTTTTATAATTATGCATTAATTTATCGTTTAGATATTTGTTAGACGCCTGAAAAGGAAGTGGCCACGCGACCTAAATGATTAAATAAAATATTAATAATAATAAATAAATAAATTGTTATTTATTATATATAAAAATATTATTTTAATAAAAAAGGGGGAAACTAGTGGGTTTCTCCTCTAATTGTAGTAGACTATTGTAGCTAGTGATTTCATCAATTTTGCTTATTGTATAATTTTACAGTTGTAACAATAAAAGAGACAAAAAAAAAGATATTTGTTATATAAAACCTGTAATATATATTTTTTTTTCAGTGAGATAAATTAATTTGACACAGATTTTAATTGAATTTTATGCTATCGGATTCCAATTGAATTCATGAACGACAGTGTTTAAAAAAAACATCTACGTATTATAATAAATTACTTATATAATAAATTCTTCGAGTGTTATTTTTGTTGCAATTTATGTTGTCGAAGTTGTGACTTTTGGCGTATATAATTTTTTTTCGCCGATTTAATTTTATCGACCGTAACAAAAAAAAAAAATTTTAATTCACCAATTACTCAATTTAACGATAAGATTCGGGGATTATTATTTTGGAACAAATAATCGATAGATTTTCTCGAGATGTTCAGAAACTTGAGTATGTTTTTATGTATACACGGCTATTTAATATATTTGTCGAATTTCCGAATTGAATATATGCGATTTGACTCAATTTAATAGTAAAAAAAAAAAAAAGGTTTAAACGAGTGTTTATTTATGAGTGTAAATTGCTGCGAATAATCCCGTAAAATTCGACGATTGTGTTCGTTAATTGAATTATAAAATTGCAGGTATCGGATTCTGCGCCGGAATTCTGTTCGGACTGATCACAATGCTGGTCCAATACGTCGGTCTGTTCATGACCGGTTTTCACACCGGTCTGTTCGTCGCAGTCGCGACGCTGGCGATAGTCGACCAGTTCATACAGCCGCAGACTCTGTTGGTCTCGATCGGATCGCTTTTGGGCTACGGCCTACTATTCGCCGTACTCAACCTTCAGTGTCAGAAAGGTGAACGATTATAAACGAAATAAGATGATATATTATTAATTTGATATACCTGTTTTGTGTGTGTGTGTGTGGTCTGCGACGGGTCGGAATATACTCTAGGTTCGTCATGTTTCTGTCTCTCCTCTCTCGCTGCCGGTTCGGTCTTTTGCTAGACCGGGGTTTCGGCCGCTCGCCATCTTCAGTAGCGCTGCGTCAGTAGTCACTGTCAGCACTTTTGGATGTTTTTTGGGCATCCTCACTGCCCACTGTGTCACTTTCACATGTACTGTAGTGTCTGGTCAGTATGTCGGTTTGTTTACCGTTAATGGGAATTAATTTTCTCATTTAACTAATTAGATTTATATTATTATTTATGTGTGTGTGTGTGTGTGTGTGTGTGTGTGTGTGTGTGTGTGTGTGTGTGTGTGTGTGTGTGTGTGTGTGTGTGTGTGTGTGTGTGTGTATGTGTGTGTGTATGTGTGTGTATATGTGTGTATATATATATATATATATATATATATATATATATATATATATGTTTGTGTTATGTGTTTATGTGTGTGTGTTGTGTGTGTGTGTGTGTGTGTGTATGTGTATATATATATATATATATATATATATATATATATATATATATATATAAATGACTGACATACTGACAGACATTACAGCACGTGGTGAAAGTGACAGTGGGCAGTGAGGATGCCCCTTAAAACATCCAAAGTGCCACAACAGTGACAGTAACACAGCCGCTACTGAAGACGACAAACAGTAAACCAGTCTAGCAAAAGACCGAATCGAGAGAGAAGACAGAAACATGACGAACCTATGATAATTTATTAGTTTAATATACCTGTTTTGTGGTCTGCGAGGGTTGGAATTAGCGAATCGTAAAATTCACTCGGGATGGAGCGATCGTTGTGAGGAGGGAGGGAGGAGCGGAGAGCTATCGGAGAGAGAGACGGAGACCTCGAAGAGAGAGAGAGATTGGTCGAGAGAGAGAGAGAGAGAGAGAGAGAGCCCCAGAGAGAGAGAGAGAGAGATTGAGAGAGAGAGATTAGAGAGAAGAGAGAGAGAGAGGAGACCCGAGATTAGGAGTGGGAGAGGGAGAGGGAGAGGGAGAGAGAGAAGAGATCGGAGAACAGAGAGAGAGAGAGAGAGAGAGAGAGAGAGAGAGAGAGAGAGAGATCGATAGAGAGAGCAAGGTTATCTTGAGAGTTATTTATATAGTTTTAACCAATTTGTAAAACAAAATTGACAACGGGCCCTTAAAGGGTCAACAGTACGAATAAAATGCCACACACTGTACAATATACTTTCTGATAGATCACTAGAAAAGCCCAGCGCTTGTTGTACTTATTATAAAAAAAACAATCGTTGTTGCGACGAAAAAAGTGTTTGCATGCTAATCTTTAGTGTAAGTAAAAACCATTTAGGTCGACAACCAAGTATTCGGAATGCACCGACACAAATGGAACGTTGTTGTACGATTTTTAAGTCGTCGACATTTTGCGCAGATAAGCCAAAGTGGATGGTTTCAACGCGCTATAACGATATTCGCTTCTCCGCAATGTCCCACTGTTGATGAACTATGTTGATCCGAATCGATAACGTCGGGTGCTCCACGCCTTCTAATGGAAAAATCCGAATTTCGCGAAACCGTACCGACACGGTGTTCTTTTAACGCTTCATCACAGCGAGACGGCGTACAATTTTGTATGAGCCTTTGCAAAAATAAAAAAGCGAAATTTGACGGAAACACACACACACACCAGTCAATGTAATTTTGATACCGAATATTTCAGAAAGGACCGAATAATAACGTATCGAAGAATCTGTGCCAAATTTGTTGACGTACTTACGAATGCTTCGCGTAATTATGTTTTCGCTAATAACGGTGAGAAATTGTATCTGTTGTTCACATCTCGTGAGAGTATCGGGTTTTTTTTTGTACATTTCTCCTTAAGGGAGATACACGAGGTGTTTTCGAACTGTAGGCGACCTAAATCGACGCAAGATTCGAATCTTAATCGTTAATTTTGAAATATTGTTCGACAACGAAAATATGTTCTATCGTTTTTTTTTTTTTTTGAATAGGGAATTCAAATCTGGCGTTAATTTCGGGACACCCTACCGAACCACAGTTGTTCGAATTTAGAAATCTGTTATAGTTTCGAATTTTTTTTTATTGTACCGCTTGATATATATATAAATTTGCAGGTCTGACGATATTCGGAACGAGCCTTTACGGCGGCGCCCTAATAACGGGTTCGGTCGATTTCCTCCTCGAAGGTTTCAAAAGCGCCAAATGGTTCTGGAAGCACAGGGATATAACGCCCTGCTATCCCGTCCTCGTCCTTTGGCCGACGATGCTTTTCGTCGGTCTCGCCGTACAGATATTCTTCACGGCGCCGCCATCCCACAATACGTGTAAGTTACGTAAAATAATTTTGTTTACGCTAGGTCTGTTCGCATAAAAGATTAGATTTCTGCCGAATGAGCGCAGAGGGGTCCAAAAAAAAAAAAAATAATGTATCCGCTGTTTTAACAACAGCGGATTCGCCGCTATCTCGGGCTCCACTCGAAAGAATCTCGACTTGAACAGAAAATTTGTACTCTTAAGGCCGTTGAGGACATCAAAATTGACGGTATAGAGAGCTATGCTGGGTTCCACCGAGAATCGGTCGCATCCAGAGATTCCAATCGAAAGTCCTTCCTAGCACATCCTTAATGCTCCCCTCCGGGGGGTATGTTTCTGACCACAGACAATCCACGATGACCTCTCAACATACCCAGGACAGTCGGCGAAGTCCCGAAATCCCGGTTCCTGAAGTTCCACTCCCTCCGCCCCTTTCTCCTCATCCCAATCCTCTCAAGACTCGAAAGAATCTCGACTTGAACAGAAAATTTGGACTCTTAAGGCCGTTGAGGACATCAAAATTGACGGTATAGAGAGCTATGCTGGGTTCCACCAAGAGGACATCCGACATCGGTCATCCAGAGATTCCAGTCGAAAGTCCTTCCTAGCACATCCTTAATGCTCCCCCCCGGGGGTATGTTTCTAACCACAGAATCCACGATGACCTCTCAACATACCCAGGACAGTCGACGAAGTCCCAAAATCCCGGTTCCTCAAGTTCCACTCCCTCCGCCTTTCTCCTCATCCCAATCCTCTCAAGACTCAAAAGAATCTCGACTTGAACAGAAAATTTGTACTCTTAAGGCCGTTGAGGACATCAAAATTGACGGTATAGAGAGCTATGCTGGGTTCCCCACCAAGAAGACATCCTACATCGTCATCCAGAGATTCCAACGAAAGTCCTTCCTACCACATCCTTAATGCCCCCCGGGTATGTTTCTACCGGACAATCCACGATGACCTCTCAACATACCCAGGACAGTCGGGAAGTCCCAAAATCCCGGTTCCTCAAGTTCCACTCCCTCCGCCCCTTTCTCCTCATCCCAATCCTCTCAAGACTCAAAAGAATCTCGACTTGAACAGAAAATTTGGACTCTTAAGGCCGTTGAGGACATCAAAATTGACGGTATAGAGAGCTATGCTGGGTTCCACCAAGAAGACATCCTACATCGGTCGCATCCAGAGATTCCAATCGAAAGTCCTTCCTAGCACATCCTTAATGCTCCCCCCGGGGGTATGTTCCTGACCACAGACAATCCACGACGACCTCTCAACATACCCAGGACAGTCGACGAAGTCACAAAATCCCGGTTCCTGAAGTTCCACTCAAGCCCCTTTATCCTCATCCCAATCCACTCAAGACTCGAAAGAATCTCGACTTGAACAGAAAATTTGTACGCTTAAGGCCGTTAAGGACATCAAAATTGACGGTATAGAGAGCTATGCTGGGTTCCTCCAGGAGGACATCCGACATCGCCCCAATCCAGAGATTCCAGACAAAAGTCCTTCCTAGCACATCCTTAATGCTCCCTGGGTATGTTTCTAACGGACAATCCACGATGACCTCTCAACATACCCAGGACAGTCGGCGAGTCGCAGGAATCCCGGTTCCCGAAGTTCCACTCCCTCCGCCCCTTTCTCCTCATCCCAATCCTCTCAAGACTCGAAAGAATCTCGACTTGAACAGAAAATTTGTACTCTTAAGGCCGTTGAGGACATCAAAATTGACGGTATAGAGAGCTATGCTGGGTTCCACCAGGAGGACATCCGACATCGCCCGAATCCAGAGATTCCAGGCGAAAGTCCTTCCTACCACATCCTTAATGCCCCCCCCCGGGGTATGTTTCTGACCACAGACAATCCACGACCTCAACATGACCTCTCAACATACCCAGGAGTCCCGAAATCCCGTTCCTCGAACCGTTCCTCAAGTTCCTCCTCCGTCCAAAAGTCGAAAGAATTTTGAACTTGGATGTTTTCCGGGTAATAGAGAGCTATGCTGGGTTTTTCGGTACCAAAAGTCCTTCCTACATCCTTAATGCTCCCGGGGTATGTTTATACAGTCTCAAAATGGAGATAAATGACATGCGAGTTATGGACATTTAAAATGGACATTTGGACCACTCTGTATATTCAAGTTCATATTTTATACGTATAATTGAAAAAAACGTGTATAAATATGTAGGAGATCACTTCGGAGGGGGACAAAATGGATATTCGTAAATGGATAAATAATTTTTGAAAAAAAAACCCCCTAAAATTCGCGATAATTTTTTTGGAACAGACCTCGTATACGATGAAACCCGTTTTAGCGATTCTCAAATTTATTTCGTTGCGTTGAATTTCGAATTTGAATTATCGCACGATGAATAATGCGAAATGTGTCGATGTGGAATTTAATGCACTTGAAAGAGACGGAAAAAAGTCACTAAAGTAAAACAGATAATTATCGCAGTACTGAATGCACCTATATTGAAATATATTTATTAAATAATTTAATTACGAAACAATAGTTTAGTGATTTTGCTAATCCTAATTTTAAAAAGTGTTTTAAAATATTTCATTTTTGACAATAATTTGCGATAAATTTATACCGCGACACTAACAGTATTTTCATTTTTATACTTTTTATCTAGAGATATAAGAAAAATTTCTTATGTAAAAACATGGTTCTGTTCTAGGTTCAAATGAAATATAATAATTAAAATAAATTATATTCCTGCTTAGGTGTTACTGAATCGGAGAAAATTTGCTTTTTTAAATTAAATACAAATTCGAATACTTGTTGTTTTATGTATAATTTTTTTTTTTTTTTCTTTTTAAAGGTAAACACGGTGGCCGCGCCAGAACCAGAGAACAACGTGCCGAACTACGCCAGAACAAGTACAGGTATTTGTACCAGGTGAGGACCGCTCACGGCGATGTCATCAGCCAGGTGAATATATGAAAAATTTATTGATTAATTTCTAGAGGCGGTTTCTCAATATTCTATTATATTCTATACTGGTTTTAATTTTTAATAATATTAATTATGTCAACGTTAACAGAATTTCTGTTATCACGTATCTGTCAGTATATAATTAATGTAGGGCGAATAAATATAATAACTAATTGAATAAACCTAAATTACATCGTTCAATTAGCGAGCTAATGTCCCTACGAGAATATTACATTTATATAAACGGTAATTTTGATTTTTGGTAATTTTAAAGATATAATGGTTCGGTATATTATCACTTGTTAATCCCGAATTTTGTTATTTATATTTAATATATTCAATTATACTTAGATAGAGAGAGAGAGAGAGAGATGGGAGAGAGAGAGAGAGAGAGAGAGAGAGGAGAGAGAGAGAGAGAGAGAGAGAGAGAGAGAGAGAGAGAGAGAGAGAGAGAGAGAGAGAGAGAGAGAGAGAGAGAGAGAGGAGAGAGAGAGAGAGAGAGAGAGGAGAGAGAGAGAGAGAGAGAGAGAGAGAGAGAGAGAGAGAGAGAGAGAGAGAGAGAGAGAGGAGAGAGAGAGAGAGAGAGAGAGAGAGAGAGAGAGAGAGAGAGATAAGAGTTATAAAATGAAATATTAGGCCCGTAGGGCCGAAAGGTTCTTTCGAAAAATCATTTTTCACCGATATGAAAAAAAGCGTTTGCATACAGATACTATTTTTTTTTTATTTCATCAATTGTTGCTTAATTGTATAATTTTTAACAATAAAAGAGACATAAAAAAAAAAAATAGTGTATATATTGACCGATATTGTCGACAACTGTCGGGCCATTTTTTCCCCGGAAAATTTTCAAGTTTTCGCTTTCGCTTACTTGAACCGTTTGGGATAACTTTTTCTAGTGGTTGTAACGCATTTATAAATCTGTATCTTATGCTCAATTGTATTTTTCTATTTTTTCTCCCCGTAGAACTACGTTCAAGCGTTGCAGAACAAAGTGGTCGGTCCTGGCGAGACTTCGACGCTCGAATCCGACGCGACGCACCTAACGATGTTGCCCGACGGCCAGCCGGATCTCAACAGAAGCGTCAATTTCTATCGATAACACTTTGCGTAGCGTTGGCTCTCTATTCGCTTCAATTCTTCTCCTCCTCCTCCTCTTCCTCTCTCCTCCTTCTTCTTCTTCTTTCCTGTCGTACTACTATTACTTATACTATTCTCTGTCTGTCCGCTATTTCGGCACGTCGTCGCTATTCGGCTTCTACGGGCCGTACGACGCCGTCGCGAAACTACGAACAAAGTCGAAAAAACGTACAAATCGGTCGAAATTCGACCGGGCGGGAAAGTGTTTGTCGGCTATTTAACGAAAAAAAAAAATATTTAGTAATTTAGACTCGTTTAGTCGCGATTGAAATCGATCCGTTGTCGTACTCCGTCGTTCATTTTTTTTTTTTTTAACGCTACAACAAGAAATTGTCGGTCGAATTCGAATAGGGCGGAATCGAAATATATTTAATTTCAGTTTTATTACTTTCCGACGGACGCTTTCCAAAGTTTCCATATTTCGAGTAGCGTTCGAGAAGTCGCGAAAAATTTTCCCCGGAAAAATAATTTCTAAAGGCGGAATTTCTGGACACAGTTAGTAGCTACAATGAACCTATTTATTCATACATTTCATATATATATATATATATATATATATATATATATATATATATATATTGTTTTCCAGTCGTGTTATTTCGATCTTATAGAATATTACAAAGTGTCGTTTCGACGTCGATCTACGTTTCGCAAAGTCCTTTTCGAAACCGAACTTAAAACGGTGAGAGAGCCCCCGTCTCTTTTCCCTCCGAACTTTCATCGTAAATCCGATTTCTCCGGAAATCCGGAAAAATTGAAAAATCGACAGCGGCACCACGGAATTTTGTATCTCTCGGTCGTCTCCAAAATACAATACTAAAAAAAAATATATATATATATATATATATATATATATATATATAAATAATTGTAAATTCGGGAAACGAATCAAAATTCTAAATTTGTGCTTAAAAAACTAAAATTTTTGTGCTATGACAATACGATCTTATCCGTCTTATTATAAGGAGGTCGAACGGACAGAAGAAAAAAAAATAAAATAAAATAAAAATATCGGTTTCGAAGCGCAGATTTTTGCACAATTTATGATGTCTTTTTTTGACTCTACAGAAAAATATATAGAATTTACAGAATAATGACATATATATATATATATATATATATATATATATATATATATATATATATATATGTCATGAATTTGCCACCGTTCTTGAGGTAAAGTCGGACAAATATTTAAAAATAACGAAATTTCGACGGCCGCGAAAATCTTGCGTTAATTTCGCAAGACGTTATTTATCGGATATTTTAACAATCGCCGAAACTTATTCTATAATAGTTTTTTTTTGGACGCCTTGACGCCGGTTTATTTGTGTATCGACCGTATTCACGGACGGAATTTCTACCGGCCGTGGGGAGAAGCCGAAATTCGGAGGGCGAATTTCGGTTTAAAACCTTAAACGGTGTCCAAAAATCGTCAAAACCGCTTTGACGACCGGCCCGAGTCCGAAATTTGTTCAAGAGGTCGACAATTTTCCGATATAAAATTTGAAGAAAAAATATTTAAAATAAAAAATATATATATATATATATATATAGATTGTTCGGTCCAGTAAAAACTCGGTCTCGAGATTGACGTGACGCAAGGTTTAAAATTTCAAAAATTTGAAAAATTGTTAAGGCCGAAACGAACGATATTGATTAATTTTACGTCGGATTTTTGTACGTTCATAGCGAAAAGTGAAATTGTGAAAAGTTGCGAAAACGAAAAAAAAAAGGAAAAAAAGCGGGGTAGAACGGTGTAAAGAAATAGAACTGCGGAGGGGAAAGGTGAAGCGAATTTTCTCGTTTTTTAGGTTTATTATTGATTTTATAATCAATCGACTTTGTTACGACGTCGGAATTATCGGTGAAAAAATTTTTATTACCGCTCCCTCGACCCTGTTTTTGAACAATGCTTTTCTTGTATATATATATATATATATATATATATATATATATATATATATATATATATTTTTTTTTTTCTTTTAAGTGTTGAGAGACAGCTCAAGTTTTGTGTATATATATATATATATATATATATATATATATATATATATATATTGGGGTACCAAATTAATTGACATTTTGACTTTGGAATTGTTTTATTTCCCCAAAAAAGAAATTTTAATTATTAATCTAATATATATATATATATATATATATATATATATATATATACACCAATATTATCGAGAACTCCTCAAGTTCATATATATATATATATATATATATATATATATATATATATATTTTTTTCTCTTTTAAGCATTGAGAGACAGCTCAAGTTTTTGTGTATATATATATATATATATATATATATATATATATATATATATATATATATATATATATATATATATATATATATATTATAATATATATATATATATATATATATATATATATATATATATATATATATATATATATATATATATATATATATATATATATATATATATATATATATATATATATATATATATATATATATATATATATATATATATATATATATATATATATATATATATATATATAAAGTTTTTGATTTTGGGGGCTGTTTAGGAACGAAACAGACGACGCCAAAGACCGCTATGAATTTAATGAACTGGGGAAAAAATAAATAAAATAAAAATATATTAAATTTGAAAATGTTAGAATTTTTTTTTTTTCAGTTTTTCTATATATTCTATCCGTGTTTTTAGTGTCGACGTATATATCTATACGCATATATAAATATATTTGTAAATATGAAGACTTTTTGACACGAGAAGAGGGTTGGGGAAAATCTACTGATTCCCTTTCTCGTCGATTACTCTTATTATTGTTACGATTGTTATTATTATTATTATTATTGTTGTTGTTGTATTTTTATTAATATGTAAAAAAAAAAAAAAAGTCGAGGACTGTTTTAAATTTTAATTTATTGCGGCTTTTTTTTTTTTTTAAATTTAATTTTATTAGTCGACATTTATCGAGTATATTTATTCAGTCGCGAACCAATCTCGAATTTGATGACGGCTAAGCTTTATTATTTTTATTTTACGTTCCGTGAATCGATCGTATATAATTTTTATGTTCCTCGAGAAAGAGAGATTGAGGGGGTGGAAATATATAAAAAAAATATGTTTTTTCTCCTCCCCATATATTCTTACCAAACGGCTTTTACTGTATATTTTATTTCCCTGTTAATCGATTTTATTATTAGTATTACGGTTGTGATATAGTACATACATATGAATATAATTATATCTATATATATATATATATATATATATATATATATATATATATATATATATATAATAATATTTGTGTATACACACACACATATATATCTGAATGTATTTGAACATAAAAAAAAAAAAAAAAAAAAAATACAGAATTTGCCATAGATTAAGGATTTTAAAAATGAAACAATTCAAAATTGTATATACTAGAATTAGGAAATATATAAAGAAAATTCAGGATTTATTGTAAAGATATTTAACGATAATTTAAACGGTTATTATTGTAGTGATTTATGCGACAAATGAAATTTGTTGAGCTTTCGTTGAGGCTTTATTTTCGTACTTTGTTTTCGGAGGAAGCGTCCGATTGTTTTGCGCTTTGTTGAGATCTTTTTTGAAATGTCCGTTCAACGGTTCAAAGTTTATTTAACGATTGAAAATCCGCTTAATTTTGTCGTTAAATGGTTTCGTTAAATATAACGGTACAGTGTTGTTTTTTTTTCAGACGAAAATTGTAAAGAAAAAAAATAAAAAGAAAAGAAACCGTTTTTCGAAGCACCATTTTAGAAGCTTTATCCGGGGAAAAAAAATTTAAGGATAACGAAAACGTGCCAATATTTTTTTAAAACGAAATATTTTAAGAGCGCGTCGCTTCTTTCTTTCGACGGGAAAGTCGTTTTGTTCGTTCGATTTTTTTCATTTACGAAAAAGACTTTTTAATATTATCTTATTCACTCGAAAAAAAAAATAAAATTATCGATGTATTTCTATTATTAAGGAAGTTTAAAAAAAAACATAGTCTTCGATAAATAGGGTATCAAAATTTAAACGAAAAAAAAACATTTTGTTCATGAATTCTACCGCATGTATAAAAAATAAAATATATATATATATAAATATTATTAAGCCCGAGGCTGTAAATGTAATATTATTATCGAACGATAATTAATGAAATCGTAGTCGTATAAAGAAATTTGGATGTTTATATTTTGTAAAAAATTCGATCGACGGACAAGGAGAAAAAATATAAAATTATAAAATTTTGGAAGTGAAAGAAAAGAAATGTATAAATGAATTTGTAATTTGTGATTTTTAATTTGTCGGTCCGAACTTTCAATACTAATGTATCGGTGAAAGTCGATAGGAACGGAAAAATAAAAAACAAATTGTTTAGCCAATTTATTGAATTTTTCTCCATCGCCTCTTCAATTTAATCTTTTTTTATATTACAGTTTCAGATATTTGTCTCTTCTGGCCGTTCGCTTCTATCATGGAGGCATTATTTGTGGAATATATATAAACGAATACAAGAGAAATATAAAATTAACAACGCACGTTCCGCATTTACAAAATAGAAGTTCATATTTATAGTAATGTATAAATTTTTTTTTTTTAATTTAATATCTACGAATTTATGTTTATCCGTATATACGTTAGACGTCCTCCGTGGCCGTTAAAAGGATAAAATTGCGCGCTATAAATTGAAATGTCCCAATCGCGTTGTTTTCAGCGAATCAACAATTATTTTTTTTTATTTTCCAACTTTCAGATCGTAATTCGGAATACGATAAACGGCGGGGAAAATCGACATATTTTCCGCAGTTAAAAAACATAAGTTCATACTTTAAGTTACATTTAACTTTATTTATTGCCATACAATATATATATATATATATATATATATATATATATATATATATATATAAATACCGGTGGTATTGTGACTACTGTTTTTTTAAATTGTCTATATTAAAGTATATGTAAAATAAAATATAGTGAAATGGCCACAGCAGATTAATTGCGCTTTGTAATAAACAGTAAAAATAATTAAAATATTTTATATATATAGATATGCTTTTAAGGATAACATTTTTGAGACATCAAAATTTGGCCCTATTATATATATATATATATATATATATATATATATATATATATATATATATATATATATGTAAAAAACAGCCAGTGGTATTGTGATTGGGACTACTGTTTTTTTTAAATTGTCTATATTAAAGAATATGTAAAATAAAATATAGTGAAATGGCCACAGCAGATTAATTATGCTTTGTAATAAAATAGTATATATATATATATATATATATATATATATATATATATATGCTTTTAAGGATAACATTTTTGAGACATCAAAATTTCATATATATATATATATATATATATATATATATATATATATTTTTTTAATTCAAATTGAGAATAAGTTAACGAATTATTGGAGAATAACGTAGGAATTATTTCATCGATTTCAGTTTGAGTGTGTAGGTTGAAATTACAGTTTCAAAGCGATTTTCAAAACGATGACGGATGCGCATCATCGCATAATTCGGCAGTTGATTGCGAGCGAAATAAAAGCCAAAACGCCACGGATAATCAATGCACGATTCTCAATTTTCAGTGCGTCAACACTATTTTTTAATTTATTTATTGACATAAAATATATATATATATATATAAACAGCCAGTGGTATTGTGATTGGGACTACTGTTTTTGTTGTTTTTTTTTAACTTTCTATAATAAAGTATATGTATATATAAAATAAAATATAGTGAAATGGCCACAGCGGATTAATTGCGCTTTGTAATGAACGGTAAAAATAATTAAAATATTTTATATATAAAATGTATACACGACTAATGCTTTGAAGGATAACAGTTTTGAAGGTTACAAAACCCGTAGGTTCTGTTATATATATATATATATATATTTTTTTTTGTTTAATTCGAATTAAATTTAAATTATTCACTGAGAATAACTGAAACGAATTATATTTGAGAATAACGTGGGAATTATTTCATTGAATTCAGGTTGTAGTGCGCAACGTTGAAAATCACGTATATACACACTGTATATACAGATTTTCAAAATGACGACAAATGCAAAATGCGTTTCAAAAGTTATTTATCTAGGAAGTTATTTATTTCCATTTTTTATTTTTCTCTCTGTTTTTGCCCGATTTAATATTTGAGCGAGTTCATCACACCGAAAACCCCCGCCCCACCACCGGTTGGGGGGTGCCGTTGACCTTTTCGGGGCCGGCGGCGAAATAAAAAATTTCGGTTTCGTAAATTCCAGAATGAAATCGGTCGAAATTCGGGATTTAATGGATAAATTTGCAGAATCGAAATCCGCCGAAGGGATTTTCGAATAACGTCGCCGTCGCCGCGCATGCGCCCGTCCAAAACCGGTCTCCGTTGTTGGGTGGGGGATGGGTTAAACGACAATATTCTGGAAATTTGGGCGTATTATAATTTAACTGTATTTTATTCATTTATTTTAATTTTATTTTTTTGAAATACCGTCGTTTCAATTTTACTTTTTATCAATATCGAAGGTGTTTTTTTTAATGGGGGACGGGGAAATTTCGTCCGGTGGACGGTCGGGCGGCGGGGAAATTTCCAGAGCGTATCTCTCCGTCTCTCTCGCACCCGTTCACATCGCCCATATCTCCGTCTCTCTCTCTCTCTCACTCATCGCACAAGGGGGGAGGGGAGAGAGAGACGACGACGACGGCCATATTGGATTGTTAAAACCCGTGAGAGAGAGAGCGAGAGAGAGTGTGTGTGTGTGTTCGCGCGCGGTCCGTCTTTTTTCGGGGTTTTCAAGGTAGTGTAATGGGAAAATTTTGATCAATTTAAACCCTCTTTAAAACGATTTTAAGCCCCACCCCCACCCCCCGACCGCCCGTCCCTCCGTCCCCCTCCCGTCGGACCGTCGGTTTGGAAAAATCCTACCCTTCCCCCCCTCCCTCCCTTCTCTCCCCCCCGCCCCACTCATCGGGGTTAAGGTCTGGGGGGACAAAGGTGAATTTTCGTCCACAAAAAGAGGTTTTCTTTCAGTTTTCGCTTTTCCCCATCCCGTTTTCGACTTTTCCGCATTTACGTTTCCCCAAAAAAAAATTTCCAACCTCTTCCCGTTCCCCGGTTAGCCTGATAACAGGAACCCGGAATTCCTCTCTTCTCAATCTAAATTCCTGTTTTATACTACAATTAACTAGAAAAACGGACGCCCTTTAGGTCGAATTTGATTTTACGGGGGAATTTTTTTCCCCACAAAGTTTCGATAATTTTTTTTTTTTTTTTTCCCCAGCCGACAAAACACACTTTGCCTTTCTGCCGAAGAAGCAGAAGAAGAAGTCGAAGAAGAAGAAGAAGACAGAAGTCAGAATCGGAGAGAGAAAGAGAGAGAGAGAATTTTCAAATTCCTGCCAACATAAAAATATGACTGATTCAATGAAATTCGGACCCGAATGGTGAGTTTTCTTCGTCGTCCCAACAATAATATTATTATTATTTAACGTTTTAAACGTCCGTATACGATAAACGATATATATTTTACGTATTCGAAGCGAGCTGTACAAAGCTTCCGAAAGTTTTTTGTCCGCGGCACCGAAATTCGATTGTTCGGCGATAAATTTTATTAGTCCATCGGTTGGTTATTTTCTCGATTGGATAACAGAATCCGATACCGGCCGACGGTCCGATCTCGTTCCGTATATATTTTCTGTATTCGAAGCGTCCGGTACAAAGGTTCGAAGGTCTTTGTACAGCGAAACGAAGTCGGAGAGCGACGTTTACGTCCAGAAACTCGATTATTTCGCGATAAATTTATTAGTCCATCGGTTGGTTATTTTCTCAATTAGATAACAGAATCCGATACCGGCCCACGGTCCGTTCTCGTTCCGTATATATTTTCTGTATTAAGCGTCCGTACAAAGGTTCGAAGGTCTTTGTACAGCAGCGAAATCCGAAGCGAGCAGCGTTTACGTCCAGAAACTCGATTATTTCGCGATAAATTTATTAGTCCATCGGTTGGTTATTTTCTCAATAGATAACAGAATCCGATACCGGCCCACGGTCCGTTCTCGTTCCGTATATATTTTCTGTATTCGAAGCGTCCGGTACAAAGGTTCGAAGGTCTTTGTACAGCGAAACGAAGTCGGAGCGACGTTTACGTCCAGAAACTCGATTATTTCGCGATAAATTTATTAGTCTATCGATTTTTTTTTCCTCAATAGATAACAGAATCCGATACCGGCCCACGGTCCGTTCTCGTTCCGTATATATTTTCTGTATTCGAAGCGTCCGGTACAAAGGTTCGAAGGTCTTTGTACAGCGAAACGAAGTCGGAGAACGTTTACGTCCAGAAACTCGATTATTTCGCGATAAATTTATTAGTCCATCGGTTGGTTATTTTCTCAATAGATAACAGAATCCGATACCGTACACGGTCCTCGTTCGTATATATTTTCTGTATTGACGTCCGGTACAAAGGTTCAAGGTCTTTATAATGCAGCGAAGTTTTTACGTCCAGAAACTCGATTATTTCGCGATAAATTTATTAGTCCATCGGTTGGTTATTTTCTCGATTGGATAACAGAATCCGATACCGGCCCACGGTCCGATCTCGTTCCGTATATATTTTCTGTATTCGAAGCGTCCGGTACAAAGGTTGAAGCATGAAAACAAAGTGACGTTTAAAAACTCGATTATTTAGCGATAAATTTATTAGTCCATCTCTCAATAGATAACGCCGAAGATCTCGTTCCGTATATATTTTCTGTATTCGGCGTCCGTACAAAGGTTCAAGGTCTTTGGTACGGCGCGTCTAAAAACTCGATTATTTCGCGATAAATTTATTAGTCCATCGGTTGGTTATTTTCTCAATAGATACAGAATCCGATACCGGTCCGTTCTCGTTCCGTATATATTTTCTGTATTGGCGTCCGGTACAAAGGTTGAAGGTCTTTGTACAGCGAAAACGAAGTCGGAGAAACGACGCTTCGTCCAGAAAATTGAGATTGTTTCGCGATAAATTCCACCCGTTTTTTTTTTTTTTTTTCAATAGATAACACTGCGGACACAATCCGACTCGAACGCTGGATAATCAGCGTTAATCTCCTTCGACTTGGTTCGACCGGGAATAGAATTGTAGCGACTTTCTTTTTATTTCTATAACGTCGATTTAGAAGCGAAAAAATATTCGATATCGTTGTTCCGTGTATATTTTATGTATTTTGAAGCGTGCGGTAATAAGGGGTCAAAGGTCAGCTAAACGAAGTTTAACGGTCGCGATACCTCGTTCTCCGAGGTTTACGTCTGGATACTCCTGGATTATTTCTCGATAAATTCCACCCGTTTTTTTTTTTAATAGATTGTAACGAACCTTCATTTTATTTCTACTGTCGACTGTAGAAGTGAAAAGTGCGATATGTACCATTCGGGGGTTGTCACATCCGTTGTTGCGAATTTGAAAAAGTTTTTCACTGATAACGATGCGAGATTTCGACGTCGGAATTGGCTCGGAAATTTTTTTTCATCGTACTTTTAATTTTTCTCAATTCATCCGATCGGAATCCTTCGAACGTTTTCACATTCCGCGCTTCTATATTCAAGTTCGAATTCTTCGGCGTATATTGTTCTTCGTTAAGGGAAAATTGTGTCTTGTCTGTACAAAACTATAAATCCGTTGGATAATATTTTTCCCGCCGTCTTCAGTGGTAATTCATCGCTCAGAGTTTATTCCACCGTCTACGCTGGATTGTCCGATAAAAGATATACTACCGCGTAATTTTCAGTCGAACGAAAACGAATTTAGTGAAAAACACGTACAGAAATCGATATAAAAAAAAATAATTATGTATACTTTGTTCTTTCGAAAAATTTTAAACCGTTTGAACATTTCCCGCTCCGACTTTGAACCCGATACGTTGTATCCGTAATTGTCGACTCGTCGCAACGATTTTACTCCGGACGATATTTATATATATCGATTAATTAAAAAAAAAAAATAAATAAATAAATTAATCGTTGCGTAAGTTCATATCTATTGTATATATATATATCTCGGCGATTTAACGCCTCGGAAAGGCCACTTGCAGATACAGTTTAAAAATTGTACTATTGTTCAGTTATCACTCCGAATCGGCGATTTCTTTCTCCCCCCTTTTTGTCCGATTGAATTTTTTTTTTTCTTTTTATACGATTATAAACAAACGTATCCAATTCGCCGCAATTGTTCCGATCGATATATTTTTCGCGCACTAACACTTTTCTATTATTTAATTTCTGCTAGATTTTCTATCCGATCTGTTCGGAACGAGGTTTTTTGGACATTTTTGTCCGAATTCGGAAAAATTTATAACTGTCGCGGGTTTTTGGGGGCGATTCGATGTTGCCTTCGATCCGAAGTTAAACGTTTAACTCGATAAGTGTGTTTAAAATATTTTTTAATTCGCATTCGAAATTTTCCTTCTTCGAAGACGAAATTATAAAAATTTTTTGTCGTATAATTTAGATTTGATACAGTCGATAAAAACCGCAGTATAAAAAATTGTTTTACGACCGCGCTGTCGCAATAGCGTAGCGGAGTTCATTATCGAATACAGTCGGTATTATTGATATTATAATCGGATATTCGGTTCTATATCGGCCCCCGTGATTAATTTTCATTAATCGGCGACCGCAGTCCACCACCGTTATCGACCTAAATGGCACGCGCGTCCCAACGTGCCAAAACCGAGTCGGCTGTTCTTGTTTTCTATTTATTTTTATTTTTTTTTTTTATTATTTTTGCATTCGAGCGATTCATTTCGGCTCGAATTTCGCTTCCAACATTGTGTGATTGTTTATCCCTTAAAGTGCTGCTTTTTATTTTTTTTTTTTTAATTCAAATCGAGTTAAAACTAGGGGCCATCATTTTGGGAGTTCCACGATAGTGTAGGAGATAAACTGCAATTTTTTTTTTAATTTAACAACAGATTAGGTCACCACTGTGTATATATATATATATATATATACTATATATATATATAGGGGCCATATATATATACTATATAGGGCCACTATAGTGGCCTTGCCACTATGATATCTAGGAAAAATACCTTAATACCCATACCTTATGCCACTGAGGTACTAGGGGCCACTATAGTGGCCTCCATAAGATGCCACTGAGGTACTAGGAGGCCACTATAGTGGCCTTCCACAAGTGGCCACTGAGGTACTAGAGGCCACTATAGTGGGCCACTACTACAGTGGCCTTAAGATGCCACTGAGGTACTAGGGGCCACTATAGTGGCCTTCCATAAGATGCCACTGAGGTACTAGGGCCACTATAGTGGCCTTCCACAAGATGCCACTGAGGTACTAGAGGCCACTATAGTGGCCTTCCATAAGATGCCACTGAGGTACTAGAGGCCACTATAGTGGCCTTCCATAAGGTGCCACTGAGGTACTAGAGGCCACTATAGTGGCCTTCCACAAGATGCCACTGAGGTACTAGAGGCCACTATAGTGGCTCTCCACAAGGTGCCACTGAGGTACTAGAGGCCACTATAGTGGCCTTCCACAAGATGCCACTGAGGTACTAGGGGCCACTATAGTGGCCTCTCCACAAGATGCCACTGAGGTACTAGAGGGGCCACTATAGTGGCCTTCCACAAGGTGCCACTGAGGTACTAGAGGCCACTATAGTGGCCTTCCACAAGGTGCCACTGAGGTACTAGAGGCCACTATAGTGGCCTTCCACAAGATGCCACTGAGGTACTAGGGGCCACTATAGTGGCCTTCCACTGAGGTAATGTGGCCTTCCACAAGTGCCACTGAGGTACTAGAGGCACTATAGTGGCCTTCCTAGTGCCACTGAGGTACTAGAGGCCACTATAGTGGCCTCCACAAGATGCCACTGAGGTACTAGAGGCCACTATAGTGGCACTGAGGTACTAGAGAGCCGCTATACAAGTAGGGGCCTATAGTGGCCTTCCTGATGCCGCCGAGGTACTAGAGGCCACTATAGTGGCCCTCCATTTTTAGATACCGCCGAGGAGGTATTGCAGTATTGCATAAATATCCGACTCTGGAACATTGTCCAGTATTTCGTTTTGCACCATCACCGCGGAATACTCTTTATTTATAAATATCCTTCGGGAAAAAAAAAAATTTTTTCGTCCGAAAACATCCGATCGGCTTTCGGATCGGCGTCGATTCAGCGTAAGTACCGCGGCGTAGAACCCGCCCTTAGCGAAAGGGTTAAACAATAACAATCATTATGATTACGGTTGTCGTGTGAAGCAGTTCAAATCTGGCCCTACGCCGTTGACATTTCGAAATATCGCTAGCGTAAATCGCGAATTGTACGATTTCACTGTCGGTCTCTGTCGTTTCGCAGGCTACGTAACCTGTCGGAGACGGCGCCCGTCCAGCCGATGAGGTACCAGCTGGCCGAGCACAGGTACGGCCGGGAGGAGATGCTCGCCCTGTTCACGTCCACGCTGGCGCCACCCGACTCCATCAAGAACCTCTCGGGCCTCTATATTGAGAAGGCGCAGACGCCCCTCGCTCTCAATACGATGACCGACGAAGAAACCGTCAGTATACAACACGCCCAAACGTATACCGTATCGCTCGGAATGTAAAATCATTTTTGTGGCTCTTCGGGCCTCCGATATTGGCCTGTAAATTGGTACTCGAAGTGGGGAATGTCGGGGCGCGGCCACGCGATATAAATATCATAAAAAAAAAAATTTAATTATAACAATATAATACTCTTTGCCAACCATATCGTACACACCGGTGGGGGCGAAACAATGAACATCGAAAGATCTTTAAAATTATTACAACCGGGTAAAAACAAAAAGGAAAATAATTAGACATTATAGAAAACCTGGAGATCTTCAAACAGAAACGACATTATAAATGAGAAAATTAATTCCCAGAGTGCAGCTATATTTACCCCCTATAATCCTCTTAAAGGATCACAACCCTCCCCTTCCAACAATCTGACTCACACTTAGAAACATAACCCGCCAATAACAATAACAGAACACACATATATATATATATATATATATATATATATATATATATATATATATATATATATATATATACGACTGACATACTGACCAGACACTACAGTACACGTGAAAGTGACAGTGGGGCAGTGAGGATGCCCCGAAAAACATCCAAAGTGCCGACAGTGACTACTGACACATAGCTGGGCACTGAAAAGGCGGCGAGCGAGGCGACGAAAAACCGGCAGTACTCCCGAGAGGCCAAAATTTACAGGACTTCTTTACGGAAACATCAAATCGCCCCTACAGTATTCCAACCCTCCGCAGACCACAAAACTGGTACCGCTTTTTTAAACTATGTCCATTTTTTGGGATCTCGAAGGAGTTCCTCAAAGAATCGAAAATTTGCAATTTTCAATTTGAAAATTGAATTACCCCGGAGTTAGGGTCGACTATAGGTGGAGGGCCATCTTCAGTAGCGCTGTGTGTTTGTTGTCACATTTTATATATATGTGTTCTGTTATTGTTATTGGGTATTATGTTTGTCTTCAATTTTGTTAATCCGTTTCAAAGCGTGAGTCAGATCGCCTGAAGGGGATGATGGTGCGATCCCTTCAAGAGGATTATAGGTGTAAATATCGCTGTACTGTGAAATTAATTTTCTCATTTATAATCGTCGTTTTTCTTATGTTTGAAGAAGATCTCCAGGTTTTCCATAATGTCTAATTCTTTTCCTTTTTTTACCCGGTGTAATAATTTAAAGATCTTTCGATGTTCATCGTTACCGTTGGAAATTGAATCTGTTTTGTGTATTTTATGGCTTTTATTTATGTTCCTTGTAAACTCAAATCGCATCGATCCGCACGTTATCTGTATATCCCGCTTGTTTGTGTCTATTTTTGTTGTTGTTTTTCTAATTTATTTGTTGTCCTGTACGATATTCCTAATTTTAGTTTAGTCCAAAGACGAAATGATTAATATAACGGACGTCTGTTGGAATATTTCAGAGAATGTGGAACCGCATCAACAGCGACGGTGATACGGAGTGAACAAGGCGGAGGTCGGAGCGCCCGTGAGGGGCGGTAGCGGCGGCGGGCGAGGCGGAGGGGCGGTGGGGGGCGGCGGGGGGCGCGGGCGGGCGGGGGAGCCTCTCGGCGCCGCGCCCGTGACGCCTACTACATGAGGAACTCGGCCCACGACACGGACTCCTCCCAGTCGCCGGTCTTCGGCAGGCCGCCAGGACCTTCGACATTGCCGATAAGTCGTAAGCCCCAGCGTATTCTACAGCGTTTCGATCTATATATATATGCCGATAATACAAAACAGTTTAACATACCTATTTGTGGCCTGCGGGTCGTAATACCCGCATCTAGACGTGTTTCTGCCTCCTCTCCGCCGGTCTGGTCTTTTCGTTTAGGCGGCGAAACCGGTCTGGTTTCAAAGCGGACTACGATTCGGTAGCGGTTTCAGTCGCTATATATATATATATATATATATATATATATATATATATATATATATATATATATATATATATATATATATATATATATATATAGCATATAGTGCAGGTGACGCCAAAACATCCAAAGCGTCCTACAGAATATCACACTGGCAAAGGTCAAACCGGTCTAGCTAAAGACCAAACCGCAGCGAGAGAGGAGAGACAGAAACACGTGAAACCTAAAGTATGGGGAAAGAATTAAAAATATTAATAATTCAACAGTCGAAATGACTCGTGAGGAAAAAACTGAGCCTTCCTGTCCCCAATACCGGTTTATGGCAGGTCACGAGCAGGTCACCTTTGAACTAAACAAAATAGCTTATTATAGTTGTATAATAATTATTATTACAATTTGAAGTGTATAAAACGCCGATTATATAGAAAACGTTTCAGTTCGAAAGATTTAAAATAACTTTAAAATGTTGCCCCGACAAACAATAAGTAGGATACAACATTTATATCGCCAAATTTCTAGTATATATATATATATATATATATATATATATATATATATATATATATATATATATTAACTCGTTATTTATTTGATACTCGAATTTAAAAATTGAACTTTTTTTTTTCATTTTGTTGACAAATCAAAATTTGTCAATTGGTCTCATTTATGGTTTTTATATATATATATATATATATATATATATCGACTCTACAAACCTCTATATAGCGTAGCGACAATAATATCTGTCGGAAAGAGTCTATAACAAAAAAAAAGTTTCACGATTTTAGGCAAATTCGGTTTACTATGGCGAATATTTTGAACATAATATATATATATATATATATATATATATATATATATATATATATATACGAGTGTATTAATGGATAGAATAATTGAGGGAAATTATATTCAATACTTCCCTATGTTTTCGTTGAATTTTTATTGAATTCTTTTTGCAATTTGCTTCTTTAAGAATTAAAAGTTGAAAATGTCTACCAGCTCTATTCCTGCACTTTTTTTTCACAAGCTACTGAAATGTGACGCGCATTTTCTTTGTTTTAATATTGTATAACTACTTCACGGGTTACACTTTCGCGGTTGTCGCTAAGCGCGATATTCCGGCTACCGGCTTAAAATTTTATTTTCAGAGCGGCGCGGCAGCAGCTGGTCGGAGAGGAACGGCGGCGAGGGAAGGGGCGGAGGAGCGCGAAACCAACTGGAGGAGACAGTGGGGAGGTGGTGGGGAAGAGGACGAAATGAGGGGCAAATGGAGAAGCAGTAAGTCGGGTTGTGTTGTAACGTTGTAAATTTGCTACTCGGTTTTTTTTTTTTTTGGCACGCTCGAAATTATTTCATCGCCGATTAAACACCGGTCGTTTTCAGTTAGAATACGTTCCCAATCTTCAAAATAATTTGATATACCTGTTTTGTGGTCCGCGAGGGGTTGGAATACTGCAGGTTTGTGATGTACGAAAAACGTCCAAAGTGCTAACGGTGACAGTAACACAGCGCTACTGAAGATGGGGCGAGAGCGGCCGACAAACCACCGGTCTAGCAAAAGACCCCAAACCGCACAGCGAGAGAGAGGAGAGACGGAAACATCACGAACCTACAGTATTCAAAATAATTACGACTGAAGTTCACTAAAAGAAATATCATTTCAATTCGTATTTCGAGGGAAAAGATAATTGAAAACGTTAAATAAATAAAAAGTTTCGATGCGCAATGAAAGAGTGAGAAAAACTCTAAAATCGCCCATCTCTAAAAGTGTAGATCTGTATTATCACTACAGCCTGTCTAGACCAATTTAGATTAAAACTAGGTTTAGATCAACCTTATTATATTCACAGTACGAATAGTTTTTACCCCGAGACAATGTATATATATATATATATATATATATATATATATATATATATATATATATATACGAGGTCTGTTCAAGAAGTAGTGTTAAATAGATATACATCTGGGCACATAAAAATAACACATTTTATAACTATTGTTAAATTACGTATAAGCCGAAATGCGGACAATGGCGAAAATGTAGAACAGGCATAATTAAATAGATGTAAGAAATTTAACGCAGACAGGTGATAAATCAGGTTATTGGAATTTATAAAAAAAAAAAAAAATTAGCGAGTACACGAAACTGCATAAAATCTACATTTTTGGTCTACAATTGTGACCGGTCTAAAATAACAAACCGATGTGTATATATATATATAGTTTAACGTACCTATTTTGTGGTCTGCGAAGGGGTTGTAATACCTGATTTTGTGGTGTTTCTGTCTCCTCAAATCGCTCGTTCGGTCTTTCGACCAACCGGTCTCATGGTTCAACGAAAGACCGAACCGCGAGAGAGGACGGAAACACAAACCCGATATATATATATATATATATATATATATATATATATTTTAACCGTAATCGAAACGTTTAATAAATTTAATGCGTTTAATTATTTACCTTCCAGAGAGAACTAGCGGAAGTTGGAGAGACGAAGAAAGTTGGGACAGCTCTTCTCATTCCAGGCCTTCTACCCACCACCTCCCTGAATGGTAAATTGCGATATCCGTAAATTATTCTATTATACGAAATATTAATTCATAAAAAAAAAACAAAAAACGAAATATTAAAGCATTATAAAAAGAAATAACATTGAATAAATTAAATATTATGAGGGTACACGGAAGTAATCGACAATTTGATAAGATCGTATTTCGGTCCTCGAGGAGTTCCTCGAGAGAGAGAGATATATATTAAGAGATATAAATAGGAAAATTTGCGGAGAGTTGTTTTCGATAATATCGGTGAATATATATATATATATATATATATATATATATATATATATTAAAAATTTCTTTTTAGCGAATAAAATGAATTTCAAAGTCAAAATGTCGATTACTTTTGGTATTTCCCTAATAGAATTCTAGAGCTTCGAGTTTAGCATTGACAAACCCTTATTGAATTAGTCGAGTTCTTTATATATTGGAACCGAACCCGAAAAAAACTTTATATATTAAAACCGTATTTATTTCGACTAATTTTGAAATGTTCCCAAAGTAGAAATGCATTTAATTTTAATTTTCGACTTCCAAGGCTGTTGTAGCCAAATGAAATGAATTCGAAAATGTCGATTACTTTCGGGTATCGGAGTAGTATTCGGGCGGTTCGATTACTTTGGCATTATCAGTCGCGACAGCGATTTCAATTCTATCCCTCGAACGATACATTTTATTTCAAATATTTTCCGGTAATTTATTAGATTTTCTAAAAAAAAAAAAAAACGCTTTCTATCTACTGCTCGCTACTGTCTATCTATTGTCGTATTTATGAAATCGGTATTATAATATTTTACAGGGCAACAGAGAAAAATAGCGAAGGTGGAGGTACGTTCGACGCTTCGGGAGCTTTCCACGGGAACGATCCCGGTTCGGATGAAGAGGATCACAAAAAACAGAATGAAAATGTGAGTTTCAGCTCGATATTCAAATTGGGCGAGCGATTTTTTTTTAAAAATATTATTCACATCGCATTATTATTATATTGATTCACGCTCTGCATTATTTAATTGAATTAAATTACAATCGTGGGGACTTTGTTCAAATTACTACTGGTTGTTGTCATAAACAGTAATAAATTTGTTGAGGTATATATATATATATATGATATTACAATATAATAATTATTTGGTCCGTACCGAGCATACGTTAATTTCAGCTTGATATTCAAATTGGGCAGCGATTTTTTAAAAATTATTGACATTGCATTATTAATATATATTGATTAACGCTCTGCATTATTTAATTCAATTAAATTACATTAATGGGGACTTTGTTCAAATTACTACAGGTTGTCATAAATAGTAATAAATTTGTTGAGGTATATATATATATATATATATATATATATATATATATATATATATATATGATATTACAATATAATAATTATTTGGGTCGAGTATATTTTCGAGTGGTTAATTTTAGCTTGATATTCGTCGATTTTTAAAATATTATTGACATTGCATTATTATTATATTGATTTCTGCATTATTTAATTCAATTAAATTATATTAAGGACTTTGTTCAAATTACTAAGGTTGTTGTCATAAATATAAATACATTTGTTGAGGTATATATATATATATATATATATATATATATATATATATATATATATATATATATATATATGATATTACAATATAATAATTATTTGGTCTGATTATATTTTGATAATTATTTAGCTTGATATTCAAATTGGGCATGCGATTTTTAAAAATATTTTAACATTATTATTATATTGATTCACGCTCTGCATTATTTAATTAAATTACATTAATGGGGACTTTGTTCAAATTACTACAGGTTGTTGTCATAAATAGTAATAAATTTGTTGAGGTATATATATATATATATATATATATATATATATATATATATGATATTACAATATAATAATTATTTGGTCCGTATATTTTCGGAAGGTATAATTTCAGCTTGAATATTCAAATTGGGCACGATTTTTAAAAATATTATTGACATTGCATTATTATTATATTGATTCATGCTCTGCATTATTTAATTCAATTAAATTACATTAATGGGGACTTTGTTCAAATTACTACTGGTTGTCGTCATAAATAGTAATAAATTTGTTGAGGTATATATATATATATATATGATATTACAATATAATTATTTGGTCTGAGTATATTTTCGAACTTCAGCTTGATATTCAAATTGGGCGAACGATTTTTTAAAAATATTATTGACATTGCATTATTATTATATTGATTCACGCTCTGCATTATTTAATTCAATTAAATTACATTAATGGGGACTTTGTTCAAATTACTACAGGTTGTTGTCATAAATAGTAATAAATTTGTTGAGGTATATATATATATATATATATATATATATATATATATATATATATATGATATTACAATATAATAATTATTTGGTCTGAGTATATTTTCGAGTGCGGGTTAATTTCAGCTTGATATTCAAATTGCGAAGCGATTTTTTAAAAATATTATTGACATTGCATTATTATTATATTGATTCACGCTCTGCATTATTTAATTGAATTAAATTACATTAATGGGGACTTTGTTCAAATTACTACTGGTCGTTGTTATAAATAGTAATAAATTTGTTGAGGTCTGTCAATTCTTTAGAGTGAAGTTGGAAAAAAAAATTTAGACTTATTATATTACTATTTTTGCTTCGTTAATCTGCGTTAGTTTCATTTTTTGACTCTATTAGCGTGGGATAATTAACAGAAAAAAAAATCCGTAAAGAAACAGAAAAGAGATAAATCGAAGAAACGATGTGGTGGAATTTTCGATTGGTAGTTTTTTGGGGCAAATTTTTATTTTAAATCCGAAAAATTGGGGGCAACGAAAAATCGGCAATTATAAAAACCTATATATGCGAATGAAAAAAAAAAAAAATTGATATTATAGGATTAAGATTTATGCCCCATCTCACGAAAAAAGCTATAATTATTTCCGCTATAAACTGAAATGTGACATGAAAGTTACACGAACAGTTCATGAAAGCTAGTGGAAACAATGAGAAAAATTCAATGCATTATTTTATATAACATTGGGTATTGATCTATAAATTATGGCTATGGTTCGGATGCGTTCAGAGCATGATTTAGCTCCGTAAATCTCGGAGAAATTGACAAAAGTTGTAGGCTTACGACGCGCTCGTTGTTACAATTTTTACAACACATTCTCTTTAAGGATGTAACACATGCGGTTTCCTGCTTTTATCGAATAATCTATCATTTTTTAAATTCAAAATTGGAGAGGGATAAATAAATTAATAGTAAGGCTGCTGTTCGAGGTGTGGTTTGGGAGCCAGAGGTTGGTGCGAAAAACACTGAGAAAAAAGTTAATCGTTTTATTTCTATTTCCAGCAAAAACCCGCCGTCTCCCAGAACAACAGTGTCCAGAATGATTCGGCGTCCGCTCTGTCGTCGTCAGCAACAACAACAACAACAACGACGGCCAGTTCATCGTCGGCAAACAAACCTGAAACCAGTGAACCTACCCAGCAGGCGAAGGACCCGACGGCAGCACAACAGGAATCCCCAGTCGCCAAACAACAGAACACCAACGAAACTAAAGACGTTGTCCAACAGGCCCCGGAGCCTAAACCCCCGTTGCAACAACACCCGCAGCAACAGCAACAGCAGCCTCCCCCCGAACAACAGTTACAACATCCCCCACCCCAACAACAACAACAGCAGCATCTACAGCAGGAACAGTTGCAGCTGCAACAGCAGCAGCAGCTGCATCAACAACAGCAGCAGTTGCAACAACAACAACAGTTGCAGCAGCAACAACTGCAACAGATCCAACAGCAGATGCAACATCAACAACAACAGGTCCCACCTCAGCAACAATCGCAACCCGCCCAAGGTACGATTTTTCAATTTTGAAAATTCAATCGCCGACCGCATTCCGAGAAGTATGATGATGCCTACCAGGATCAGGTATGGTCCGGCGGTACGATGCAGTTTTTTTTTTTACCAGAATTTAAATAGACGAGTCGACGGTTCGAATTCCGGTCACGGAAACCTTCCTCATCTAGTTCCGATTCGCAACAATGCACCGAAATTGTTGTACATATTTTGATTTCTTTGAAGGGAAAAAATAATGTCGTCAAATAATACGGTCAATTTTTAATAATTCTTTTTATAGTATAAAGAAAAATATGTTGATTGCGATTGCGAATAAGATTTTTTTTGAAAATTAAAATTTATAAAAAAAAAAATGGATCTCTTCTCTTATGATCGGCGGCGCGTAAAGGATCATTTCGATTAGGGGAAAATCGCTGACCCTTAACATGAAAAATTTATGTATAACACTCACGTTTCCTTCTGTCGCTATACACACCGTACATTAACATTGTCGTAGTTACGTCCCGGCAAATTTTTGATTGCGCCGCTTTTATAATGATTCGTCGACTCATTTTCGATAATTTTCGACGCATTTAATTTGAGCCGGGTTATTTTATTTATTTTTTTTTCGTCAACGCGTCGCGAACGTACAAAATATAAGAGTTCGGGCGCCGTTCTTCCGTAATAATATGTCGAATACAACTTTTTTTCCCAATATTTTAGGGTATTTGGGTCTGCCGACAATACGCAGTATAACATTTTGTCGCAATCCCATGTATTTTTTTTTTTTTTTAATGAAATCGCAGCTCTTTTGCGCCAGTAAACAGTTAAGTTATACACATACTTCAAGTTAATAACAAATCTCATATTGCAGTTTGTTTAAATTGCCCTAATATTCCGTGGCGTTGTTTCAATAAATTTGGTCAGTTTCCAATAATTTTAATTTTGTTTTTCCCTTTATTGCACAAATTCTTATACTTCTACAACCCTGTTTATTTTACTTTTAACGACACGGGTATTTTTGGAGATTGAAGTAATTCCGATTATTTTTTTGTACAGCTTCGGCCACCGAACATTCTGTGATAACCCAAATGCAACCTTCTCAGCAGCAGCAGGTGCAGCAACAGGCGCAGCAGCAGCACCAGCAGCAGCAGCAACAACCTGCACCTCAGCCTGTACAAGATGTCCAACAACCAGGTATAACGGAACTCGTTATAGGAAATATAACAAAAAAAAACTAGTTTAACGTACGCGTTTTATGGTCTGCGAGGGGTTGGAATATACCGTAGCTTCGTTGTGTTTCTGTCTCCTCTCTCTCTCTCTCTCTCGCTGCGGTTCGGTCTCTTGGTAGACTGCGTTTTTGCGGCTAAATGCAGTCAGCAGTCAAGACTATTATAAAATTAATTGGAAATGAAACAAATATTTCTTCAATAATACCTGTTTTGTGGTCTGCGAGGGGTTGGAATATACTGTAGGTTCTCGTCTTGTGTTTCTGTCTCCTCTCTCGCTGCCGGTTCGGTCTTTTGCTAGACCGGAGTTTCACGGCCGCTCTCGCCATCTTCAGTAGCGCTCTGTGTCAGTAGTCACTGTCGGGGCACTTTGGATGTTTTTCGGGCATCCTCACTGAAACATTAATTGAAATGTAGTCGTAAAGACACACACACACACACATATTACTGAAGATAGCAGAAACCGGTCTAGCAAAAGACAAAACCAGCGAGAGGAGACGGAAACACCACGAACCTACGGTATAACAAAAAAAACTCTTTTTTTGTAGTATATTAACGTTGCTGTAAACTCTCTGAGGTTTCGTTTTTAGTAATATCAATAACAATGTTATCAACATTTAATTAGTATTTACTTACATTGTTTAGCGTCATTAATAACGTATTTATGTGTCGAATCGTAATAACCGATACAAAATATTTTTTTTAATGACCTAGAATAGAAAAAAATTGCTCTCTCGGAAATTCTATACGTTCTGTAGGTTTCACATTGAGTAAATGAGTTTATTCTAAAATCCTGAGAGGAAGAGTTTTTAGGATTTTAGGATTAGGATCGGAAAAAAATTCGTACGGCATGTACGATGAATACTTTTTATTTTGTTTAAAAATCAGTTTAAATGCAATTTTTTTTCCGCATCTTGTCCTGTAAAAACGTTGAGCCAACGCGATATTGAGCGCGCTCCGAAATTTATCTATTTATACGACGATTCTATTACGACAATTGTCGTTTTAATGTCCTCAGCCGACGACCCTCTGGCCCACATGAACGACGATCTAGCCGCCGCCGACCTCGTCGCCAAATTGATGGAGGACGAGGAGAAACAGGACAAACAGTGGTACTACAGGGACCCGCAGGGTCACGCATAAGGTGACGGCAAATGTCGATTTCCAGATTCGTTATTTAAAAAAAAATTTTTTTCGATCCGAGTGTTCAAACGTTAGGAGAAAACGCTACGGAAAAAAAAAAAACAGCGAGAAATTTTACCAAACGAGTCGTAACATCTTGTGTAACTTTGCTAGGACAACCGTTTTATGTCCGATGTGATAAAATCCGTCGGAACCGACTATTCGAAAGAATGTTTTAATATATCAATAATAAAATACTTTATTTTAGTACTCTATTTTAGATAGAACAACTTGAAACGATGTAAATTTTTTTAGTTTTAAAACGCCTGAACGGAAAGTTCAGTTTTAAAGCGTGTTAAAGTGTTTTTGTCCTAAGCCGATTGATCGAAATAATCATTGTCTCTTGAAAACTAATTTAGCGATTGGTTAAAATGAAGGAAATTTTATTCGATCGATTCTTAATTGAAATTTCTGATTGATATACATGCATTCTGTTGTTAAATAATTATATATAATGTAAATGCCAAGTATTTAAGATTAGATGGTGTTCTATGCATGAAGTATGAGCTTCCCCGAGGGAAAAATAATTTTAATTTATCAGTATAAAAAAGGGCGTATATTATAATTTAACGACGATTGAGCTTGCGCGTGTACATTTTAATAATAATTCTTTTTGTATTATAAAGAAAAGCGTTGATTGCGACTGTCGAAGGGCACATTTCATCGTCATCGTATATAATACACAAATTTACAGACATTTTTCCTTTAACACGAAATATAAATTTTTGACCCAATAATGCAATAGCGATGTTCGACAGTCGAAGAGATTGAAAAAATGGTCACGAAATTACAGTAATAGGAGTTTGAATTTTTTTCAATTCGGGATCTGTAAAACTGAAAAAAGGTTTACTTATATATTGGTGGAAACTTTCGAGGATTATATTACTCGAATGTACACTGTTTCTTCCTCTCTCTCTCTCTCTCTCTCTCTCTCTCTCTCTCTCTCTCTCTCTCTCCCCTCTCTCTCTCCTCTCCTCTCTCTCCCCTATCTCCTCTCCCTCTCTCTCTCTCTCTCTCCGTCTCTCTCTCTCTCTCTCTCTCTCTCTCTCTCTCTCTCTCTCTCTCTCTCTCTCTCTCTCTCTCTCTCTCTCTCTCTCTCTCTCTCTCTCTCTCTCTCTCTCTCTCTCTCTCTCCTCTCTCTCTCTCTCTCTCCCGTCTCTCTCTCTCTCTCTCTCTCTCTCTCTCTCTCTCTCTCTCTCTCTCTCTCTCTCTCTCTCTCTCTCTCTCTCTCTCTCTCTCTCTCTCTCTCTCTATCTCTATATATATATATATATATATATATATATATAGTAAACTTTGACCGAATAATGTTATAAGTCTGATAATCGTTTTATGGTTTTAGGACCGTTTTCGTACCGAGATGGCGAGAATAGTTTCCAAATAGAAGTTATTTCCGCTTTCGGTCTGATGGTAGGGAAGGCGTGCGATCCGACTTTAGCCCTTCGATGAACTGATCAAACTTTGGGGCTGTATACCGTTCCTCGCCCGATCAACCTTCCTCGGTAAGGAAAATCGGTCGGTGAAAATAAATCGAAACCACGAAAAAAAAAAAAAAATCCGATAATGCCGACAGTCCATTCGA
>JACDQD010000001.1:49729379-49893551 GCA_019843655.1 Lethocerus indicus | reverse complement strand
TTCGTTCAGTTACGTATTGCTGCACACGAGGACGTATCTGTGCGATTAACGGGGGCCCGGTGAGAAGTTTTTTGTCAATAACTCCGGTAATAAGACAGATAGGAGGGCGTTCTTAGTTGCTATTTGTAGCCCTCTTAGAGCTCTATCAGCACACGAAAGGACGTATCTGTGCGATTAACGGGGGCCCGGTGAGAAGTTTTTTGTCAATAACTCCGGTTCTAAGACAGATAGGAGGGCGTTCTTAGTTGCTATTTGTAGCCCTCTTAGAGCTCTATCAGCACACGAAAGGACGTATCTGTGCGATTAACGGGGGCCCGGTGAGAAGTTTTTTGTCAATAACTCCGGTAATAAGACAGATAGGAGGGCGTTCTTAGTTGCTATTTGTAGCCCTCTTAGAGCCCTATAAGCACACGAAAGGACGTATCTGTGCGATTAACGGGGGCCCGGTGAGAAGTTTTTTGTCAATAACTCCGGTTCTAAGACAGATAGGAGGGCGTTCTTAGTTGCTATTTGTAGCCCTCTTAGAGCCCTATAAGCACACGAGAGGACGTATCTGTGCGATTAAAGGGGGGCCGGTGAGAAGTTTTTTGTCAATAACTCCGGTAATAAGACAGATAGGAGGGCGATCTTAGTTGCTATTTGTAGCCCTCTTAGAGCCCTATAAGCACACGAAAGGACGTATCTGTGCGATTAACGGGGGCCCGGTGAGAAGTTTTTTGTCAATAACTCCGGTAATAAGACAGATAGGAGGGCGTTCTTAGTTGCTATTTGTAGCCCTCTTAGAGCCCTATAAGCACACGAAAGGACGTATCTGTGCGATTAACGGGGGCCCGGTGAGAAGTTTTTTGTCAATAACTCCGGTTCTAAGACAGATAGGAGGGCGTTCTTAGTTGCTATTTGTAGCCCTCTTAGAGCTCTATCAGCACACGAAAGGACGTATCTGTGCGATTAACGGGGGCCCGGTGAGAAGTTTTTTGTCAATAACTCCGGTAATAAGACAGATAGGAGGGCGTTCTTAGTTGCTATTTGTAGCCCTCTTAGAGCCCTATAGCACACGAAAGGACGTATCTGTGCGATTAACGGGGGCCCGGTGAGAAGTTTTTTGTCAATAACTCCGGTTCTAAGACAGATAGGAGGGCGTTCTTAGTTGCTATTTGTAGCCCTCTTAGAGCCCTATAAGCACACGAAAGGACGTATCTGTGCGATTAACGGGGGCCCGGTGAGAAGTTTTTTGTCAATAACTCCGGTTCTAAGACAGATAGGAGGGCGTTCTTAGTTGCTATTTGTAGCCCTCTTAGAGCCCTATCAGCACACGAAAGGACGTATCTGTGCGATTAACGGGGGCCCGGTGAGAAGTTTTTTGTCAATAACTCCGGTAATAAGACAGATAGGAGGGCGTTCTTAGTTGCTATTTGTAGCCTCTAGAGCCTATCAGCACACGAAAGGACGTATCTGTGCGATTAACGGGGGCCCGGTGAGAAGTTTTTTGTCAATAACTCCGGTAATAAGACAGATAGGAGGGCGTTCTTAGTTGCTATTTGTAGCCTCTTAGAGCCCTATCAGCACACGAAAGGACGTATCTGTGCGATTAACGGGGCCGGTGAAGTTTTTGTCAATAACTCCGGTAATAAGACAGATAGGAGGGCGTTCTTAGTTGCTATTTGTAGCCCTCTTAGAGCCTATAAGCACGAAAGGACGTATCTGTGCGATTAACGGGGGCCGGTGAAGTTTTTGTCAATAACTCGGTAATAAGACAGATAGGAGGGCGTTCTTAGTTGCTATTTAGCCCTCTTAGAGCCCTATAAGCACACGAAAGGACGTATCTGTGCGATTAACGGGGGCCCGGTGAGAAGTTTTTTGTCAATAACTCCGGTAATAAGACAGATAGGAGGGCGTTCTTAGTTGCTATTTGTAGCCCTCTTAGAGCCCTATAAGCACACGAAAGGACGTATCTGTGCGATTAACGGGGGCCCGGTGAGAAGTTTTTTGTCAATAACTCCGGTAATAAGACAGATAGGAGGGCGTTCTTAGTTGCTATTTGTAGCCCTCTTAGAGCCTATAGCACACGAAAGGACGTATCTGTGCGATTAACGGGGCCCGGTGAGAAGTTTTTTGTCAATAACTCCGGTAATAAGACAGATAGGAGGGCGTTCTTAGTTGCTATTTGTAGCCCTCTTAGAGCCCTATAAGCACACGAAAGGACGTATCTGTGCGATTAACGGGGCCCGGTGAGAAGTTTTTTGTCAATAACTCCGGTAATAAGACAGATAGGAGGGCGTTCTTAGTTGCTATTTGTAGCCCTCTTAGAGCTCTATAAGCACACGAAAGGACGTATCTGTGCGATTAACGGGGGCCCGGTGAGAAGTTTTTTGTCAATAACTCCGGTAATAAGACAGATAGGAGGGCGTTCTTAGTTGCTATTTGTAGCCCTCTTAGAGCCCTATAAGCACACGAAAGGACGTATCTGTGCGATTAACGGGGGCCCGGTGAGAAGTTTTTTGTCAATAACTCCGGTAATAAGACAGATAGGAGGGCGTTCTTAGTTGCTATTTGTAGCCCTCTTAGAGCCCTATCAGCACACGAAAGGACGTATCTGTGCGATTAACGGGGGCCCGGTGAGAAGTTTTTTGTCAATAACTCCGGTAATAAGACAGATAGGAGGGCGTTCTTAGTTGCTATTTGTAGCCCTCTTAGAGCCCTATAAGCACACGAAAGGACGTATCTGTGCGATTAACGGGGGGCCCGGTGAGAAGTTTTTTGTCAATAACTCCGGTAATAAGACAGATAGGAGGGCGTTCTTAGTTGCTATTTGTAGCCCTCTTAGAGCCCTATAAGCACACGAAAGGACGTATCTGTGCGATTAACGGGGGCCCGGTGAGAAGTTTTTTGTCAATAACTCCGGTAATAAGACAGATAGGAGGGCGTTCTTAGTTGCTATTTGTAGCCCTCTTAGAGCCCTATAAGCACACGAAAGGACGTATCTGTGCGATTAACGGGGGCCCGGTGAGAAGTTTTTTGTCAATAACTCCGGTAATAAGACAGATAGGAGGGCGTTCTTAGTTGCTATTTGTAGCCCTCTTAGAGCTCTATCAGCACACGAAAGGACGTATCTGTGCGATTAACGGGGGCCCGGTGAGAAGTTTTTTGTCAATAACTCCGGTAATAAGACAGATAGGAGGGCGTTCTTAGTTGCTATTTGTAGCCCTCTTAGAGCCCTATCAGCACACGAAAGGACGTATCTGTGCGATTAACGGGGGCCCGGTGAGAAGTTTTTTGTCAATAACTCCGGTAATAAGACAGATAGGAGGGCGTTCTTAGTTGCTATTTGTAGCCCTCTTAGAGCCCTATAAGCACACGAAAGGACGTATCTGTGCGATTAACGGGGGCCCGGTGAGAAGTTTTTTGTCAATAACTCCGGTAATAAGACAGATAGGAGGGCGTTCTTAGTTGCTATTTGTAGCCCTCTTAGAGCCCTATCAGCACACGAAAGGACGTATCTGTGCGATTAACGGGGGCCCGGTGAGAAGTTTTTTGTCAATAACTCCGGTAATAAGACAGATAGGAGGGCGTTCTTAGTTGCTATTTGTAGCCCTCTTAGAGCCCTATAAGCACACGAAAGGACGTATCTGTGCGATTAACGGGGGCCCGGTGAGAAGTTTTTTGTCAATAACTCCGGTAATAAGACAGATAGGAGGGCGTTCTTAGTTGCTATTTGTAGCCCTCTTAGAGCTCTATAAGCACACGAAAGGACGTATCTGTGCGATTAACGGGGGCCCGGTGAGAAGTTTTTTGTCAATAACTCCGGTAATAAGACAGATAGGAGGGCGTTCTTAGTTGCTATTTGTAGCCCTCTTAGAGCCCTATCAGCACACGAAAGGACGTATCTGTGCGATTAACGGGGGCCGGTGAGAGGTTTTTTGTCAATAACTCCGGTAATAAGACAGATAGGAGGGCGTTCTTAGTTGCTATTTGTAGCCCTCTTAGAGCTCTATAAGCACACGAGAGGACGTATCTGTGCGATTAACGGGGGCCCGGTGAGAAGTTTTTTGTCAATAACTCCGGTAATAAGACAGATAGGAGGGCGTTCTTAGTTGCTATTTGCAGCCCTCTTAGAGCTCTATAAGCACACGAGAGGACGTATCTGTGCGATTAACGGGGGCCCGGTGAGAAGTTTTTTGTCAATAACTCCGGTAATAAGACAGATAGGAGGGCGTTCTTAGTTGCTATTTGTAGCCCTCTTAGAGCTCTATCAGCACACGAAAGGACGTATCTGTGCGATTAACGGGGGCCCGGTGAGAAGTTTTTTGTCAATAACTCCGGTAATAAGACAGATAGGAGGGCGTTCTTAGTTGCTATTTGTAGCCCTCTTAGAGCCCTATCAGCACACGAAAGGACGTATCTGTGCGATTAACGGGGGCCCGGTGAGAAGTTTTTTGTCAATAACTCCGGTAATAAGACAGATAGGAGGGCGTTCTTAGTTGCTATTTGTAGCCCTCTTAGAGCCCTATCAGCACACGAAAGGACGTATCTGTGCGATTAACGGGGCCCGGTGAAGTTTTGTCAATAACTCCGGTAATAAGACAGATAGGAGGGCGTTCTTAGTTGCTATTTGCAGCCCTCTTAGAGCTCTATCAGCACACGAGAGGACGTATCTGTGCGATTAACAGGGGCCCGGTGAGAAGTTTTTTGTCAATAACTCCGGTAATAAGACAGATAGGAGGGCGTTCTTAGTTGCTATTTGTAGCCCTCTTAGAGCCCTATCAGCACACGAGAGGACGTATCTGTGCGATTAACGGGGGCCCGGTGAGAAGTTTTTTGTCAATAACTCCGGTAATAAGACAGATAGGAGGGCGTTCTTAGTTGCTATTTGTAGCCCTCTTAGAGCCCTATAAGCACACGAGAGGACGTATCTGTGCGATTAACGGGGGCCCGGTGAGAAGTTTTTTGTCAATAACTCCGGTAATAAGACAGATAGGAGGGCGTTCTTAGTTGCTATTTGTAGCCCTCTTAGAGCCCTATCAGCACACGAAAGGACGTATCTGTGCGATTAACGGGGGCCAGTGAAGTTTTTTGTCAATAACTCCGGTAATAAGACAGATAGGAGGGCGTTCTTAGTTGCTATTTGTAGCCCTCTTAGAGCTCTATAAGCACACGAAAGGACGTATCTGTGCGATTAACGGGGGCCCGGTGAGAAGTTTTTTGTCAATAACTCCGGTAATAAGACAGATAGGAGGGCGTTCTTAGTTGCTATTTGTAGCCCTCTTAGAGCCCTATAAGCACACGAAAGGACGTATCTGTGCGATTAACGGGGGCCCGGTGAGAAGTTTTTTGTCAATAACTCCGGTAATAAGACAGATAGGAGGGCGTTCTTAGTTGCTATTTGTAGCCCTCTTAGAGCCCTATCAGCACACGAGGACGTATCTGTGCGATTAACGGGGGCCCGGTGAGAAGTTTTTTGTCAATAACTCCGGTAATAAGACAGATAGGAGGGCGTTCTTAGTTGCTATTTGTAGCCCTCTTAGAGCCCTATAAGCACACGAAAGGACGTATCTGTGCGATTAACGGGGGCCCGGTGAGAAGTTTTTTGTCAATAACTCCGGTAATAAGACAGATAGGAGGGCGTTCTTAGTTGCTATTTGTAGCCCTCTTAGAGCTATAAGCACGAAAGGACGTATCTGTGCGATTAACGGGGGCCCGGTGAGAAGTTTTTTGTCAATAACTCCGGTAATAAGACAGATAGGAGGGCGTTCTTAGTTGCTATTTGTAGCCCTCTTAGAGCATACAAACAGAGGACGTATCTGTGCGATTAAAGGGGCCGGTGAGAGTTTTTGTCAATAACTCCGGTTCTAAGACAGAAAGGCAACATGGATCGCGTCTCTATCTGTCTTGAACCGAGGAGTTATTGTGCATCTCACCTCAAACACAGGTCAATTAGCATGAATTTTAACGGAGATAGAGTGACATTCTTCGGAACCTGAAGAACCATTTTATGGGCAAAATCGGCCCTAAAAAGTGGTTTTATAGCCAACATCGGCCGTAAAGACCGGTTTTAGGTGCAAAAATCGGCCCAATAATGCGGTTTTGAGTCCAAAAAAAGCGTTTTTGGGGCCAATAAATGCGGTTTTAGGCGCAAGAATGCAGTTTATAGACAAAATCGGCTACAAAATGCTGTTATTATTGGCAAAATCATCCAAAATGAGGTTTTTAGAACCAAAAATGCGGTTTTTAGGCCAAAAGCGATTTTTATATGCAAAATCGGCCAAAAATGCGGTTTTAGACCCAAAAATGCGGTTTTTAGACACCAAAAAGCGATTTTTAAAGGCCAACATCACTCAAAAATGCTGTTTTCATAGGCAAAATCGGCACAAAAATGCGGTTTTTAGGTACAAATTGGTCAAATTTTTGAAATTGATAAAATTCCTTATTCGGTCAACAAGTGGCCCAAAGTGAGTTACACTTCATGTTATGTGGAGACAATGGATACAAAATTAACCGTTTATTTATTTTGTATATAATCCGAAACTGAAAAAAAATAAATATAACCCGTTGGCAAAGATAGGTTTGAGAATATTAGTGTCAACTCTCATTTTATATGAGATTGCAATGTTCATTTGAAAATAATTTCGGATATTCGGGTCATCTTCAATTTATGATTAACGATTGTGTACAATTTAAAAGTGTGAAAGTGAAATATTCCACGAGCAGTTTCAATTATTTCGGATAGCCTACAAAACACATTAAACATTTCATTAATAATTATTATATAAATAAGTGCAGTAAGACCTTGGGTCTGAATGTGTAAACGTAGACATTTGTGTGTGTGTGTGTGTGTGTGTTTAAGATGTACTAAATGTATTCAATGAAAATAAAGAATACGTATACAAAAAAAAATACAAATACAAATACAAATTTGCTCGAAATAGGGGTGGAAGTTCACTTTCATAATTGTCAGAGTTTATTGCCACTCTTTAAGGGCTAGTTTAAAAAATATATATTTCACCTTAAGTATATATTTAGTGTAAGCACACTAAACTCTGGCTGAATAAGCCACATTATCCAGATTATAGACAAAACATTTATGATTTACCACAACAGAGGCATTGCCTAACACTAACATAAAATATGGGTGATTATTAATTAGTATCTTATATTCAGTATTAATGTATTTTAACTAATTACAGGGTTTCATTATTATATAAATAAGTGCAGTAAGGCCCTTGGGTCTGAATGTGTGTAAACATAGACATTTGTGTGTGTGTGTGTGTTTAAGATGTACTAAATGTATTCATTGAAAATAAAGAATACGTATTTTTATTTGCTCGAGAAATAGGGGTGGAAGTTTCCTTTCGTAATTGTCACAGTTTATTATTGCCACCCTTTAAGGGCTAGTATAAAAAAAGATTTATTTCACCCCAAATATATATTTAGAGCAAGCACACTAAACTCTGGTTGAATAAGCCAGATTATCAAAATTATAGATAAAACATTTATGATTTACCACAACAGAAATATTGCCTCCTAACAGTAACATAAAATATTAGTGATTGTTAATTAGTATCTTATATTCAGTATTAATGTATTTTAACTAATTACTGGGTTTCAATTTACAGGAGAAAAAATCTTCTGTCTTAGGAATACTATTAGAAAGGTTTAAAATTCAATTAGCGGAGCTCCTAAGTATTTTAAATAGAAATATTTTTAACATTTATTTTATATTTTTAAGCCCCACCTTATAAGTGACCTTGTTAGTCACTTGGATCCAGATTAATAAAATTATTAATGGATCACATTTATCTATTACTAACAGATCAGTTGTTTTCACTAAGTATTACAAAATATCTGGATTATAAATTAGTATAGTATATAGCATTAATATAACTAGTAGGGCTTTAATTTATGAGATAAAAACTTCTGTCCCTGGGAGAAAATGATTCAGTGGTTGTTACAAAATACTAAGTACTAATAAGTGTTTTATAAATTAAAATATTTAAAAAATTTATTGCCTATTTATAACAATTCAGATTGTGTTATAATTAACGGAAATAATTATCTTTAAAAATATGTCATCGATGTCTAGTATTTTCTGTTACAAAAACCTAATTCGATGGAACTAATTTCATATCCATTTTACAAATATTTTCACACACGAACTAAGTTATATTTTATCTTTTACACATTTTTTTAAGTATTAATGCCAATTACTTTTATTTCTAAACTGGGATTCGTATAAAACATTTGAAAACAAAATTGTATATATATTTAGGAAAATGTTTATCCAAAAAATATATCGCTAAAGGTTATTTAAATAGAAATATGTTTAAAATTGTCTATCGATTTTTATACCCCCATATAGAGCAATAAATCTATAAGAACTAGTTTATATTTTATTTTATTTGTCCAAAGAATTGAAAGAAATTGTTAAAAACACTCATTCTTCTTCATTCTTACACAAACTCGCTCTCATCGCTTGTCTATAATAAGTCTACAATAAAGGTCGGTTGTAGAATAAGTAAGAAGGAAAAAACTGATTGCTTTTACATAATTTTATCGAGTATTAACGGCAATTATTTTTATTTCCGAACTAGAACGAATATAGAAAATGGGAGACCCAAATATGCATGCAGATTGCGTACATCATTAAATCAGTTTTCTATAAGTTTTACAAGCAATACAATCAGTCGTATATTGTAGGTATTTGATTTTTTTCGGTTATTATACAAAAAATTTATCGGTAATGTCCAGTATTTAGTAGTGTGAAAAAAGCGATTGAAACTATTTTTAAATCCATTTTCAACCCGATGCACTCTCAAATGATAAATAATCACCAAACAGCTATTACTTGTCGAATATTAATGAAGACATTTACAAATAATCCGAATTAAAATAATCGAAATTTACTTACAATAAACTTTATTTCTAATTTTTACCTCTAACAACACTTGTTTTTATCTCTTAGTCTCATAATATTATTCAGGTTTCCTGTAAATGATTTAGAAAGAATGGAACATTATCAGTTAACTGATTGAATTAGGTATTAAATGTGAAATTATTCTTCGGATTTAAAATAAATGCTAAACGGCCGGAAATTCTAAACTCAACTAAACGTCCTTTTATTTTTAATTCCGTCCTATCGCGCAGTAATTTTAAATGTTAAAATAACCTTTCAATTTGGAAACCGCGCTGCTCCCTCCACAAGACCTGAGTAAATATCGTCACAAGAAAAACATTAGCTATAATCGGAAAAAACACAAAAATCTCTAATCAACTATTTCCCCTCCGTGCAGGTTTTACCCCAATAAAAATTACGAATTGTTATAGGGAGAGGAAATTAGTTGCGATTCGCGAACTGGGAAAAAAGTCAAATATTCCCCAACCGTGTTTATTCGTTAACCTCGATACTTTCGAAGGGTCGGTATCTAAGGGATTATTATATATTGTCACAATCGGCAACAAGTAAAATTAAAAGTTATCTCGACAAATATGATGTACTCTGCTTGTTGAGTTGTAGTGAAACTGTAGCAAAAAAAAAGGGAAAAAGGGAAAAAATAGAAAAAAAAGAAAAAAAAGAGAAAAATGAGAAAAAAGAAAGGAAAGAAAAAGAAGAAAAAAAGACAGGGTGGCAGACGTAGTAGAAGAAAAAAGGAAAAAAATATAAAAAAGAAAAAAAATTAAAAAAAGAAAAAAATGAAAAAAAAACGAATTTTCGGGGCGATTTTAGCGGTTTTATCAATTGGAAATTATAAATTAATGTTAGAATTTCTCGAAATATGCGTCCAGTAAATAATTTTGTATTAGTCGGCCCCGTTTTGTACAGGGAGAGCAGCGCCCCGAGCGGCGCGGCCGACAATCACTCCGCCTGCCCGCCCTTTTATAAACTTCGATTTAAAATTGGAATAACTTTTACAGGAAAATTTAGTTTCAGAGTCGATACTTTCCAGTGAGTATTATTAAACGACTGGTTCGACAATCATTTACGGCTAAATTCCAACTGAAATAGCCGAGACGGAAAACATTTTGAATATGTAAAAAACGGACAGAGAAGAAGGCCTATCATCAGATTTCGCCTATTGTACTAACGCGTAATCGATTAACTTCCGATGTAAATAAACGTTTAAATTATTATTACCGTTTACCTTATATTTTCGTATATAGCTGAGCGTCGAAAAAATATAAATTCCGCCAAAAAAAACGATCCCCGATACCGTAGATTTCGTGTTTTTCCTCCTCTCGCCGGTCTTTGGTCTTTTGCTAAACCGTCGGAAATTTATTTCGGAGAATATATTTTAGAAAAACCGTCGTACGAACCCGGCCTAAAACCAAAGGCAAAGAGGTTATAAACATCTGTGGACGGTTAGGGTTACCTAAGCTTTAATTTTTCATATTTTCACAAAAGAATCCTTCACCCGTTTGATTTTTGTACAATAATTTACATTACACTGTCGGGACGATTTCTTAAATATCCATATTTGATGTATTTTGAAAGAGCTGAGGAGAACTAAGTGTCACACTGTGTTTTTTGGCCATACTCCAGTGATCCGCTACTTTAGATGTTATTTTAAACATATACTTATAGGTACATATAATTATAGGTTTTTTAAAAATAATTTCATACAGCGCTCAGTATTATTAATCGTTGTTCATTGATAATTTATTATCTTAATCTATTATTTACAATTTTCCTTTTGCCGATATGTGTCCACGTTGTTCTCTATGTCCTGTTTTCTAAAGTGTTTATTTTTCAAATTTTACTAGTTTTTTTTCTATTTTTGTTTCATTCTGTCGTTTCCTTTCTTCGTTTTATATATTTTTACAATCTGTTTACAATATATGTTTAATTCTTACCGGTTCGTTGCAGCATTCGGCCAAATCGCAGGTTATTCAATAAAAACTCAGCATTTTTACTGCCCTACATAATCCTAAAGGATAATTTCATATATCGAACCCAACAAGCATATCTGATAACATATAGGAGAATACTCCATTGGGATAAACTGCAGGAAAGTACATATACCTTGTTGGCTCAATATATATATATATATATATATATATATATATATATATATATATAAACATTTCATTAATATTAATTATGTAAATAAGTGCAGTAAGGCCGTTGGGTCTGAATGCGTGTAAACATTGAGATTTGTGGAGACAATTGATACGAAATTAACCGTTTATTTATTTTGTATATAATACGAAACTGAAAAAAAATAAATATAACTCGTTGGCAAAGACAGGTTTGAGAATATTAGTGTCAACTCTCATTTTATATGAGATTGCACTGTATTTGAAATATCTGTTGGGTCGAAAATAATTTTGGATATTCGGGTCATCTTCAATTTATGATTAACGATTGTGTAAAATTTTAAAGTGTGAAAGTGAAATATTCCACGAGTAGTTTCAATTATTTCGGATAGCCTACCAAAGACATTAAACATTTCATTAATAATTATTATATAAATAAGTGCAGTAAGGCCCTTGGGTCTGAATGTGTAAACACAGCATTTGTGTGTGTGTGTGTGTGTGTGTTTAAGATGTACTAAATGTATTCATTGAAAATAAAGAATACGTATTTGTATTCGCTCGAGAAATAGGGGTGGAAGTTTGCTTTCGTAATTGTCACAGTTTATTATTGCCACCCTTTAAGGGCTAGTATAAAAAAAAAAGATTTATTTCACCCCAAATATATATTTAGAGCAAGCACACTAAACTCTGGTTGAATAAGCCAGATTATCAAAATTATAGATAAAACATTTATGATTTACCACAACAGAAATATTGCCTCCTAACAGTAACATAAAATATTAGTGATTGTTAATTAGTATCTTATATTCAGTATTAATGTATTTTAACTAATTACTGGGTTTCAATTTACAGGAGAAAAAAATCTTCTGTCTTAGGAATAAAATTAGAAAGGGTTAAAATTCAATTAGCGGAGCTCCTAAGTATTTTAAATGGAAATATTTTTAACATTTATTTTATATTTTTAAGCCCCACCTTATAAGTGACCTTGTTAGTCACTTGGATCCAGATTAATAAAATTATTAATGGATCACATTTATCTATTACTAACAGATCAGTTTTTTCACTAAGTAGTATAAAATATATGGATTATCAATTAGTATAGTATATAGCATTAATATAACTAGTAGGGCTTTAATTTATGAGATAAAAACTTCTGTCCCTGGGAAAAAATGATTCAGTGGTTGTTACAAAAAACTTAAGTCTTTTATAAATTAAAATATTTAACAAATTTATTGCCTATTTATAACAATTCATATTGTGTTATAAAACCTGATATTATAGGTTCCCTGAACTGATTGAAATTGCTTTGAGATATTTTTCCTCGTAAATAATGAACAGAAATAATTATCTAAAAAAATATGTCATCAATGTCTAGTATTTTGTGGTACAAAAATCTAATTCGATGGAACTAATTTCAAATCCATTTAACTATATTTCACGAACTAGGTTATATTTTACCTTTTACACATTTTTTAAGTATTAATGCCAATTACTTTTATTTCTAAACTGGGATTCGATTAAACATTGGAGAACAAACTTGTATATATTATTTAAGAAAATGTTTATGCTAAAAATATATCACCACTAAAGGTTTTTTAAATAGAAATATGTTTAAAATTGTCTATTGATTTTTATACCCCCATATAGACCAATAAATCTATAAGAAATAGTTTATATTTTATTTTATTTGTTCAAAGAATTGAAAGAAATTGTTAAAAAACACCCATTCACTTTCATGCCCACACAAGTACACCGCAAATGCGATTTTAAGGCCCAAAATGATGTTTTTAGGGCCAAAATCGTACAAAAAATGCTGTTTTTAGGCCCAAAAAAAAACTTAAAATGCGGTTTGTAGCCCTAAAATGAGGTTTTTAGGATCAAAATGTGGTTTTTAGAATCAAAAATGCGGTTTTTAGATGGGATCAAAAATGCGGTTTTAGGCAAAATAGGACCAATCCCAAAATGCGGTTTTAGGCCATAATCGCCCAAAAGTGCGATTTTAGGTAAATGGGCCCAAAATTCTGTTTTCGGGCCCAGAACCACCAATAATGCGGTTTTTAGGCCCAAAATTGAGGTATTTAGCCGCCAAATCGTCCAAAAAAGGCAGTTTTAGGCCCCAAATGGGACCAAAATGAGGTTCTTAGGCCCAAAATAAATTAAGTACTTAGGCCCAAAATCGGCTAAAATTAGGTTTTTAGATCAAATCGCCCAAAATGAGGTTTTTAGGCCCAAAATGAGGTTTTTAGGCCCAAAATGAGGTTTTTAGGCCCAAAGGCCCAAAATGAGGTTTTAGGCCAAAATGAGGTTTTAGGCCCAAAAATGAGGTTTTAGGCCCAAATTGGGCTAAAATCAGGTTTTAGGCCCAAAAGGTTTTGCCCAAATTGAGGTTTTGCCCAAAATGCGGTTTTTAGGCCTAAAAAGGTTTTAGGCCTAAAAAATGAGGTTTTAGGCCCAAAAGGTTTTGGGGCCAGGCCCAAAATGAGGTTTTTAGGCCCAAAATTACCAAAATGAGGTTTTAGGCCCAAAATGAGGTTTTAGGCCTAAAATGAGGTTTTAGACCAAAATGAGGTTTTAGGCCCAAAATTTGGGCCAAAATGAGGTTTTAGGCCCAAAATTGGCCAAAAATGAGGCTTTTACGCCAAAAATGAGGTTTTTAGGCCCAAAAATGAGGTTTTAGGCTAAAAATGAGGTTTTTAGGCCCAAAATGAGGTTTTTAGGCCCAAAAATTGAGTTTTTAGGCCCAAAAATGTTTTAGGAAAAAATTTTTAGGCCCAAAATTGGCCCAAAATGAGGCTTTTAAAATGAGGTTTTTAGGGCAAAATTGGCCCAAAAATGAGGTTTTTAGGGCAAAAAGGCTTTTACGCAAAATGAGGTTTTAGGCTCTAAAATGGGTTTTTTTGCCCAAAATGAGGTTTTAGGCCCAAAAATTGGCACAAAATTGGTCTAAAATGGTTTTTAGGGCCAAAAGGGTTTTAGCCCTAAAATGAGGTTTTAGGCCCAAAATGAGGTTTTTAGGCCCAAAAATGAGGTTTTTGAGGGTTTTTAGGTCTAAAATGCCCAAAGGTTTTAGGCCAAAAATTGAGGTTTTACCCAAATGATTTGGCCAAAATGTTTTTAGGCCCAAAATGTTTTAGGCCCAAATTGAAACTAAAAATGAGTTTTAGGCCCAAAAGGCCCAAAATGCAGGTTTTAGGGTCAAAAAGGTTTTCGGCTAAAAATGTGAGTTTTAGCCCCAAAATTGTCTCGGCCCAAAATGAGGCACAAAATTGAAGAAAATTTAGGTTTTCGAAAATTTTCGCAAAATCGATCCCATATTCCACCCACAAGTGTACCAATGAGAGTTTTTGCCTACTAAAAGGCCCTTTCGCAAATGGGGTTTTTTCGAAATGCAGTTTTTTCGCAAATCGATATTACCCCCAAAATGGGTCTAAAAATGGTTTTTAGGCGGGTCGAAAATCGAAAATTTAGGTTTTCGAAAATTTTCGCAAATCGATCCCAAAATATTCCAACCCACATCAGTCGTACCAATGTGAGTTACACTTGCCCTAAAAACCGAAAATGAATAAAATTTAGGGTTTTCCCATGCAACAAATGTGAGTTATTCCGAAGGTTTTTAGGACCAAAATTTAGGTTTTAGGCCTAAAATTTTCGCAAGGTTTTAGGCCCAAAATTGAAAATAAAAAGGTTTTTAGGGCAAAATGGGTTTTAGGCCCAAAGGTTTAGGCCCAAAAATTCGCAAAATGCAATGTTTTCGCAAAGGCCCATCCCAAGTCCCAAATGTGTACAAATGAGGTTTTTGCCCCAAAACGGCGGGTCGAAAATCGAAAATTTAGGTTTTCGAAAATTTTCGCAAATCGATCCCATATTCCACCCACAAGTGTACCAATGTGAGTTACACTTGCCCCTAAAACGGCGGGTCGAAAATCGAAAATTTAGGTTTTTCGAAAATTTTCGCAAATCGATCCCATATTCCACCCACAAGTGTACCAATGTGAGTTACACTTGCCCCTAAAACGGCGGGTCGAAAATCGAAAATTTAGGTTTTTCGAAAATTTTCGCAAATCGATCCCATATTCCACCCACAAGTGTACCAATGTGAGTTACACTTGCCCCTAAAACGGCGGGTCGAAAATCGAAAATTTAGGTTTTTCGAAAATTTTCGCAAATCGATCCCATATTCCACCCACAAGTGTACCAATGTGAGTTACACTTGCCCCTAAAACGGCGGGTCGAAAATCGAAAATTTAGGTTTTTCGAAAATTTTCGCAAATCGATCCCATATTCCACCCACAAGTGTACCAATGTGAGTTACACTTGCCCCTAAAACGGCGGGTCGAAAATCGAAAATTTAGGTTTTTCGAAAATTTTCGCAAATCGATCCCATATTCCACCCACAAGTGTACCAATGTGAGTTACACTTGCCCCTAAAACGGCGGGTCGAAAATCGAAAATTTAGGTTTTTCGAAAATTTTCGCAAATCGATCCCATATTCCACCCACAAGTGTACCAATGTGAGTTACACTTGCCCCTAAAACGGCGGGTCGAAAATCGAAAATTTAGGTTTTTCGAAAATTTTCGCAAATCGATCCCATATTCCACCCACAAGTGTACCAATGTGAGTTACACTGCCCCTAAACAGCAGGTTGAAAATCAAATTTAGGTTTTTCGAAAATTTTCGCAAATCGATCCCATATTCCACCCACAAGTGTACCAATGTGAGTTACACTTGCCCCTAAAACGGCGGGTCGAAAATCGAAAATTTAGGTTTTTCGAAAATTTTCGCAAATCGATCCCATATTCCACCCACAAGTGTACCAATGTGAGTTACACTTGCCCCTAAAACGGCGGGTCGAAAATCGAAAATTTAGGTTTTTCGAAAATTTTCGCAAATCGATCCCATATTCCACCCACAAGTGTACCAATGTGAGTTACACTTGCCCTAAAACGGCGGGTCGAAAATCGAAAATTTAGGTTTTCGAAAATTTTCGCAAATCGATCCATATTCCACCCACAAGTGTACCAATGTGAGTTACACTTGCCCCTGAAACGGCGGGTCGAAAATCGAAAATTTAGGTTTTTCGAAAATTTTCGCAAATCGATCCCATATTCCACCCACAAGTGTACCAATGTGAGTTACACTTGCCCCTAAAACGGCGGGTCGAAAATCGAAAATTTAGGTTTTTCGAAAATTTTCGCAAATCGATCCCATATTCCACCCACAAGTGTACCAATGTGAGTTACACTTGCCCCTAAAACGGCGGGTCGAAAATCGAAAATTTAGGTTTTTCGAAAATTTTCGCAAATCGATCCCATATTCCACCCACAAGTGTACCAATGTGAGTTACACTTGCCCCTAAAACGGCGGGTCGAAAATCGAAAATTTAGGTTTTTCGAAAATTTTCGCAAATCGATCCCATATTCCACCCACAAGTGTACCAATGTGAGTTACACTTGCCCCTAAAACGGCGGGTCGAAAATCGAAAATTTAGGTTTTTCGAAAATTTTCGCAAATCGATCCCATATTCCACCCACAAGTGTACCAATGTGAGTTACACTTGCCCCTAAAACGGCGGGTCGAAAATCGAAAATTTAGGTTTTTCGAAAATTTTCGCAAATCGATCCCATATTCCACCCACAAGTGTACCAATGTGAGTTACACTTGCCCCTAAAACGGCGGGTCGAAAATCGAAAATTTAGGTTTTTCGAAAATTTTCGCAAATCGATCCCATATTCCACCCACAAGTGTACCAATGTGAGTTACACTTGCCCCTAAAACGGCGGGTCGAAAATCGAAAATTTAGGTTTTTCGAAAATTTTCGCAAATCGATCCCATATTCCACCCACAAGTGTACCAATGTGAGTTACACTTGCCCCTAAAACGGCGGGTCGAAAATCGAAAATTTAGGTTTTTCGAAAATTTTCGCAAATCGATCCCATATTCCACCCACAAGTGTACCAATGTGAGTTACACTTGCCCCTAAAACGGCGGGTCGAAAATCGGGAAAATTTTCGAAAATCGAAAATTTAAAAGGTTTTTCGAAAATTTTCGCAAATCGATCCCATATTCCACCCACAAGTGTACCAATGTGAGTTACACTTGCCCCTAAAACGGCGGGTCGAAAATCGAAAATTTAGGTTTTTCGAAAATTTTCGCAAATCGATCCCATATTCCACCCACAAGTGTACCAATGTGAGTTACACTTGCCCCTAAAACGGCGGGTCGAAAATCGAAAATTTAGGTTTTTCGAAAATTTTCGCAAATCGATCCCATATTCCACCCACAAGTGTACCAATGTGAGTTACACTTGCCCCTAAAACGGCGGGTCGAAAATCGAAAATTTAGGTTTTTCGAAAATTTTCGCAAATCGATCCCATATTCCACCCACAAGTGTACCAATGTGAGTTACACTTGCCCTAAAACGGCGGGTCGAAAATCGAAAATTTAGGTTTTTCGAAAATTTTCGCAAATCGATCCCATATTCCACCCACAAGTGTACCAATGTGAGTTACACTTGCCCCTAAAACGGCGGGTCGAAAATCGAAAATTTAGGTTTTTCGAAAATTTTCGCAAATCGATCCCATATTCCACCCACAAGTGTACCAATGTGAGTTACACTTGCCCCTGAAATGGCGGGTCGAAAATCGAAAATTTAGGTTTTTCGAAAATTTTCGCAAATCGATCCCATATTCCACCCACAAGTGTACCAATGTGAGTTACACTTGCCCCTGAAACGGCGGGTCGAAAATCGAAAATTTAGGTTTTTCGAAAATTTTCGCAAATCGATCCCAATGTGATACACTTCCACCCACAAGTGTATTCCACCCACAAGTGTACCAATGTGAGTTACACTTGCCCCTAAAACGGCGGTCGAAAATCGAAAATTTAGGTCGAAAAATTTTGCAAATCGATCCCATATTCCACGATTTTGAGACCTAAAACGGCGGGTCTCATTTTTGGGCGATTATTCACCTAAGAACGCACTTTTTGGTCGATTTTGGCCTAAAACCGCTTTTCGGGCCGATTTCGGGCCTAAAACATTTTGGTCGATTTTGGGCCTAAAACCGCTAAAACCGCATTTTTCGGTCGATTTTGGGCCTAAAGACCACATTTTTTGTTTTGGGGTCTAAAAACTCTTTTTGGGTCTAAAACCTCATTTCTTCCCATTTAGACCGCATTTTTGGCAAATTTTGCGGCCGAAAACGCGTCCAACCGAGTGTGACGGGTAAAATCGGGGAAATTTTGAAATATCAAGCAGTCAAGAAACAGGAGCTAGGAACAGTGTACCGGTTTCGGTTCTGTAGTTATCAACAGGTTTTCATTCCAAACTCCGAATTGGAATCAAAGTTTCACTGTCAGTATTTGAATTGGAAAATGGCCTGTTCCAGACTGTCCTCTCTGTTGAAGCGTTCTCTAATCACAGTTTTCGAGTTGGAAACATTGTTTCTGTGCTGTTTCAATTTCGAGGGAAACATTGTTCAATTGTACACAAATTGTGTTCAGTTTTAAACTCTTAACAGAAACAATGTTTCTGGCTTTTAGACAAAATCCGATTCGTTTTCTATATGCATAATTTTCGTGAAAAAAATACAGGGTGCGGTGAAAGAAACTCGACGATGAGCCTAAAATAAATGTATTTTTACTTCGATATCGATAGCGCGTGTACATTTTGTGTATTATATAATATGGGTGCGCAATAGATTTATTAATAATTAGCCTCTTCCTACAGATATATATATATATATATATATATATATCGATACAATTAATACTATAATGACGTTATTGAAAAAGTAAAATTGAAAAACACGTATATGGTATTATGTATTAGGTCGGACAGAAAGTAATCCATTTTTTGGCCGCTAGATGGAATTACTGATACGATTTGAAACTGTTTTTTTTGGGCCGTTTTCTGGTCCGCACCGTTGTCTGTCTCCACTTAGGTACAATTTCAAAGATTTTATCGACATTTTCCGACGATAAATGCCATCAGAAAATGCTTCGAGATGAGTATAAATCTGACCGACGCACGGGACGAATACGAAACGAAATTTTAAACGCCAGTAATTCCATCTAGCGGCCAAATTATGCAATAGGGCGTCACTAAAAATTTGTCAAACGTTGACGGCGTACTGTGCATAATATTGTCCGGCACTTGTGCACTGTTTCGAAACAACAACTGAGTGCCGTACAAACTTTCTCCAATCGGTTTAAAAGATTTAGAGAGGGAAATTTAAATTTGGGAGATGAAAATCGCCCCAAAAAAAGCGCAATTTTGGACGACAATTTTGAAAAGAATGGGTTCTTATATAACGGAATAAATAATATCGTAGATTTCTTGTGTTACTGTCTCTTCTCGCTTCTTTTTGGTCTTTAGCTACCGAAAGTGCTTTTTTCTTCTTTCGATTTTGGATTGTTTTTCTTGTATATATATATATATATATATATATATATATATATATATATATATATATATATATATATATATATAGTGACAGTGACAGGTGTAGTGGTGAGGATGACCCGAAAAACGTCCAAAGCCGTTTTTTGACTGACACAACACAGCGCTACTGAAGACGGCGAGGAGCAAAAGCAAATGGGGCCAGAAACACACCACGAAATCTACGATATTCCTCCAACGCGGACCACAAAACAGTAAGAAGTATCGTGCATTTATTTCATATTGGAAAAAGGTAAGAAACTTATGGTAACACCCTAATGTTACTTTATTCCCAACCTAACTGTATAAAGAGTGGTCCAAAAAAATGTATCCACCGTTTAAAAGTCCATAACTTGGAAACTGATCGACGGAGTTGTCTCTCATTTTTGGTGAAACTGTAGCTTAAAGTCCAACTTAAAGATATATATATATATAGCTGTAGGTGTTCGAAATGGTCACTATTATTAACATCCACAGACAAACTGTGCATCACCAACTGCTGGCTGCACAACGTGTTCAGTCGGGATATTTGCACATGACTATGTACGATGGATTCTCGAAGTTCATCCAATGTGGCGTGGGGCTTTTAGCGTCGATAAACGACGTCCTTTACCACGTTCCACCCCACCCCACCCCCGCCCGCAGGTAAAAGTCCGGAGGAGTTAAGTCCGGGCACCTCTACGACGGCCTCTATCCATCTTCCCGGTAGATTTTCGTCGAGATAAGCCCCATAATACAACATATTGTAGGGCGCGATTGTCCGAACTACAACACTATACAAGACGTACCAAAAATGAGAGACAACTCCGTCGATTAATTTCCAAGTTATGGACTGTTAAACGGTGGATACATTTTTGGACCACTCCCTCCCCCCTATCTATATGTATATAATATATAATAATATATTGTACAATAATACCGATAGTTTGTATCGTCTACTTGGGTGTCGGCTAGTCGATGTTGAGACTCCTGAATGAGCCTTCCATGTCCCGAGATCCTCCACTCGCGGCCCGGCCTCCTCTTCAGATCGGCACACCCAGTAGCCGCAGTCGGCCAACCAGCCTGGAATATCGCTCCGCAGGGTGGCTACTATTTCATCTGCCCAACATATATATATATATATATTTATATATAATAATGTAGAGACAACGTTCACTTTTGAAGGACAAATCAAGTTTCGGGCGTTTTCCGGCGGCGGGACTTCGGAGTATGAAATTCGTAGTAGGTAAGTTTGGCGCCAAATAAAGATTTACGAAATTGGAAGTTAGTAAATAGAGTTTCGTATTTTTTTATACCGTGAAATTGAAATTTACGAAATGAGTTTAGTGGGCGCTTACAGCCCGGAGACTCGTTAGTATATATAAGTCGTTGGTTATTTGACGGCAAAACGGTATCCGAAATGTGGAGTTTCGGGAAACGTCCGGAGTACGCGAAATTCGTGGTAGGTAATGGAAGTTTTGGCGCCAAATAAAGATTTACGAAATTGGAAGTTAGTGGAAAATAGAGTTTCGTTGAGGAAAGGTTTTTTTTATACCGTGAAATTGAAATTTACGAAATGAAAAAGTTTCAGCGGACGCTTACAGCCCGGTGACTCGGTTATTAGTATATAAGTCGTTGGTTATTTGGACGGACAAAAACGGTATCCGAAATGTGGAGTTTCGGGAAACGTCCGGAGTACGCGAAATTCGTGGTAGGTAATGGAAGTTTTGGCGCCAAATAAAGATTTACGAAATTGGAAGTTGGTGAAAAATAGAGTTTCGTTGAGGAAAGGTTTTTTTGTTTTTATTCGTGAAATAAAGGTTCGTGAAATTTAAATTTACGAAATGAAAAAGTTTCAGTGAAATGAAGAAATGCGGAAATAATGTAATAATGTTTCGCGAACGGAAATTTTGCGAGATTCATGAAATACAAGTTGGTGAAATGGAGATCTGCGGAAATAAAAGGTTTCGTGTGATAAAAGGATAGACGTTTATAGTGATACGTTAGAAAGACTAAAAAATCTAGACTAAAACTATAGCATTGACAGTGATGACATCGGCCGACCGCGGCCCCGCAGCGCAAAAAACGGTTAATATCAGTGATATAATCGCTAACTAATCACTAGTATGGGAGAATATACTCAGGCTAAAGTACAAAGTTATGTGCACCCATTCACTGTGTACATAGCGTTTATATTGTGTTTATATATATAAAAGGTTTTACCTTGAATGTCGGCAACCGGTTTGTCGCTGCCGCCGTAGTCACTTGGCAGCAGGCTCAACGGTACGAATTCCTTCAGCGTGTCAAGTGTTGTGTGCAAGTGCAACTGCAATTGTATCGATCTCTGATTATTAACTATAATAACCGATATAAATAAGGATAACACAAGGAGAGGGAGGTGGCAACGCGGAGAAACACAAGAAATCTTTCATCGAGTTACCAATGCAGTGAAGAGTGTTGGTTCAATTGTGTAATATCAATAATAACGGCAGTAAATTGGCCCGCACTCGGTTCTTATTTTGTTAATAACAGGAGAGAAATGGTAAAATACCAAATGGATGAGCTCGGACTGCATGAGCGGCTTGACCAGGGACAGGACTCTGTCCATGAAGGAGACGGTGTTGATGACGTGGACACCTTTCAGACGGACAGGATGACACTCCTATTGGACAACAATTGGACAATACTATAAATATATACATACACACATATATATATATATATATATATATATGTGTAAATAAATTATTAAATATCGGTCCCAAAAGTGAGTTACACTTGCCGCCCCTATCCAAGGGAAAGTTGTAAAATCGATTAGAATTATTTTAAATTTAACCGGTTGGCTGTCGGAGGGCCCGCTCGAGAAAACATCCACAATAGGCCAGGATTTTTTTTCCGCTATTATACGAAATCAATTGGAATAGATTTCAGACGCGTCTGTATTCAGATAAGTCTAAAAGAGTAAAATAAAATAGAAACTGAACGCTGTAGCCCACGCGTCGCATTAAAACAGAAGAAATTGATTGTAAGCCAAAAGAAATATAAATACAATTTATCGATACGAAATTCATTTTATTTTACGAAAATTCTTCGAAAATTTTGTCGAGAGATATATTTCTGTTAGAAAATATTAAACGTAATAATAATTTTTATAGCTCGGGGGTCTAGCGAAAGACCGAACCGGCGAGAGAGGAGACAGAAACACAACAAATCTACAATTTACATATATTTATGTATATCTACGATTTATGTCTATCGCGAAACAGGTAGTTAGTGACGTGATGATTGATGAATTGACTCACTAGTCGGGCACTGAAGTTTTAAGGCAACTTTTTTGGGCCATATTATTATTATCCTATTGCGCGGTGCACAACATTGATAAACAGAGAAAATATACTAAATATATAGAAGTATTCTAGCAAAAGAGAGGGAGGGAGGCAGAAACAGACTACGCTGTATTCCTCCAACCGCCCTCGGAGAGGACAAAGCAGGTATCTGTATGTTGTATATCGGGATTACCTGTATGTATATCATGAATACTCTGACCAGGTGTAGGGCTGTGGTGACCCTCGCCAGGTGGGAGAGGGTGCAGCCCTTCATGTCGAATATGACGACGTAGCCCGGCTGGAGGCCGTGTTCTGAGATGGCCGCGTCGTTGAACGCCAGGAAACACCTGAGCGCCTCCTCGAACACGATCTTGGAGGGGTCGAGGTCCTTCAGGCGATAGACCAACACCATGTATCCGTCCGGCGTCCTCCCGTCCACCCACACCATCTCGCTGGCATATATCAATTTCAAATCAGAATCAACTGTACCCCAGTTATAGGCGTAAGATGGCCTACGGAAAGACTCTGGGCCGGTGGCGTTTAAGCACGATAATGGACGGGTCAAAGAGGTTAACTGGATGAACGAGAGGATTTGGATGTGGAGAGAGGCGGGAATGGAATTTGAGGAAGCGTCATTATGGATTGTTCGGTTAGAAACATACCCCAAGGGGGGGGGAGCATTAAGAGGATGGTACTGGAAGGACTTTTGACTGGAATGTTTGGACGCGAGCGATGTTGGATTTCTTGGCGGAACCCGGCATAGTTCTATTCCGTATGTCCAATGTCGGTTTTAGTACGGCTTTATATATTGTCAGTTTGTCGACTATTGTCAGTTTTGATGTCCTCATAGATATAGGCGATATAGATCCGTTCTTTCAGTCGGGTATTGGGGATTCCAGGTGAGTCGTTTGTCTGTATAGAGAGCCCCAGGTAGGAGCCTGCTGTCGGGCGGGGATAAGTGTTGCTAAACGTCTGAAACAGACAACAACCCCTGGAGAAAGGAAAGGGCAAAAACCATTTCCAGTGGAATACGCTCGATGGTGGTTTCCAAGTATAGGGCTGAACCCCCACCCCACCCCCCAAAAAAAGAATAAAGTCGTAAAAGCTATACTGACTATAGTTTGAAGGACTTTTCCAGTTCGTCCATATTCCAGTTCGTGAAAAGCCTCAGGTTTTCCGCCCTGACCACGTAGTAGCTTTCCATCGTCGCCTTGGTCTTCTCCAGGCTGTAGTAGTTGCTGTGCAGGAAGACGAGTATGTGACCGTCTGGAAATACAACAAACGTACTATGGAAGGATGTTGGGGGCGACGACTGCGTTGGGCGGTGTCTCGAGAGCGGATATTTCACAGGCGCCCACCGATAAAAAATATAAAAAAAAAAGGAATAAGTAGATACCGGTGAGGTTGTGAGGCAGGTGCGGCTGTCTTATCAGCCAGCTGCGGATGGCGCGGACGTCCTCTCTGTGTTGCTGGGCCACCGGCGACGTCCTCGCGATGCCCTCCAAGAACGGATACTCTTCCACCTTCACCTTCATCCTATCGCTACAGATAACACCAGCTATACTTCAGCTACGGGCCGGCACCTCCATCGACAGAAAAACAATAAAACGTAAATTTATTTTCCATCTTTTGGTTAAAATTTACTGTAGCCCCCGATACTGTATCGGGTGTATTCGATATATCGATATATACGGGTGAGAATCGATGACGTCAACTTGGTCGGCCATCTTTGTTTTCACATCGCCTACTTTTATTAAGGCGTCCGACGGGTTATTTTTTTTCTGGTAATGGGAAAGAAAAGTATTATGACACGAAAAGAAATATATAATAATAAAAAATAATATTATTTTTTATATATTTCTTTTCGTGTCATAATTACTTTCTTTCCCTTCACTAAAAAAAAAGGTTAAAAATTAAAGGTACGCGATGCGAAAACAAAGATGGCCGACCAAGTTGACGTCATCGATTCTCACCCGTATATATCGATATATCGAATACACCTGATATAGTATCGGGGCCTAAATTTTAACCCCGAATATAATTTATGGGGGAATAATTAAACCGTGGCGAGAGAATAGACACGAAATCTACGGAATTAGATTTTTTTCTCTCTCTCTCTCTCTTTTATTATTCTAAAATTTATTTATTATTATAAAAAGTACAATGAGCAACATTGATACAAGCGCTAACAACAATAGAGGAGAAACCCCACTGGGAATTAGATTTAAATTAAAAATACCTGTTTCGTTGTCCACGAGGGGTTGGAATACCATAGATTTCGTGTGTTTCCGTCTGCTCTCTCGTCGATTTGGATTCGTTCTTTTGCAAAAGACCAATAGCAAAATAGCAAAAGAACAAACCGAAACCGGCGAGGGGAGACAGAAACAAACGAAATTTATTTCTACGGTATTTATTTCTTTTTTTATATATATATATATATATATATATTTATTTATTTATTTATCACCGGAAGACTGGAGTGTTAAGAATTTTAACTAACTGGACTCTTTGGAACAGCTGATCGATAAGTGTCCGCAGTGTGGCCAACTTGACGCTCGCGGGCCGGCCAACCCGCGTTACTTAATTTTCGCTTTTTTATCGGCGAATTTTTCGGTATATTTATTATTTTAATTATTCTCGCGATAAAAGGACCATTTTCTAGCCCAAAAAAAATGTATACCTGTTTAATTAAAGCAGGTTTTAAGATTGAAGAAATTGTTCAAGAGGTCCAGAGAAGTGTTGGGAGTTTAAATTAAAATTATTTCAATTATATATAGTATTATAAAATATACGTTATGTATTTATTTAAATGTATACGAATATTCAAATAAATATATAGCGGCTACTCGACTGATTTTCTGGACCAATCCATTGCCATACAGACGAGGTACATGTGACGTCATATATGTGACATTTGGCTGGGATAGTTCTCCAAGTTTTCCCGTAGGGTGCGCTAACATCGGGCGGCTTTAACACTATGACGTCACGTCAACAATTTGTTAAACGGGTATTTCTTTCCCTACAAGATAAGTTGAGGTTTGGTAATCCGCTAATTACCAATTACCTAGCTGATTGCCCGAAGGTAATTTTCCGAATTCGGAAATAGACTTCGCAACAGGCGACAAAACAGATTGGCCTCGATTTGAAGAGATTGATTGATGTTCGGGGGGGGGGGGCCTTGAGAGTAGTTTGGCGCGACTAAACGACGTGTTTTCAGGTAATTTTAGCTAATTGCTTTAATTAGACGCTAGTTGCGTACTCATCTATTAACTGGAAGGCCATATATATATATATATATATATATATATATATATATATATATATAAATTTCCTCTAAGAAAGGCCTCTAAGACACAATTGGTTAATCGGAAATGTAATGGGCAACACCGGAAGGAAATAGTTGATATGTGTTTTTGCGATCGAAATCCCACAATAATTACTTCAATTAAACGTTAATTGCGTACTCTCCAATTAACTGGCCTCAGGGAGGACCATCAGAAAACCGTAGATTTCGTGATGTTTCTGTCTCCTCTCCGGCCGGTCTGGTCTTTTGCTAGACCGGTTTCGGCCGTTCGCCATCTTCAGTAGCGGTGTGTCGGTCACTTTTTGACGATTTTTTTGGATTGGGTATGCCCGAAAAACACCCGAAGTGACTGCTAGCTAACATACCGCTACTGAAGACGGCGAACGGCCGAAACCGTCGTCTGGCAAAAGACCAGACCGGCCGGAGAGGAGACAGAAACATCACGAAACTAAGTCATATTCTCTCCATTTAATACCGCCTTCGAGTAATAACCTTCAGTGTTTCCTTTCAATCGATCTTTATTCCGATGTGACAAATTAATAAAAATTGCTGTTTTCAAGCGCCCCCTGTTTTTTTTTTGTTTTAAGGTCGATTCATTTAGCGCCCGCAAAATACAACAGACAGACAACCTTGGAACAACAGAGACACAGAGAGACAGTTGTGAGGAAAAAGTGACTGAGCTATAAATGTATAATAGCCCCGGGAGCTGTCACAAACAAATTAATCGTCGAAAAATAGAAAAAAAGGAATAGCAATGTAATTTGAAATAAACAAAACTCGACTCTGAGTTATTTCGAAGGATAGGAATTTTCCCGGGCGTTACGTAAGTCTATCGCGTTATTTTTTTCTTTTTCTTTTTCAAATATCTCCTCCGGTGTTTTGCAACAAGGAGAACAGTTTTGAGCGACGGCGTCCGAGAATAGTCCGGTCAGCGGTGGGAGGGTGGAGAGGGAGGGAGGGGGAGGGGTGGGAGGGAGGGAGGGTGGTGAGGGAGGGATGGAGGGAGACCGGTCTTACCGGGTTTATCTCACCTGTCGCCAGTCATATTATCTGGGTCATTCCCGACCGGCTCGGCCAGTCCCACATACCTGCACGTACCTGCCCACATACCCGGGCACATACCCGGGCCGCTGTTGGTGCCCAGAGAGCGTATCCGAAACCGCCCGGAAACACCAACGGCCCGATATACGGATATACAATAAGACCTAGATAAGGGCCAGTTCCAATAAAATATGTGACTTTCACATAGAGATATCACCGACTAATCTCAACATATCCGGGACCACGAAGGGAGGACCTTACAACAACTATTTCAGTCGCCCAACTCCATTTTTCAATTTTTTTCCGGTTGTCATCACGGTTTAATTTTATGTTATTTATCAGTAGAGCATTTCAGTTTGTTTACAAACCGAGCAAATACGATATTTATTAAGACACTAAAGTTTTCAGAGTTAGTTCAATAATCGAAAAGTGCAGTTTTTGAAACCCCCTCAACTCCATTCTTGATAAGAAAACGCATATTATTCGGCTTACAATTCGAGAAAATACGACAATTCTTAAGACACTTAAGTTTTCAGAGTTAGTTCAATAATCGAAAAGTGCAGTTTTTGAAACCCCTCAACTCCATTCTTGATAAGAAAACGCATATTATTCGGCTTACAATTCGAGAAAATACGACAATTCTTAAGACACTTAAGTTTTCAGAGTTAGTTCAATAATCGAAAAGTGCAGTTTTGAAACCTCAACACCATTCTTGATAAGAAAACGCATATTATTCGGCTTACAATTCGAGAAAATACGACAATTCTTAAGACACTTAAGTTTTCAGAGTTAGTTCAATAATCGAAAAGTGCAGTTTTTGAAACCCCTCAACTCCATTCTTGATAAGAAAACGCATATTATTCGGCTTACAATTCGAGAAAATACGACAATTCTAAGACACAAAGTTTTCAGAGTTAGTTCAATAATCGAAAAGTGCAGTTTTGAAACCCCTCAACTCCATTCTTGATAAGAAAACGCATATTATTCGGCTTACAATTCGAGAAAATACGACAATTCTTAAGACACTTAAGTTTTCAGAGTTAGTTCAATAATCGAAAAGTGCAGTTTTGAAACCCCTCAACTCCATTCTTGATAAGAAAACGCATATTATTCGGCTTACAATTCGAGAAAATACGACAATTCTTAAGACACTTAAGTTTTCAGAGTTAGTTCAATAATCGAAAGTGTAGTTTTTAAACCCTCAACACCATTCTTGATAAGAAAACGCATATTATTCGGCTTACAATTCGAGAAAATACGACAATTCTTAAGACACTTAAGTTTTCAGAGTTAGTTCAATAATCGAAAAGTGCAGTTTTTGAAACCCCTCAACTCCATTCTTGATAAGAAAACGCATATTATTCGGCTTACAATTCGAGAAAATACGACAATTCTTAAGACACTTGAGTTTTCAGAGTTAGTTCAATAATCGAAAAGTGCAGTTTTTGAAACCCCTCAACTCCATTCTTGATAAGAAAACGCATATTATTCGGCTTACAATTCGAGAAAATACGACAATTCAATTCGAAAAAGACACTTAAGTTTTCAGAGTTAGTTCAATAATCGAAAAGTGCAGTTTTTGAAACTCCCTCAACTCCATTCTTGATAAGAAAACGCATATTATTCGGCTTACAATTCGAGAAAATACGACAATTCTTAAGACACTTAAGTTTTCAGAGTTAGTTCAATAATCGAAAAGTGCAGTTTTGAAACCCCTCAACTCCATTCTTGATAAGAAAACGCATATCGAGAAAATATTCGACACTTAAGTTTTCTTACAATTCGAGAAAATACGACAATTCTTAAGACACTAAGACACTAAGTTTTCAGAGTTAGTTCAATAATCGAAAAGTGCAGTTTTTGAAACCCCTCAACTCCATTCTTGATAAGAAAACGCATATTATTCGGCTTACAATTCGAGAAAATACGACAATTCTTAAGACACTTAAGTTTTCGGGAGTTAGTTCAATAATCGAAAAGTGCAGTTTTTGAAACTCCCTCAACTCCATTCTTGATAAGAAAACGCATATTATTCGGCTTACAATTCGAGAAAATACGACAATTCTTAAGACACTTAAGTTTTCAGAGTTAGTTCAATAATCGAAAAGTGCAGTTTTTGAAACCCCCTCAACTCCATTCTTGATAAGAAAAATTGCCACTATTTTAATTAGGAACTATAAATTCAACACCCTCAGATACACTTAAGCGGTATGACACATCAGTCTCCTATAGGTATATTTTTAAATTCCATGGAAACGCAAACCCTTAAAATATGTCGATTTGAAGATAAATTGACTTTCAAAATAGACGTCTCATTTACCGTTCGTTCCCCGAGATTATTACGAGATTATTAAAAAGTGTCGGAAATGTGATAATTTTATTATAAACGATGGAAGATTAGAATTTCTAAATAGAGTAATAAATAGAATTCTGACGGGAGAATCGATAAACTGGCTTAAAAATATGTCGGACGCTTTTTGGTCAGAAATGGACGGTATAAATAAAATTTTCTATAAGACATCGATGAATGAGAAAGGAAAATTTTAAAGTACCGGAATTTATTATTTTCGGGTCGAGGTAGACACGAAAAAAGTTCGAAAATATCGTATTTAAACCACTGTATACAATTATCGGACGAATTACAACAGCAAAATTCGAGGATATAATTGACCTATTTACGACCGGAAAACTATCATTTCTTCAAATTCCCTTCATAAGCACTAAATTTAGATGAGCAGTAAATTGTTTTGTAATAAATTTATGCAGTTAAAAAATGTTCCGTATCGCATAGATTATGTCTCCGAGATGTTTTAAAGATATGTAAAATAAATTCAGTATCGTTTATTAAATTATGTCGAACGGACTCGGGCACTTTCAATGTTAATTTTGAAAGTGGCCCCAACTTGATAATAAAACGAATATTATTCAGTTGATAATTGCCCGCTATTTCAATTAGGAACTATAAATTCAACACCCTCAGATACACACTTAAGCGGTATGACACGTTAGTATCCTATAGGTATATTTTTTTGAATTCGTTGAAACGCAAACCCTTAACTACAGCGGTTGATTCGTTAACCGATTACCGATTTATCGTACACGTCAATGGGAATTCGATTACATAATTCGTTTCTGGAGATCCTAAAAAATTGATATTTAAAAAAAAATTGTCGCGTACAAGTTATTACAAATATAATACGTGCTTACAGTCTCGCTTATTAATCACTCCTTTTCCTTTCTTCGGGCGTTAAAGGACACGACATTGGAGTTCGGGTCCAATTTCAATGATATCTCCTTCCAGAGTCCTTCGAAAGATCTTCAACGGCCCAAGATCTGGGCCGGCGTCCGGCTCCTCCCTCCTCTTTCGTCTTCCTCTCTCTTTTTCAGAAGGAAAACAACACGTTCTATGTTCGAGATCTCCGGGAAGTTCTCCTTCAAGTCGCCTTCATCATAACGGAATTATGCGACCTCTTCAACACAGCAGAGTTCGTGTCCAATTTCAATGATATCTCCTTCCAGAGTCCTTCGAAAGATCTTCAACGGCCAAGATCTGGGCCGGCGTCCGGCTCCTCCCTCCTCTTTCGTCTTCCTCTCTCTTTTTCGGAAGGAAAACAACACATTCCCCGTTCGAGATCTCCGGGAAGTTCTCCTTCAAGTCGCCTTCATCATAACGGAATTATGCGACCTCTTCAACACAGCAGAGTTCGTGTCCAATTTCAATGATATCTCCTTCCAGAGTCCTTCGAAAGATCTTCAACGGCCCAAGATCTGGGCCGGCGTCCGGCTCCTCCCTCCTCTTTCGTCTTCCTCTCTTTTTCAGAAGGAAAACAACACGTTCTATGTTCGAGATCTCCAGGAAGTTCTCCTTCAAGTCGCCTTCATCATAACGGAATTATGCGACCTCTTCAACACAGCAGAGTTCGTGTCCAATTTCAATGATATCTCCTTCCAGAGTCCTTCGAAAGATCTTCAACGGTGCAAGATCTGGGCCGGCGTCCGGCTCCGGAGGACCGGATATTGTTGCGTTGTCCGAACGCAAAAATATTTCACGAAAGTGTTCGTTGTCCGATTTGTTCGTTAACCGATCACCCACTGTACTACTTTGTAGTAATACTGATTTTTTTTATATTTTATTGCTATACGGAATTACAGGCATTGTATTTCTCTTTTATACGGCTTAAATTTAAAATCGTCGAACACAGGGATTATTTATTTATCTACGAAACGATAGATGGACAGATTTAGCCGGCAGATCTTTGTAATAAAGATGGCGGTGGACGGAGAAAAGAATTCGTTTTACATTTGACAATTTCGCCTCCGACAAAGTTGAATACTGGCTGATATTGTAAACGGTTTTTTTTATGATCAGAATTTACAGTAACGGCCGGTCGAATTTCGCTCAATTTTCGTAATTTTGTACAATTGTAAATTCCCCCACGACATGTACATCAACACGGAAGGACATCGCGTAAATTGTAGGCCGACGGTAGCCGAGACTGAAACGTACAGAAAACGTACAAAATTACTCCTCTGTAATAGATTAAAAGTATCGATAAAGAAGAAATTATTAATTTACGACCCTATAAGATATATATATATATATATATATATATATATATATATATATATATATATATAATAGTGTGAGTCCGGTTGAACGTGTTGTTGCAGGGCCACCAACATTCTTTAGTACGATATTACGTTACCAACAACAGAATTCGAAATATTCCTGGCGTCCAGCCCAGTTTTTCACCGGCGGTCGCTATTAAAATATAAATTATATCGACGTACGGTCCGGTTTTATGACGTCGAAAAAACGGCGTTCGTACGTCAAAAAACTGGATTTTTTTCCCGAGTTTTTTTTTCTTTTTTACCGCACACCGCCACCGCCGTTTATAATATCCAAGTCGATATTTAGCCCCAGCTCCGCCATCTTCCCCACCGATTTTATATTCCGATCACATTCTCGGATCTTTCTGGAATTTATTTCGTTCATTATATCCGCACTGTATACTTTCTCTCTTTCTCCGCGTTTCACACACGTCCTAGTAATATTGGCCCTATTATCCATTTGTACAGTCCTAGTTTCTGTTTCCGAGAACAATTTTTAAAGTTCTTAAATGAACGTAAGGAGCACAAAGGGTTGGCCAGACACATGAAAAATGGGACCACGTTCGATATTCCTTCCGGTTGAGATTTCATCAACCTCTTCAGCCGGCACTGAATGTCCGGAACTGAAAACATTTATCCGGGCGTTTCTCCTTCAGTATAGAATAACGGGAGGACGACCAGGAAGTCCAGGATTACTGGGATTTCTAGTCCAAGCACGTTGGCCAAGAGTTTGTCAATTCAGCGGCCGTAACTGTGCCGTTGCGGTCGGACTCTCACTTTCTTCTGGTGACCCAAGCGTGGTCACTCTCCGGGGCCAGACCATTAGAGTAATTTCCCCATAAAAAATGCCCGTTTACACTAAAAACCGGTCTGTAGGTTCGTGATGTTTCTGTCTCTCCTCTCTCTCGCCGGTCTGCGGTCCTTTCGCCGGACGGGGCGGGATTTCGGCCGCTCGCCGTCTTCAGTAGCGCCGTGTCGGTCGCTGTTAGTCGGTCACCTGGATGCTTTTCGGGCATCCTCACTGCGACCGGCACAGCGCTACTGAAGACGGCGAGCGGCGAACCCCGTCCGGCGAAAGGAAACTGGCAGACCAAAACAGGTATATTAAACTAAAAAGTCTTTTTCCAGCCTAAAAGACGGAATAATCCAACTCCGGAATAGTCCAAATCCAATAGTCCGAACGCATTCCCTACGAGGCGACCTAAATATCTACGGAAAAAAACCTAATAAATAGAAAAAAATGTGGAATACCCGACCAAAAAAGTAACCGACTTGAACCGCAAATTAGGCCTATTGGAACGGACATGGAAATTGACCAAGAAACTCAAATATCTTCATACACATAAAATTAATTGTTATAATATTCGCACTAATAACAGTAAACGAAATAAGGCTCAATTTAGAGCGAAATATTTATACATGCAAAGACATTCTTATAGAGTTGACAGACAATTTTATACTGAGTGGTCCAAAAAAATGTATCCACCGTTTAACAGTCCATAACTTGGAAACTGATTGACGGAGTTGTCTCTCATTTTTGGTGAAACTGTAGCTTAAAGTCCAACTTAAAGATATATCATAGCTGTAGGTGTTCGAAATGGTCACCGTTATTAACATCCACAGACAAACTGTGCAGCACCAACTGCTGACTGCACAGCGTGTTCAGTCGGGATATTGGCTCTGTTCGATACTCATTTCCCCGTTGCCGTTGTGAACCTCATTTTAATGTTTTCCTACTTAAAATACCACTTCAAAACTGACTATTCCTTTCATCCAATTCTAAGCCTTGCGCCGGCCACGTTTACTCGAGTACAACAGGGTACAACTGACACGACAGAACACTGACTATCCGGCCACTGTCATCCGACACAAAACAGAACAACGCAATACAACGCTTTTGTATGGCGCGATTGCCGGAAATACAAACTATAAAACTACCAAAATGAGACAACTCCGTCAATTAGTTTGCAAATTATGGACTGATAAACAGTGGATACATTTTTTGGACCACTCTGTATATATATATATATATATATATATATATATATATATATATATATATATATATATATATATATATATATATATGACGGCTCATTAATCTTAATCCTATAACGTTGTCGAGAGGACAACATCAAATATTTTTCATTCGCATATACAGGTTTATAATTGCTCGTTTTCATTACCACCAATTTTTTTCGGATTTAAAATAAAAATTCGGCCCCGTAGAGGGTTAAAATTCTGTGACAATTCAAGTTTCGGTCATTTATAATTTTTTTTTGTTATTTCAGTTTCAGTTCGATCGGCGCAGTTTTGATTTATGCCGTATATAAGTTTAGGGATTCATAAAAAAAAAACAGTTTGACGTACCTGTTTTGTGGTCTGCGACCGGTCGTAATTACCGTGGATTTCGTTCAATTGCTCACAGTGAAGATGACCGGACAACATCCGGCGGTGTGACACCAACACACGGCGCTACTGAAGACGGCGAGAGGCCGAAACCGGGCTCTGCCGAAAGACCACAGACCGGCGAGAGGTGACGGATTGACACGAAATCTACGGTAATTTATAAATATTTTAATACGCGGCAGTAGAATGTCTGTTGATTGTAATTCAGATTGGTTTAGTGACAATTCAAATTTCGTTTTTTTATTTCTGTTTGATTAGCGTACTTCATTTATGGCGTACACGTTTAGGGCAGCCACTGAACAAGGTATTCCTGTATACCCTGTCTGTGTACAACCCGGTAGTTTTATGTTATTATACTTCGGTAGCGTACTGTTATTGTTCCTCAAGTTAGTTCAATACAATTGAGTACTTACTCTATAATAGTTGTAGGGTTGGAGGCGGCTTCTATGTTGTCTGGACGCGAACGAAAGCGAAAGCTGCTGTTGGCACACTGAACCAGTGTCCGGCATCAACATTCACTTTTCAAAAGGCACAGACACTGGAGAGGGGCGACACTCCCACCATCTCCATACTGGTTAGTATGGCTGGTCCAGGAGGCCATTACCCCCCCACTACTCGTCATCAATAAGCCTCGAGCGCCAAGTATCAAGTCCCCGGATCACTTCCACAACTCCTCCAAATTATGCGGTCCACCGGGAATGTCTGAAAAGAAAAGAAAAAATTACCGATATATTGGCTACTCAGGTATTCAGTGGAATTTCCCCACCCCACATTCGACTCAAAAGAATCGACTTGAACAGAAATTTTTGGACTCTTAAGGCCGTTACTGACATCGAAATTGGCCTCAAGTAACAGACTGACACAGTATACGGTATAGAGCTGTGCTGGGTTCCACCAGGAGATATCCAAGTCCTTCGCACCGTCCTCAATGCTCCCCCGCCCCAGGGTATGTTTCCTAACCGGACAATCCACCACCACCTCAACATACCCCCGACAGTCGACAAAATCCCGCCTTTATCCCCGTCCCAATCCGCTCGTCTTCAGTCCTTTCCTCTTAGCCGTCCATTATCCACTGGCCACCGGTACTGGACAGTAGTTGAATCGTCAAAAGCGCCATCATCGACGTGTACACGACACATTTCTTCTCGGAAATATTGACTCGTGATTTTCATTCGTTACGTGAATCTAAAATTGGGTTGCCAAAAGATAAAAGAATTTTTCCGATGGTAATTACAAAGGTTTCTATTCTGTCTGTCTCTATTTCCTCTTACCTCCCCAATACCCGACTGAAAACCTAATCCGATTTGGACCGCTGAGTGTCGATAAGGACGTCGTCGGACGTATACATCCACCATAATAGAGCTATGCTGGGTTCCACCACAAGACATCCGGACATCGCTCCAATCCAGAGATTCCAGTCAAAAGTCCTTCCTACCATCGTCCTTAATGCTCCCCCTCCGGGGGTATGTTTCCAACCAGACAATCCCACCACGACCTCAACATACCCCCGACAGTCGGCCGTAGTCCTTTATCCTCGTCCCAATCCACACGTGTCGGCCTTCTAAGACCATTACTAAAACGGACAATATACAGAGCGATACTACTAGCATAGGTCTATGGGGTTCCACCACAAGACATCCGGACATCGCTCAATCCAGAGATTCCAGTCAAAAGTCCTTCCTACCATCGTCCTTAATGCCCCCCCCCCCCCGGGGGTATGTTTCCAACCAGACAATCCCACCACGACCTGCTCAACATACCCCCGACAGTCCATCCATTATCACCCCACGAGGACGGCTTAAACGCCCAGACTGGCCCAGAGAGAGAGAGAGATCACCTCCTCGGGCAGTAGTTGTGAATCGTGTCAAAAAGCGCCATCATCCACGGGCTAAGGTTTTTTTAACAGAGACGAACGCGTGACAAATATACACGTATCGATTGCACCTATAACTAATTTTAGTGGGGTTTTTTTTTTTATTACCGCAAACCCCCCCAAAAAACTACATTATTGGATAGAACAGATTTGTATCGGCTGACCACCAAGTTCGATATATCGATTCTCGCCCTTATATATCGGGGAGGGGGCCTACAGTAAATTTTAACCCGAAATCTACTATCTGAAATAGTTTGACGCAGCGATAGCGGGGGAGACGGACCTGAACACGGTTGAGAAGTCCTGGGGGACGGCCAAAGCCCGGAATGCCGGGATAAGTTCGTCCGGGAAAGGAGTTGGTCGGCGGCGTAAATATCTGAATTTTTATCCGCCCGCCGACACCGCGGAAATTGGTATATTGAAGTGTCGGCGGATCTGACACAATTTCCTCGTTTCCGGCCAACAGAAACTAGGCTAGCCGGTGGCAGTTCTGTACCTAACCCCCCGGTGTACCCTCCGCGTGTACCCGGTCAGGCGTCCGGGTTGCGACACGGTTGCGTAACCGGTTTGTTCAAGTCGGAGACAACGATTTTTTAGTTCAACATACCTGTTCTGCCGTCTGCGAGAGGTTCAGGATACGCCCCAGGTTCGTGGCGTTTCCTCTCTGCCTCCTCTCTCGCCGGTTCGGCCTTTCGCTAGACCGGGGTTTCGGCCGCTCGCCGTCTTCAGTAGTCACTGTCGGCACTTTGGATGTTTTCGGGGGGTCACTTGTACTGTGGCGGATGTTTTTATTTTCCTCCCAAAGTTCCAAGTGAAAGTGACAGTGGGCAGTGAATTGCCCCCCCCCCAACCCAGGAAAAACATCCAAAGTGCCGACAGTGACTACTGAAGATGGCGAGCGACCGAAACCGCAGTTTGTCTCCGGCCAAGTACGGCGCTCGATTTTCAATAGAGAGTTGAGACCCGGTTCAGGAAGACGGGAGTAAAACGTGCGCGATATCGAAGATATCCAAGATACTGGCGATGCTGTACAATGCACCGGGTTTTCTGTTCCTCGTCAGAAGAGAATCGTCAGCCTCCTAAATAAATAACGAACAGGAGCGTTTTCAGGTACGAAAACAAAGGGTACAGAAACCTCGAACATCCGTCTCTTCTGAAATTATCCTCGATCATTTCGAGAAATATTTCCCACCGATAACCTAACCGGGGAGGTTATAACCTATCGCGCCTCCAGCTGTTAATATTATTGGTTCGGCAACTAAATAATTGCGGAATTGACCGCAGCAAGTGGCGTTGTACATATTTTTAAGTACATCTACGGCACAGATAAGCCGTAGATGGTCTCGAATGCACGTTTAAGATGCATTCAGCATTCCGCAATTACTTAGTTGCCGGCCCAATAATATTAATTTGCTTATTGAAGTGTGACGTCATATACCGCTTCGATATATATATAACATAGTTTCGTATCATTTTCCACTTTATAAGTCAATAAAAAAAGTTTAGAAAATACAAAAGTTTAGTAAATTATTTCATATATTTTTATGCATAAAAAAAACATATATAAGGGGTATATAAGATATCGACGTAATTGGAGTTTCGTTTGAACGCACGCGCATAACCGGGAAGGAAGCAGAGAGAGAGACATTAAAAAAATATGCACACAATGGAACAATAAAAACCTTTTTTATTATTAATTGCCCGCACGCAATATTAAGGAAGGAAACGGCGGCACGCCGGCCAGTTAAACAAACGGCCCCCGGTTATCCAAACAAACACTAAAACTTGCGCAACTTTGTCCGCGTTTCGAAACTTCATAGCGTGCCCCGTCTCCTGTCCAACCTCTCTGTGTAATCTTTATTTCTGTATCTCTTTATCCCGCCCGTTTTTCGCTCAAAATATATACACGAATCTCGTCACACTATGTCGTAGTCCAGATTCGGTTCAAGCCGCTTTTATATGAAGCGTTTTGTCTTGGGTTAATTATACCCTGTTGGCCTTATTGTATATACAAACTAAGTAAAAAAAACCAAGTTATGCGTTTTACAATGCATCTAGATAAGAAATCTGTGTTAGTTGCGAGGAGAAAATTGTGAAAGAGCGAGCAATAAATTTCCCCTTATTTCTATTCTCGGCGGAGTTGCAACTAACTCACCGCCTCTACTATTTTTTTTTTATGATTAGTTTCGGAACACACGTTTTATGGTTTTCATGATTTTCCGTCTCCTTTCCCTCCTCTGGTCTTTTATCAGATAAGGGTATGTGTGTCTGTACAAATAAATAAATAGGATGTACCACAGGCAACCAAAATGCCAGAGGAGACGGAAGATCGAGAAAAATTAATTATATACGATAAATAGTTAGGGCTGAATAATTCCCCCCGAAACTTACCGCAGACAGTGATGCCGTTCCGTTGCGAAATTCTAGTAATGAAATCCAATTTTTCCGTCTCCGATTGATTATAAACACTTCTTCGGACGAGAAACGCAGAGAATCGCTAACGATAAAATCTCCTTTCAATACTGCGGCTATAAACCTGGGATAAACAGAATGTATAATCCGATATAAATGCACATACTTGGGGCTTCGCACAGACATTCTGAATAAAAGAACAATGAAACTGGGGATTTGAACATGTTTATTATAGAAATTAAAAAAAAAAAAAGGAAAAATTCTCGGTACAATATAATCCCTGCTGCAGGGGGAGGAGGGAATTTCATAAATGTGCGAAACAAAATACAGTACATAAAATGACTAAGGAACTAACATTCTTTTTATAGTCAAAATATATATATATATATTTACATCTTACGCTAAACAAGTTCTAGCGTATATTCTCAAAACAGGTACTCGGTTACAAACTCACTTTAAAGGAAGTACAAATATTACTAGAGAAAAAAATTAATAAACGAATAGAAAAATTATTTATAAACTAAATACTAAAGACAAACGTTTCATTATTACGAGACGATATCGCAGAAATTGTAGTAAATGCGAATAATTGATTAAAGAAAATACTGATAAAGAATGCTAACGTTAAGTTCGAAATAAACGAAATTTATTTTGCGACTGAGTTATCAAAGTGTCCGGTCAATTTTTTAGGAACATGTATTCGTCAGTAATCGGCGAAAGGAGGTATATAACAGTGAAAGAGATATTTTTTTGAAGGACGAACCTGGATTATGTGTCTCAAATTTGCCATCACGGCGGCAAGCAGTTCATTAACAGATCGTCGAAGACTCTCGCCCCCTATAAATTATTAATCGATGTCGATTGGACAAAAACTAATTAAAAAAAAAAAAAAAAAATATATTGCACAGCTCGTAATCTCACATTGACTGGGGTTCGAACGACGCGTTAAACTTCGTTCGATCTCATCAACGAACAATACATCCGGCGACCAATCTTCCGTACAGAACTTTTTTGTACGACGTACAACGTTGATACAAAAATATTTCATCGATTCCCGTCCCACTCTCGACCGTTTCGTCTCTAATCGCAAATTTGAAATGTTTACGCTTGTGAAACGACAGACAAAGAAATAAAATCTGTGGCTTAGAATGTAAACAGGATTTTTTGGAGATAATTAGGCGAACGATTTGAATTCTTCTTTGATCGTCCAATAGCCGATGTTGTCGGGCGCTCTGAAGAATGTGGCGATGTTCTTCAACAGCGTCTTGAACAGAGGCGACTGTCCGGTACCGACCCTGTTCTTGAATTCTTCCACCAGCTGGGCAAAAGTAAAAAAAATCACAACAATAAGTATATTTCTAGTAGGTTTCTGTCTTTTGCTAGACCGGTTTCGGCCGCTCGCCATCTTCAGCGGCGGTGTTCGGTCACTTTGGATGTTTAGACGTAGATACTTTTTAGATGTACTGACAGTACAAGTGAGGATGCCCAAAAATATCCAGAGTGACTTAACGCTTTTCGGTAACTAACAATTTTTAATTGGTTAATTTCATTAATTGCCTTAGTTAGTACTAAGGCCAGTACTGAAGATGGCGAGCAGCCGAAACCAGGTTTCGGTCTAGCAAAAGCCCAAACCAGCGAGAGGAGACACAGAAACACACGAAATCTTACATCTGGATCTGGAAAGTGACCAGAACTTGAATTGTCCCTAATACCACTAGGCGAGTTCAAAACTCCAGTTTGACAACCTATAATATAATCCACTAGTATTATACCTATAGTATAACCTTCCTGGGGAAGGTTATCGAGGTTGTGACAACCTTTGCGTCGAAAAATTCGTATAATTACTAACTGTTAACACTAATCAAAGTTTAATGCAGTGTGACGGAGATATAGTTACACTGTGCGTTGACGCAGTTCCTCCGTGCGAACACAGCCAACAGATGACGTCCTTGACGAGAGTCTGTTCATTGTCGGTCGAATCCAAATTCATGTCGCGCTTTTTCATTTCCCTGATCAGTGAACTCGACGCCAACTGTCCGTCGTTCGGACTCACCCTCCTCCTGAAAATATTCTTCATTTACTTTCGATTCTTCTCCTTCTCTCTTTTTTTTCTTCCCTCTATCGGTCATGCAAAACAATTAACAATGACACGTTAACACATAACAGTCGGTTTTCTTAATTTATTGTACAGTCAACAAACAATTGCTATAAGTACAATTGTTGAACAGTTTATGTGTTTTTGTATCTTGTTTCTCTTGATTAAGAAGCCACCCAATTATGGCACATTTTTTATATATATGATGCGATATAATAAACTGATTTCAGTTGGACGTACGCCATTGTCTTGAACGTTGGCTTCCTGCACGTCGGCACCTGAGACCTGGAATGTTTGAGTGCGTTGATCGCGTCCTGTGCGACTTTCTCAGCTTCGGCCTCGACTATCGCGTAGTCGTTCGGTCCGCCCTCCATTATCCTGTCGTGCTTTATCGCCGTCTCCACGCCTGCAATTAGAATTTTCTAATGTTTATTTGAGGAAAATTTCACTTATAAATAGTTAATGAATCATGAAGTCACTTTTGGCACCGTGGATGTTTTTCGGCCATCCCCTCACTTCACTGTCACAGTACAAACTGTTTAACACTGCTACTGAAGATGGCAAGCGGCCGAAACTGGTTTAGCAAAAAACCAAACCGGTGAGAGGAGACAGAAACGCGCGAAATTTATGGAAGTAATAATCATTCGCTGTATTTAACACCCGAAATTTAGAAACTTTTTATAAGGAGTGTGCAAATTGTTTTCCATTTATAAGTAAGAAAGTTATTTTCAGTTCCTCTGAAATGAAGACTGCAAAACAGGTATTGGAAACAAAAAAAAAAAACGTTACCAGATTTTGAAAAGAGCTTCTGCAGAACGTAGTCGTCCTGGGACATTGTCGTCTGTTGTGGAGCGTTGTCCGTCGAGTGCTTTCGCCTCTTCTTTTTCTTCTTGCACCTGACCAAGTGGGGCACGACCGTGCCCTCGAACTGTACGTAATTGTCCTTCTCCCTCTTCACCCGTTTCTTATCGTTTTCTTTCGACTTCTTCTTCGATTTCTCCGCCTTCGTTCCTTCGGTCGTCGGCTGAGTTTCCGTTTTGTCGTCCCGTTCGACCGTCGCTTCGTGTTTTCGTTCTTGGGGCGAAGCATCAACGTTGCTATTCGTGTTGGGCGACGGGCTGTCAGTTTTCTCGGTCTGATCGGAGACTACTACTTTCATGCCGTTCTCTTCGGTATTGACATTGGTGGTCGATTCTGTTTCATTGTGCTCTTTTAAAATATTATTTTTAGATTGTGTCGGAACTAATGAGTTGTTGTCAGACACGAGATCAGTTCTGAGATATCCGTCCGGACCGTAAACACTGTCATCGGTCATCTCGACTTTATCATTTTTATTATTATTATTGTTGTTGTTGTTGTTTTCGGTTTTGTTGCCGATGTTGGATGATACGATTTTTTTGCTCAGTATCTGGGCCAAACGTTTCATTTCGGAAATTTTACTCTCGGAAAAAGTCACTCGCGGAGAGACAGCCAATTTTTTCGGAGAATACTTAGCCGTCCTGTTGAGTTTCACCTGAAAATCAGAAGAAATAATTACGATAAGAATATTCCGAATTTTCAGACCTTCAGTAAAAATCGCTTCATTCGTAAGAAAAATCCCGGAACAGGAAGCTAGTCATTGACAAGTGTACTAGTAGTCAAACAAATGTGACTATTCATAGGGGTAAAATTCTTCCCCATAAATAGAAAACTGTACTCATCTCGTTCCAAAATACGAGTATTAGATTATTAGAAAATTAATAATTTTTTAGTTACAATTAAAATTTATTGGACATAAATTAAAAATCAATACCTCCGATCCGGTTCCTGCGAATATCGCTGCAGTTTCTGTCGTCCCGCCTTTTATTGTTTCCGTCAGACTGAACAGTTCGAGCAGATCGTTCGACTTGAAAAACCTCCTCTGTTTCGGATTGTTCAAAACTTTGTTGCTAAGAAACTGTTTGTATATCTGCCTGTGGTAGATCTACAATTGGTAGAAAAACAAGAAATCGAATTAATAGAGTCCGTTCTGACAAAAACGTAAAACCTGACAAATTTGAGATGGTGACGACAGAAAAAGAAGAGCACCAAAAATAACGAGAACGAAAAATTCAACACCGCAACGAAAAATGATGGATAGGAAATATCGAAAATGATATACTAAAGTGGTCGATAGTGTGGAGACGCGATATCAGTAAGAAATTGGGGTTTAGCCAAATTTTTAAGTATATTTCTTACAGAAGTTTTCAAAACTTGAATTGTCACTAACTTGTGGTTGAATTGTGTAATACTGCGGGAAGAAGAGTCTGACCGAGTTCCAAAACATCGTCAGTTGACAAACAGCAGAGGGTCGACCCCCACCAACCAAAACTCTTCCCGCAACACATTACACGATCTTACCGTTAAGCTGGTCAGTAGGGACAAGTTTGAAATGTGAGCGTGCGGTCTGCGACTGACCTTTTCTTCGATCGTGCCCGCAGTGACAAGTCTGTATATGGTGACGTCGTTCTTCTGGCCTATCCTCCAGGCCCTCTCCCTCGCCTGGCTGTCCGTCGCCGGGTTCCAGTCCGGGTCGTAGATGACGACCCTGTCGGCCCCGGTCAGGTTGACGCCCAGGCCGCCGACGCGAGTCGTCAGCAGCATCACAAAATAGCTGCTATCCTAGAGGCGACAGCGCAAAAACACAGATCATAATCAATGTACAACTTTCACCGTTTGTACAGTATGACCCGACGCTTTTCAGATTTCTCTGTCCGCGCACGTCTCTGTAGTCTTTTAATTAAAATATATTAAATCTTGACTAAGTATATACAGCTTCGAGATTATATACAGTTCTTAATTACTGCAGAAGTTTTCCGCAATTGTCAATAGCTTAGACTCTGATGACGGAAACGGTAACAGTTCTGAAATGTCGGAAGCGACAACACACGAGAGAAGGAAAGGGTAAAAACCCTTCCGGCCAATGGAACCTACTAGCAGGTGGTGGTAGGTGGAACTTTTTGTTTAATGTGAAAAATGTTGAACATGAAAACGTTGTCCAGACAAAATACTAAGTAATGTCATTCATTTTTTGTTTAAGCATGGCAAAAATCTCAATTTCCAGTCTATGAACATAGTGATGAACAGCATGCGAATATGCGTATACTACAAACTCAATTAAACATTTATTATTGAACATACCTTGTTGAATTTGTCGATTAGCGGCTGCCTGCTGGCTATAGTCGTATTTCCGTCCAGCTTCAGATATTTGTAATGGGCGCTGACTAGGCCTTCGAGAATCAACAGCATCTGATCGGAAAAAATAGAATAGGAGTAATCAATCCGACAGGAGTTCGTTGTGGCAAAAAAGTATATGTAATTTCCGGGAGGATCACATAATACTATGGGAACAAACTCAGGGTAGTCAGTAGAGGATGGTCGTAATCAGAAGAGGATTAAAGACACCACCTTCAGGTATATAAAAGACCCCTATGATGGAACTGGTAATAGTGCCCGACAACGAAAGGGCGAAAACCCTTCCTCGAGTGGATAATTCAAATTTTGGTCACAAAAGTATAGAACTGAATATACGGCGTTTACCTTTTTACTCTGAGTGAACAACAGGACTCTGTGCCCCTGCTGTTTCCAGATCCTGAGCAGCGTCTCAACGACTATCATCTTTCCGCACCTTTTCACGTAACCAAAGTTGTCTTCGTCCTTAATATTACTGTCTGTTTTCTGGAAGTAAATAAACATACATTTACATCTATATTACATATATATATATATATATATAAAATTTTTTGGGAAAGTGACTTTCCCAAAGTGAACTATATTTGCCCTGCTAATGCTACTAAGAACCTCAACCCCCTGCAATAATCGGACATAGAGTTAAGCCGATTAACAAAATCCCACTCTCCCTCCACTCAAATAAGAAAAACAACATCCCCAATAACAAGACATATATATAAATACACACGACAAACAGACAACCACCACAGTAGAAGTGAGGACGCCCAAAAACATCCAAAGTGAGGCCCCAAACGTAACGTCAATAAACGCAGTACGACTTACAAACTGGAATGTGCGATCTGGTCCGCCGGTGTACAGGTCCGGATGGTTGCATATCTTCCTGAGTAGAATGAGCGCGACGAACACTTTAGCGCGCCCTCCGTGCGATATCTCGTCGATGTTGAGGCTGTCGACGTAGCCGCTGTAGACCGCTCTCTGCTCATCGGTCAGCCGGCAGAACAGCACCTGCTCGGTCTTGGCCGGCAGGTCGACGCTAGCGCCGACGTCGCCCTTCATCCTCCTCAACAGGTACGGCGTTATCAGCTCTTTCAGCATCGACGCGCACTTGTAAGCGGTCACCACCTGTCAGCCCGACCGACAACACACAATTAAACGGGATGTGTCCGAATGAAGTATCGAATTCCGATAGGGGAACTACAAAAACATTTACATATTTAAATTAAACAGATACAGTTTTGAGGGGTACACCTCTATCTACCTATATCTGCAGACACATATCAAATAGACACCCCAAGTTTCTATTCAGCACACAGTGTCTTCAAGTTTTATTGAAGTACTATAGTTTCTAGTTTTAAATACCTGTCTCCTCTCGTTGGTTTGGTCTTTTGCTAGACCGGTTTCGGCTATTTGCCGCCCGTAGTAGCAAGCAATCCAACAAAATTTGTAGAAGAAATCTACGGTACTGTAGTTTTTGTTTCTACATCTTCTGTCTCCTCTCTCCTTGGTCCGGTCTTTTGTTGGATTTTGCTTATGGCCACTTGCTATCATCAGTAGCTGTGTGAGTCACTTTAAGCACAAGGAATACTTGCGGAGTATCCTCACTTACTTGTGTGTGTATGTATATATATATATATAATATTTGTCAAATAGCATTTGATGTCTGTGTGTGTGTTGGAATGGATTAGAGGAGGTAGAAAAATGTGAAAACTGCATTGGTCTACAATCCATTGTTGCTTGTCTTCAACAATTTCTATTAACTGAGAATCGGATATTGACTAAATAATAACCTGTATTTGCGTGGCGTTTGTGTATCCGCCTTCGGTGATTGGTACGGCGAAAGTGGATATGAAGACGGGCAGTGTGCCCAACTTGCCCGGGTAGATGAAGTCGAAAAGCGACCAAAGCTCCCTGAGGCTGTTCTGCAAAGGGGAACCGGAGAGTATCACCCTGTGCGCCGTGTCCAACTCCTTCGCTACCAGAGTCACCTGCGCGACAATCGGATAGAAAGTTTAGAAGAGAAAGAAGTGTTGAAATGCAGCGCGTGTGCCCCTCACTGAAAGCCAATTTGGCGAGGTTATACATCGTTATGTAGTCTTAGTCTTATTATGTAAGTAAATAAATGTAGTGGGGCCAGTCGGCCGGAATGCATGTATAAATCAATATTTGTATATCATTTTTCAATCTACTACGTATATTTATTGAAAATAAAGTTATTTGTATTTGTCCTGTACATCACGTACCTGGGCTTCAGGGTTGCGTATCTTGTGTCCCTCGTCGAGGATAACGTAGTGCCACTTCTTGCCGATGATGGCCTCCTTGTTCTGCAACAGACCTGTGTAGCTGGTCACCAGGACACCGGTCTTTTTACTGTGGAGTGCGTCAATCAGCTTAGTCCTCACTTTGCCTACAACAAAAAATAAAGTCGATAACAACTGATTTAGACTTTTATTTGTGCCAGTGAATCCAGTCCCTAATGTATGTGTCTTTCCTAAACACTTATTTACTACTTTATTCAGTTCACCGAGCAAAAACCGAATAGGACAATAGGCTTAAAACGTATGTGTATCACAATTTGCAGGTATAACAAGATTTTGTCTCAAGTCTCGATGATTACAGAATAAAAATAAAAGCTGGAAATAAATGAACAAAGAGCGTGTAGCCACAAGTTTACGTTCGAGTAGTATTAGTAATGTATAGAGAATATAAGATGTAGGAAATCGGTTAACCGATTAACAAAAATCCCACCCCCCCCTCAACTCAAACAAGACGGACAGAAGACAAAGCAAAAAAGCAGATTAAAGATTTATAAATGATTAGGTAGCAGATAAATATATACAATGCGAAAAATGAAATAAGTTCCAATATTAAAGCAGCCTAAGTGATGGAGAATTTGAAAAAAACTCGATGGAGGAAGGAAAAAATGGCATATAGGAAATATCGAATTGAGAACATATATCGATACATATTGATAGTGACGTTGCACGATATCAGCAGTGGGAACTGTGATTTGGCCGAATATTTTTCATCGCTTTTATTTTAGCGAACAGGAAACGCAAAAACGGAAATATTAATGGATAAAATAGATAATTACCGGTGAACGTTCCGGATTCGTGGAGTATCGCCACTCGGAGCGGCGGGAACCAGACGTGGAATTCGCGGACCCACTGGTGCATGACAGTAGTCGGGCACACTATCAGACTGGGACCCAATCCGGTGTATCTGAAAACGGATTTCAATTTCAATCGAGGCGCTTCTGGGGCCGCTTCGGTATCGAAGACGGTGAACAGCTGAAACCGGTCCAGCGAAAGACCGAACCGGTGAGGGGCGATAGGAGAACAGGAAATCTACGGTGTTCCAATCCCTCGCAGAACACAAAACAGGTATTCCAAACTTTTTTTTCATTAACCGTTTTAGTGCCACGCAGCGCAATCGCGCTGTTCGCATACTGTGGTGAACCGTCTCGCTCTTTTTGGTCACGATCGTCGATTCGCAACGCTCTCGGTTCGGAATGTATCTCGTCGCGAGTCTGTCAGAGTTTCCTCTCGTAATTACAAATTTTCTTTCAAATAATCGTAAACAACCTGCATAATTAGCTGTCTTTCTTCAACACATTAAGATGCAAAAGTGCATTTCTCGCAGATAAACGAATGAAGCGCTATCGCGCTTCATAGCACAATCCGACACGGATTTTTATAAACCCCTGGCACTAAAACGGTTAAAGTAGCAAAATTGTTGTATTGGATATTTCCACTGCGTTTCCCACATAACTTATATATTTAAGGTATTAACGTATTACATTACAATCAGGATGTAATTTTCTGGATAAAATAGTCATCGTACCCCGTCAAAGGATCTTCAAGCCTCGAGACGTAGAGTCCTGCCAGATAGGCGATCACTTGGACAGTTTTACCGAGCCCCATCTCATCGCCCAATATACCGCCGCACATCTCCAGATCCAGATTCCACAGCCATTTCACGCCCTCCTGCTGATAACTGCAAATTAGAAATATCGCTAAATTATCTTCCTCATCCAACCTCAACCATAGTCATAGGCTGTACGTGTATTTTGGCAAGTCTCCTCTTGAAAATGATCGAGAAAACTGTGATAATCTAATTTCATATATCTATACATATCGCCCGGTATCAGACGGCAGACAATAATCAGACAAGTGGCAACATAGAGTATAATTTATAAATAAATATACAGATGAGTCAAGGTTTTTGTACGACCAGAACTCGAATCGTTGCCAACAGGTAGTTGTTGACAAATAAATATATAATAAAAAGTATTAAATAAATTGCGTACGGATAGAGTTTGTCCCATATGTAAAGCGGACACTTGTAGCCTTCGGTCAGGTCGTGAAATCCGTCGGGTAACTTCTGTTTCGAGGATATTTTCAATCGCCGGTGATAAGTGTCAATATCGCCGTCGTCGAGTTCTTTTTTTCCTGCAACATATTTTCGTTCGAATCGTTACACATCCAACAGGCAGTAATGCTGTAAAACGTCTAATATAAAAGGTTAGGTTGAACTGTATTCTGCGATTTGACCGATAATGTTAATAGGCTGATAAAAGGCGACAATCTACCTCTGTTTCTGGGCGTGTCGTCGTCGGAGGTCGCCCAATCGGAATCGCTTGTGTCGCAATTTTTGGTCGGTACCAATTTACATTTCGTTACGTTTCGCTTCTTCCTCTTCTTGGGCTTCGACGCACCTTAAATTGAAGAAAAATGCAATTAAAATGCGGGTTTTGGGTTGCAACGCCTCTCGAATTGTATACTCAGAAACGAAGGTAGGTTATATAAATCTAAAGAGAAGGTTATAAACAACTCTAGTTGCTACCCTCTGGCCAACTATGTTCAGGTTTTTTATGTCATGTTTTTATTGTCGTAAAAATACGTAAAAGTAAATACATTTACACTCCGAATATAGAAATTATAATAAAAATAAAATTGCGCACAAAAAATGTATTTAATTTCATATTAATGGAGTAGGAGCCTCATCCTTGTTTTTTCTTGCATAATTTTTTTATGTCTGGTTCAACCGATGTGAGGTATAATCTCAAATCTAGAACTGCCTTCGGCTTATTTTTAACATAAAGATAGGAAGAAAAAACTCTTCCCACGGGCAAAGTACTTGTAAAAAGAAATAAAACCGAAGTATATATTAAAACACTCTATTTGATCACTGCCAATAGCATTTAAATGTCATTTGAAATGTTTCTACCTTTCCCTCCATTTTTCCCCCTCTTTCCCAGTGACTGTCCTGACTTATTGTTGTTACATATATTTTGTTATAACTATTTTCTGTACCCCTAAACAACCTATAGCGTACCCCATGTTGGGAACCGCTGGTAATATAATTATTTTAAAAATACGAACCGCACTCGTCCGAAGAAACGGATCCTTCCGACGGTATATACTCAGAATCAGATTGGCTGTTGAGGTATACGTATGAGTTTTCGGCTGGCTGTTGTTGCGGCGTCCTCTGATGGCCGCCGGCGTGGCTAATGCCGGTGCCCAGCTGCTCTTTCTTCCTCTTGTTCCTCTTCTTCGGCCCGACGTCGACGGCCCTCTTCGGCTTCTTCTTGACGGGCGAGCCGCCCACCACTGTTGTTGTTGTTGTTGTCGTGGTGCAAGCCCTCCTCTTGACTTTGCTCTGTTGTTCTTTGACGGCGGCGCTCTGCGTTCTGCGCTTCATCGCCCTCTGCAGCTCGGCCTGCCGCTGAAGATACCTCTCCAGTTCGGTGAAACTGTCGTTCTTTTTGTCCCTATAACAACAACATAACGTAAACGGCAATTCCAGTTTTAGCCCTTTACAGACGGGAAATCCTCGGTTAGTACGGAAATGCGCTACAAAAAATAATGCCACTGCAGTTGCATCCATAATATATACATTTATAATATTATTTGTGTCTATGTATTTGTGAGTAAACAATCAGAACATATACCTAATGGTTCAACAAGTGGCATGAAAATAAAAGGGGGGAAAAAATATACATATATATGGGTTCAGGGGCTATATCCATCCCAATTAGATGTCGAGTGAATCATAGTACAGTTACCTATAAATGAGCAAAGGACAGAACCTGAATTGTCACTGACTGGCTTCCGGATATATATTCCGGAAATATAAGATTGCATAATGCTGTGAGAAGAATATCGGGGTCGGCAGGGACTGTGATCCCCGGCTGTTCCGGGATTTTACCCGTGTTCGGAAACCACCCGAGCGGGCACCATCGGGAGGATTTTCGCCCCCTCCTTCAGGAGCCTTCTCCCGACGTTTCAGAACTCCTACCGGTTCCGTCATTCTTCCCACAACAAGTTCGCACGATCTCGGCGTTGGCTAAATGACGAAACTGTTACCTGTCTTTGATCGGCTTCGTCTTGTTGGTATCGGCCGGGGGCGATTTGTTATCCGCCGGCGAGGGTTCGTTGTCGCTCGGCGCTTCGCCCTCTTCCGAAGCGCTGATCTGGTGATCGTGAGAGGCGCCCAAAGCCCTGTCCACCTGGGCCAGGATGCCGCTCCAACGTGTTCTGGTCGTACACAGAGACGTCTAAAGTTTGCAGTTCCAACGCCTGCAATACAAAAAACAGTGTGTTATTAGGCTAAATTTTAACCGGAAATCATAAGGAAGAAATGTACAGACCGTACTTTAAAGTTTTTTTCTTATATAGTGCATTATATTAGAAAATAATATACTATATATATATATATATATATATATATATATATATATATATTCTATAAATATAATATACTTATATAGTGCAATTGTGCTTTCACCGATATGATCACTGACTAACGGGGGCCACGGTAAATGTCAGGCTTACAGACATTATGAGACAGTGCTCACACGACGCTTGTTTGACGACGACTACTGACGGTGGCGAGCAGCCGACTATCTAGGGTATTCCAACCCCTCGCAGGCCACAAAAACAGGTATTCTAAACTAATGTAAATTAAATATACTATCAATGCATTGCGGCCAAAACAACGAACCCGTTATCCTGTATAAATTGTTAAAAATCTAATTTCCATCCCTTGTCACATTAAAAGTTCACTTTCCCTTTACAAATCGGACTCAGGAAAAGTTGAAAGTTATGACCGTCCATGCATTACGAAAATTTTTAATTCGGCCAACCGCCCTTTATTTCATGGCCCAGAATTAGTAGCTGACGCTACGAGTGGTTTTCGATTGGTAAACGATCTACTGGCGATGAAGGTGTTGGTTGCACCGTTACTGCAATATGATTGAGTTATTATTAATAAGAAAAAAATTTAAATATTGTCCCGACGACGCGGTTCTCACAGAGAACGAATCACCCGTCGGTGACGCTTTCTCGACTTCTTATTCTAGACTGAGAAACATCTCTCGGCCGTCGACCGGTCTAGCAAAAGACACAACAAAATCTATGAATAGAACCTTTCGGTTTTATTGTGCGTCGCTCGGCAAATTGTCGATACGAACAAATGTTTCGCTCGGACAACTTGTCGTTTTATTGGCCTTTTGCAGTTTTGCAGACTGAAATGATTTTTGTTTAATTGCGGTATTCATAGACCAGTCTCCGACAGGTTTTATGTATCGGCGGAACGAGCTGCTCGTAAATTAGCTATTCATTACTGTTTTTCGCGACTACGCCGCGTTTTCGGCGACGACCCCCGCCCGGTTCGTGATAGTTTCGGCTTCTCGCCGGCGTCAGTAGTCGCCGTCGAACGAGCATCCTGTGAGCACTGTCCCGGCGGCGGTGGTGGTGGTGGGGAGGGGAACGGGGCGGGGTTTCGGCCCGGATACCTGGCTGTCTTTGCCGACTTGGCGTATCGATTTCCTGTCTATCCCGAAGCCCTTTCCGGGCGATTCCCTCTCCGACTCCTCCATTTCGTCGTTTCTTCTATTGGACATTGAGTCCGGCAAGCGGGGAGATGTTTATTCACCGAATTCTGGACGGTGACTGACCCTGCTTGGGGCGCACTCTGCCGTCTCCGGTACCGACTAGAGACATCGTCCCCCTCGCTCTACCAACCTATGCCAACTAAATGTACAACTATAATTTAACCTTTTACACTCGTATATTAATTGTATTACACTGTACTCGTATTAATATTTAAGTAAGTTATCTATCGAATCGGATTTTTTTTCCACATTCCATCGTAACAAAAACATTTTTATAGTAACATATTTCGTAAAAACATATTTACTAAAAAAAAAGATGCGAATTTTTTAACTTATTTTTTCGATTTAGAAATCAGGTTGGCCAGGGAAAGTAAAAATCTGTACTCTATGTATTAGAATAACTAATAATTTTTAAGAATTATATAGAAAAAATAATGTAGTTAATGCGAAATAGTAAGAAAAAAAATAATCTAAAAATACAGATTCGAACATAAAATTCTGTGTGCGAATAAAATCCTTATATAACAATGCCCATTCAAATACATCTATTTATTAGTAAATTGATTGAAGCTAAATAAACCATAAATCATGGCCAGTAAGCCATTTCAAAAAATTAAACATTATATCTAATAATTTTGTAATGTATGGTACCGACAAAATGTATACAAGTGCAAAGGGTTAATATCTAATTCAAACATAAATCCTCAATCACAATAATAGAAAATTTAAATTTTTGAAAATGGATAAAAATGTCTACCCTGTTATTCTCATGTTTTTAGTTTAAAATACCTGTTCCGTGTCCGGTACACGTCCTTTGTTCATTTATTTACAGCTTTTATTTCTATTCTCGAGACTTTCTTGAAAAATTACGGAGAAACCAAACCGACATTACTTCTCCATTCCTTGAGAATATTATTTCACAGCCTTCATCTTTGAAAAATAATTTTTTATCACTATTTTAATAATCTCTTTCTCCCTTTTCATAAAAAAATATCTATTATTTAATTACCAGAATTAAAGATGTAGTTCCCGTATATATAGTCCACTATATATTCTCCTTTTATTTGTTTTAGCCGCAATTATTCTACCCGATATGTGATCGCTGTCCCAACTTCGATTCTTATTCTACCTACAATAAGAATAAAAATGACAATATTGTCGATAATTAAACTGGGCCGTTAACAATCAATTCTTATATGTACTGAGTACAAACGGTCAGATTATGGGGTTGAGAGTTAAAAAACTAATTAAATGAAAAATATGATATCGTTTATGAAACAACTAGAACTCAACTTTCAAACCAATTTTAAATAAAAACAAATTCTTGCGCTCAACGACATACAAAGTGTATTTTAAGGTCATTACAAATAATTCTGAATGCTCTCGTTAACATTCTGTAGATACCTACCTCGTCTTATAATTTTCAGTTTCATTTCCGTTTCCCCAAATTTAAATCTCAACCATTAACATTATATTACTGGAAATTAATCACAGTACGATACCATGTAATGAACAACTGGAACTCAACTTTATAACTGATTTCAAATAAAATCAAAGGTAACAGAGACAATTTTAAGATTATTACAAATCATTTTGAAGCTCTCGTTTACAACTTTCTGTAGGTACCTACCTTGTATTTATGCGTTGTAAATATATATTGTTGTTTTATTTCCGTTACCCAAATTTAAATCTGAACAGTTTGTTTCGGCGATAATTCTTTGACCGTTCATTCCTTTCCTGGAGAAAACCAATGAAATTATATTACAATTGTCTTTGTACAGACAAATAACATTGGGTGTAACAATGTAAAGGGGGGGAAAAAATCACCAGCGTTTCGATATTTGTAAGTTATTATTGCAAAGGATGTGTCGGTACAAAAAGCTACTTTAGTTCAACAAAAATAACGAACTCGAGTGATGTCCAAAACACAACAAATCAATTTGTCGCTAAACTGAGTCCGACTAACATTTAGAAATAACATCGTAGGAAAGAACAAACAATGAGATAACTCTTCATATTTATATAATATATAGTCAAACATATATTTTTTTTATATTAATATTCAGGCACTCAAAATATATAAATATATATATATTTATATTATTTAGAACTAAATAATTAAATGTTAATTAACTAGATATATCCTCCACCCTTAATCTGTCCCAAATTACGATTAAATTAAAAATTCAAATGTTAAACAGTTAACGTCGACCACAAAGCGGATAAAGGCAGAGGTCAGGGGGTCCGCATTCGTTACCTTTATCTATATTTTATATGTAATAACTATAATTCTTCTCACTTTACTTTTGATGAAAATTTCTTTTTTTTTACAAATAAATCACATTAGGGAAATTTCAGCATATATATATATATATATATATATATATATATATATATATATATATATATGCACCCAAAATATTTCGACGTTATAAAATATCAATTTCTACCAAAATGTATACCTATAATCAATCAACCATTTTTGAGAATAAATACAGTAGAGTATAAAAAATCTTATAAAATTGAAAACAGTAGTAATACTCGTCATTATAGGAATTCCAAATTTGGAATCGAATTTCCGAAATTAACGTGCAATAAATAGAGTCGTGTATCGTATTATAATATATAAGTATTATAGAATTTTGGTCGAATAAATGCTTCGCGAAGTAAATGGAGCAACAATTTCCTAGAACAAATGAAAGAAAACGTCAAAAATGTTTTCTTTTTCCCCAGGTTATTGTCTTCACTTCCGGACTCGCCGCTCAAATTACTCCGAATCCAAAAAATCGGATGAAATTAAAAAAGAATTATTATCGGCTAAAAAATAATAATTTAACACCGACACACACAAAAAAAAAAAAAAAACATTACACAATCTACCGCTGGGGAGTAGAAATAAAAATTCCTGTTACCACAAAATATAGGCATGTACCAACAGAGATATTGAGAGATATGTACACGTCATAGCCCACGGCCTTTCTCCGTGCTTATGTCGCGCTGAGCTCGGCGACACAGCTCCGAGGAGCGGACCACGCGGGGCTCGAACATATAAAAAAATAAATATTATTTATATAATTATAATAATAATAAGGACAGTAATAGTAGTAGTTAATTATGATTGCGATAAAGCTCTAGGAAAATGCCGACTTGAGACCGGACGGGTACGATAAAAAGAAAGTAAAAATTAAACCTAAAAATAACGCGAGCAGTCAAAACCAATTTTCGAGATAAATGCAAATATTGTCATACATTGCCAAGCCGTATTTTTTTTTTTTTACTTTTTTTCCATACATTTTTCTTGTCGTAAGCCGCCTAGTACAAATTACGCTAATAATACTATAAGAACGAAAAAAAAGAAAAAAAAAAGAGTATATATATATATATTCAAAGTTTCATCATCTCCGAAAAGGGAATGAGTGTCATGATAGGATTTGTTTTTCTTCTCCCCTCAATCGGTGAGGCGGAGAAAAAACACGGATTTCACAAACAAAATAAAGTCTCGACGTATATAAAAAAAATTATTCTAAAAAGAGAACAGCGTGAAAGAAATAGCTGGCTAAAACAGTCGAAGGCAAGGATAGGGGCAAGCTCGGGCGCGAGCGTAGACAGGTCGCGGTATTAATCTCGCTTCAAGCCGGCGATACGCGTCTATCTAAACAGTTTAGAATCGCTCCGTATTCGTTTTGTTCTGTCGCTCTCTTTTTTTTCCGCCGCTTTGTTTCGCCGTACCGGAAAAACGACGCTGGCCAATCGAGCTGGAATGTTTTCTTCTTATTCTTCATCTCCGTCTCCTCCTCCTCCTCCTACTACTCCTCCTCCTCCTCCTCCTCCTCTTTATGATCTCTGCGGTTCATACTGCAACGCCTGCGGCGCCCTCTCCGTCGACCATGTCTTCCATCCTTGCCAAAGGAGCTTTACGTACCTGGCGAAGCAAAAAAAAAAAAAACATTAGTCCGATCGGGTTATAAAAACAAGAAAAACGAACCGTACGTTCGCACAAAACTACATGTGCTATTCCAAACCCATGGGAACGGCAAATTTCAAACTTTATAAAAGAAAATGAAACTCTCTCAAATATCGACATGCTACATGTCGCCCGGCCACCCAACTGAACCCAAATTCTTTACCCGATTTATGGGAATATTTGGTGAAAATTTTTGTTTCGCGTCAAGTATATTTGACCCGGGTACCACTGCTGACGGCGTTATGGGACGAAGAGGTGGAAATTTTTGAAAATAAAAATTTTCCATTCTACAGCCAATTTTTGTTCTCACTCTGTACCGGACGAATCGGACACTTCGTGAATACCAAGTTGTCTGTTTCACTTCGAAAATCTCTCGAAAAGTCATTGAAAAAGTACGTTTATATTACCATTATTTGTAGCTGATGAATTTCAAATATAGATTTTGTAAGACGCCGTCGGGTTATGAAAAGGACGCGCCCGGAATCCACGGCCACCCGTATTAGGAAAAAAACAGATGCGTCTTACGATCGGGCAAATACAATATTATTTTTCGGATTAAAAACGGCTTTCTTTTATTGTCAATGTTGTGTTTTATGAGCTCTGTGTGGTACAAAAATGCCGGTCACGCGCAAATCGAAAAATACAATTTTGATTTCCCGTTTGAAATTTTCGAGATTGCCGGTTGGCAGAACCTATAAGGGGACAGACATTATCTTCAATATTTGCCAACAGAAAATCAACGCTGTTTGCAATTTTTTTCGGATTCGTAAAAAAAAACCCCCCGGACAAAATTCCGCGCATTATTTTTCGGTGTAAAGATTTTTTTCCTTCCCTCCTGTCTTCGACAGGGGCACGGCTAGAGTTTTTTTTTTTCCAATTCACGTATTATATAACCGGGCGTTGAGAGTGTACCGCAGCGACAGATACGTCTTCATCTTCCGAACGTACAATTTAAACGACACGGCAATGACCGTAGATTTCGTCTGTTCTGTTTCGTCGCTGGCAATAAACGCTGTGTCCTGCGACAATAACAAAAATACCGCCATCACCACCACCACCACCACCATCCAGCATCCATAATATATTGACTAAATCACAGAATACAGTTCCATTATTTATAATATCGCTTAATCCCACTACCGACCGCTTTCATATATCGATATAAGCCTTCTATTCAATATCTCCTATCCGCCATCCGTTTCTTCTTTATGTTCCCATTATTTTTTGCGCCCCATTTTCATGTCGGATTTGATCTTTTCATCGGAACGGAACTTGTTAATTTGGGGTTTTGTGCGATTTCTAAGGTTTTTTTTGTTAAGATTTCGTCTCTCGGATTGCGCGAGAGAGAATTAAAATTTAAGTTTCATCGGGTTTCTGTTCAGGACTTCTGTTCTGTTTCACTTCAACCACAGATTAATGTGTAAAAAAAGGTGGTGTTTGTCAAATTAGTCTGTTTGAGAAAAGCGAGGGTTCGATATATCGATAATATGAGTGACGTCACGTGGTTCGATATATCGATAATGTGAGTGACGTCACGTGGTTCGATATATCGATAATATGAGTGACGTCACGTGGTTCGATATATCGATAATATGAGTGACGTCACGTGGTTCGATATATCGATAGTATGAGTGACGTCACGTGGTTCGATATATCGATAATATGAGTGACGTCACGTGGTTCGATATATCGACAATATGAGTGACGTCACGTGGTTCGATATATCGACAATATGAGTGACGTCACGTGGTTCGATATATCGACAACGTGACGTCACGTGGTTCGATATATCGACAATATGCGTGACGTCACGTGGTTCGATATATCGACAACTTGGGTGACGTCACGTGGTTCGATATATCGATAATATGAGTGACGTCACGTGGGACGGCATATTCTGTGATTTTACCATATATTTCTCTTTTTTTTTCTTTCAATACTTATTGCGACGATAATAAGAGTTGACGGCGTTAAAAAGTTTTAGTGCCAGAACCATGCCCAGAATTTTTTGTTAATAACGCTTTCCGGCATATAAATTTTCACTCTAGACATGCTCCAATCAAACTAGAAAATGGAGACTGAAAACGTTTTTTAGACTAGCGGTTATTTATTTCGGGGTTCGGTAAATCGTCAGTAATATCTTCATTTCGATATTAATTCATTTTTGTTATTTCAGTTTGAGTTTGATTAGTCCAGTTTATGGTTAATTCACCGAATACATTAACTGCACACTAAGACAGGATATACCCTGTTTAATACTGACAAGATAAATACTGTAACACTAGATCCTAGTAGATTCTATCCCACTTCAGGTAGGATCCTGTCAATATTCTGAGTTAATTTAAAAATCAGATCCTAAAGCAAGTTAGTTGGCGACAGACCTTCGCTAATTTATCCCCAGTAAATTTCAACAACAGATTCTACGACAGATGGAGAACGAAGACACCATCTCCTTGGTTCGACGAATAGAAAGTGCGTTAATAAAGAGTAGGATGCGTGGTTAGATAGGTGACCAAAAGCGAAACACCGATAGCCCAGGAAGGAAAGCTTGTTCGTGCTAGAGGAGGTGTTATCGGGGGTTAGCGGCGGTAGGTCGGGTTAAACAGCCCAATTGTTGTTGTGGGGATATTTCTGTAACTGACCGGGGGGGACGGGGATACCTCTTGCGATGGCAGAGACTGGTCGTCCACAGCTTCCTCAACAGCTGGACATACAACACACAACAGCTGCTATTAGCACTGGGTTACAAACACAATAATAATGCAACAACACTCCCTACCATCTCCATCTCCATCTCTCTCTCTCTCACTATCCTGGAATGGTGGAATTCAAGAACAATATTTCGCTCTCTCTCTCTCTCTCTCTGAGGACAGTATTGACAGATAAACCAGTATGTAATCAACAGGCAGACAGTCTCAGTCGGACATCAACTTGAAAGGAAATCTACAATATAAAATAATAACCTTCGGAATAAAAGCAAATATATTTCTAACATCGTTCAGGGGTAGCACGGCAACACTGCGGTACTACTGACGATGGCGAGAAGCCGAAACGATTATTAATTCGGCACCGAATACCGGGCGCATTTTAAAATTGCCTCCAATTTTTAAATTTACGCTAGTAATTTAATATAGGTTCATGTTTACCGGAAAACTGGTTTCGGCACTGGGGCATCCTGTCTGCAGCGTATCACTGACTTCACTTGTAACCCGAAGTGACTACGTATTCACCCGACGACTACTTACTCTGAATCCGATCCGACTATCTGAGGAGGACATGAGCCGCTTAACAAAATATTAAGCCTCCCGACCCAAAAAACTATGACGTTCATCAAAACAAGGACAGGGCACACATGAATTTTTTTTTTTACTCCTTATTTATATAGCACAATCGGCAACATTGGCCTACGTAAATATAACTAAATTGTTGCTACTAGCTCGGATTCAGACGCCAGTGGAACAATCAATAGGATTTTCATTGAAATTGAGTCATATTGAAAGACTACTGAAAGTAGTAGTCAAATGCGACTGTAAAAATGTTGTCTTTTGACTTTGAATTTATAAATCGGGTCTGTCTAGATTTATATTCCGTTCGGGATATAAACCGGACTCTGGTGGTGTCCGAACAATGACTGCGGCTACCAACAATAAACTGTGACAATTCTAACTTAATATTTTTTTATTCAAACAGAATCTACGCCTCGTTTCTCAAAAATAAAGTTTTCATTTTTAATGAAATACTATTCAAAGTAATAAAAACGTTCGTACCGTAGATTTTGTGTGTTTCTGTCTCCTCTAGCTGGTTTGGTCTTTTGCCAGACCGGTTTCAGCACTCGCCATCGTTTACTGTCGCAGTAATAGTGACAGTGACAGTGCAGGGTGAGGATGTCCAAAACATCCAAAGTGCCAAAAGCGACTAACACCGCTGCTGAAGATAGCGAAGCGTCGAAACCGGTCTAGCAAAAGACCAAACCGGCGAGAGGTGACAGAATCACACGAAATCTACGGTATTCCAACCCCTCGCAGACCACAAACGTTATTTTAAACTAAAAACTTTTGTATTTTGACTATAAAAAACTACATTTTGTAATTTACGGACACAATTAGATGTGTCAAATGTCCATTTATATTACCAAAGTTTTGGATTTAAACTGCTGGTCATTGTCTGAACAACGAATTTCATCAATGAGCAATGGGAGTTTAATTTTTTTTTTGCAAACTGAGTCTCGCATTGAGTTTTTCAAAAATAAGATTTAAGCATAAATACTCAAAAAGTAGTAGAGTAAAATGTGACTGTAAAAACTTTGCATTTTGATTAATTAAAATATATTGTGGAACCACATGGTGCATCAGCTACGATCTTACCTATGTTGTAATTTACAAATTGGAATTAATTCTTTCGAGTGGCTTTCATTTGTATTGGCGGTGAACAAAATAAAACAGTGCATCCAAACTACAGTGCGCCCTCCTCTACGATTTGTTAATATTTCCGTCTACAAGAAATTCAAATATTTCTCGGAGTGAGAGGAAGAGTAAGAGACAGAGAGAGAGAGAGAGAGAGAGAGAGAGAGAGAGAGAGAGAGAGAGAGAGAGAGAGAGAGAGAGAGAGAGAGAGAGAGAGAGAGAGAGAGAGAGAGAGAGAGAGAGAGAGAGAGAGAGAGAGAGAGAGAGAGAGAGAGAGAGAGAGAGAGATGAGAGAGTGCAGAGTGATGGTCTCCTTCGGAAACGACTAGGCTACTAAAACACACAAACTACTCATTAAAACAAAAACAACATATACAACAAAACAAAATATACACACAAGAAAAAACATTCAGAGGAAAAGTGGGGAAAAAGTAAAAAAAAAAAAAACGATTCGAATATACTGGCGGGGACAACAACGCACTGAACAATGTTTTGCCAAAGCCAGTTCTCTTTTGGAACTGTACGATATCGCTTTTTGTGCAACTCCGGTGAAATACAATATCCGTGTTCGCTGATACCACAAAAAAGTGCGCCACAATCGAGTGATCTTTTCTTTCTTAAACTTTGATTTATACCTTACCTAAACGCTGGCTGCTTGCGGATAACATCGATAAAAAAAAAAAGTAGTTTAAATTTATCGTTTAACCAAAATTGGTAATTTAATAAAAAGAGACAGCAATACATAACAGAACTAATATTGAAAAACTTTTATGAGTAAATGCAGTCACAGGATGTTTAATGAGATTTACCCTAATGATAGTAATTGTTGGTGACGGAAGAAATAAATATTACTCGTTATAGAACGTGAAATTTCCTAATAAAATTATGTACAATATGTCCACATTGTTTTTCTACACTCATCCGTATCTCTCTACAACTGTACATTTAATAAGTTTATAATTGCGTAGGTAAATTTCGTGACAGTTAATGCGTGAAAGCTCAAATCGATAATCTGAAAATTATTGATTCCACACAGGGAACTAAGGTCCATGGCGCACAGCCATCTGAATTATAAATGCCTGTATGTGTATTTACTAGGTAAATCAATTTTCTTTTTCTTTTTTAAATCATTTAGTGACTGTTAATGTGTGAAAGCTCAAATCGATAATCTGAAAATTATTGATTCCACACGGGGAACAGTTATACCTGAGAACTAACGTCCATGGCGCACAGCCATCTGAATTATAAATTATTGTATGTGTATTAAATAATATTTATATATACACACACACGAATGCATGCAGGCACATTGCATTCCCGATCGGTATATAATTAAAATTTCAGTTTAAATTTAATGAACTAAATTTATTGTTAAATATAGTAATTTATTAATAAAAATGAAATGTTTTGCCATAGATAAATGTAGTACTCACTCTCGGTGGGGGGCGTCGACGTGATGTGCGTCGTTTCGTTAGTCGTTATTACCGTCGTCTTGACGACGACAGATTCCGTCGTCGATTCCATCTTCGTCGTCACCACTCGGTTCTCCTCGACGTTGGCCATGTTACCGCCGCCGCCGCCGCTGCTGCTGCTGCTGCTTCGCGGAGGGAGAAGAAAAAAAAAGAAATAAAAGGCGTCGGTTATTCACAAAAGCGTTGACGAAAACAGAAAAATAGCAAGCGACAACAGTAATACACAATGCGGAATGACCGGAACATCGGTCAGCGGGAGTCGATACCCAATCACTCCACAAGGGCACCGGAAGGAAAGGGGGCAAAAAATATCGGGCATTGTCCGCTATATAATAAAAAAACAAATAGTAGGATGTATCGTCACAATTATCGACAGTAACGCAATCTGCTAAAAGTTCTAGCGGTCTATAATTTCGACTTCATATTTAACAAAACTGAAGGATGAGATTAAGGAGGTTGGGAAAAACAGAGAGCCCTTCCCACTATCTTTTCTTTTTCCCCATCTATTGGTATAGTCACGACTACAATTTCTTTAGATTGTATCTAGTGACAGTGCTCTAACTTTACACTGACTCGGTGAACTCTTGAAGGAGAAGCCGTCCAATGATGGTACTCCCGTTGCTGCCCTTAATCTCTCGGGTGGTAAGGAAATCGCGTGGCCATCTCCGCTTTAGGCAGCGGGATTTTCGGGAAGGTGAAGAGTGAGGAAAGTTGTTGAATTAACGGATAATTTGGAATGGAAGGATTTATACCTTCGGGAAGCTGCTAATTCTCGAACGAATGGGAATTTTAGGTCATTGTGGATTATTCTGTTAGAGACATACGGGCCTTAGTAATTTTTCGAAGGATTACGGACTGCAAGGATCGGAGTCTATAAGAGTTGGACGGCTCGGTGGATCCCCACAGTTCGATTCTGTAGGCCCAAATAGGTTTCAGTACGATGTTTGAGAGCGATAGTTTTGATCTGTAGTCGAGGAGTCTTAGTAGTAATTTGTAGTGTCATTTCATTCTTGTATGTGGGTTCAGTGTCAATCTTCTGTCTAAGAGTAGTCCCAGGTACCGCACTCGATTTTCAATAGGAAGTTGGTACCGGTTCAGGAAAACGGGAGGACAAGTTGCTCCTCTCAGAGTAAAAGTAACAGGAAGACTTTTTTTGGCAATTGAACTTAATCCTCCATTTCCTGGACCAGTCCCACTATCTAACAGAATATTTAACGAGCACAAGGAAACTCCAGTTTACATATAAACAAAGTAGTCAATACAGGGCTTTTATTAAGCTCAGGGTACAAATCTAACCAGTAGACTAAATCCACTTATAAGCTTATAATATAAGAGAAACTAATAACAGATTGAATTAAAAAGAACACTAATCCTGTAAGGGAAAACAATTACTACAACAGGATTACCAGGGGGCAACAGAAATACAAAAAGACAGTAACAAATTCAAACAGAGACATAGGGTACAATATGGGCCAAGGTCGGTTCCCTGTAATAAGGGAAATTATATATGTAACAGTCAATGTGCAAAAATTCGATAATCTGCAAACTGACCCGAAAGTGTACAGATTACGTTAATAGGCCTGTTAATAAGAGTCGAGAGAAATAAAGCTGGCCGGCCGATATATAAACAATTTATTACATACATATCGTAATATATTTAATTAGTTATTTATTTGTAATAAGTAAAATTCTAGGATATTTCTGCAAAAGTCGAACGGGTATTTATTTCAGTTGAAGGGTCACAAAGCAAAGTCCCGAACACAGAAATTTTTCCCCCATCAAATTACTCATAATGCGCGTACACTGTATTTGTACACCGATCGATATTCATTTACGACTGTACATTTAAAAAACGGCGGTTGGACGGCGACAATGAAACACAGAAATAATATAGCCACACAAAATCGAAAGCCACACTTTATATTATTTATTTTGTAAAAACACGGTGATCATCATCTCAATATTGTTTGGTAACTGATTTACGATTCTGGTACAAAAATGAATAATCGTCGAATCTGATCTCAATAAACAAATTGGAACATGTTCGAATACACAAAATTAAATACACGCATGTCTTTGTGTAAACTATTATTTTTTCTTATAACACAATTTATTATAAATCTGTTCTCTTAGTGATTTTTATTTTTTAATTTTCGGTTAACAAACAAAAGCATTTGAAATGAAACTGCGGGTAGAAATCATTAAAAATTGTATAGTCGGCTATCTCAACACTTTTCTTTATTCGTATAACGTACAGTCGTAAAAATACATTTTAAATTATTATAATATCAATTTCGTTTTTTTTGCCGGAGCATTAAATTTCATTCAATATAAATACGTATACAAATGTTATTAAACCAGACGATGTATAAAAATTGTGGTCCCTTTACAGAAAAATGACTTACACTGGATAAGTCGAACGGTCGCTGTAAGAAATAATACTTTCATTTCTGTGTGAAAATAAAATACAGACGGATGATTTAAACGTAACTGAGTTGTGATGAACTCTCTTGACAAACATGATACGATTACTTGGCAAAATGACGTTCGACAAAGCCAAATTGCGACGTCTCTGAATGTTAAATTTTGATTTTGTTCGTCAGAGCGTTCATTTCATTTGATACAACTGAAATTATGAATACGTTACGACATTTCGTTGAACGAGAGAGAGAGAGAGAGAGAGAGAAATGGAGCGAGGACATATAAAACGTTCGTTGTATAAAAAACTGACCACCGGCCAGAGAAATGGTCCCGCAATACAGACAAATGTGTAACACTGGATATGTTGAAATATTAAATGGATACAGTAAGATATGGTGTGGGAAATTTTTCTGTATAAATTAATTATATACAGTTTAACAAACCTGGTTTGCGCTGTGCGAGGGGTTGGAATGCAGTAGATTTCGTGTGTTTCTGTCTCCTGTCTCGCCTGTTCGGTCTTTTGCTAGACCGGTTTCGCCGCTTCGCCATCATCAGTAGCGGCGTTAGTCACTTTTGCCACTTTGGATGTTTTTTGGGCATACTCACTGCACTGTTACTGTCACTTGTACTGTGGTGGTTGTCTGTCTGTCGTATATATGTCTTGTTATTGTGTCAAAAAAAGAAGATGGTGAGCAGCCGAAACCGGTCTAGCAAAAGACCAAACCAGCGAGAGGCGACAGAAACACACGAAATCTACAATTATATACAGCTTAAAATTTTAAAGTATAATAATGGAAGAATTGTAGATAATTCGAAATTGACTGTTTTATTCTCTCCGTGACTTACATTGCAAGATGAATGACAGAGTCGAGTATTAATTTAATTTGATTTTATCGATATATATTTTGTTAAATGAGCCGTAAAAACTATAAAACTATAAGAGGGGAAATATTTAACAGATATTGGGCATGTAATATTGTTTCTGTATAAATTAATTGTATATAACGCTTCGAATTATGAAGTATAATAACGGATGAAACAACAATACATTTGTGGATGATTTCTGTGCGTGACTTACTTGGTAAAATGTGATGTTTCTGAATATCGATTTTGTTTTTTTCGTTTCGGTATCAATTTCATTCGATACGACTGCTACAAAGGGGTATATTATAAATGTGTAACGTTCTGTCAGAACGAAATGGTCCCAATACGGTAAAATATCAACTACGCCACAAGTTGAAAAATATTAAACGCGTGTAGGAAATTTTCTTTTCCCGTATAAATTAACTGTACAAAGTGGGACAGAAATGTAATGTCGTTTCTATTTGTTTTTGTAATTTATTAGGAGTGAAAAAAGATACGTGTCATCGATTGATTAAAAATAAAAACTCGATAAGGATTTATTTGCTTAAATTTTATGCGAAACAAACCGACATTACTTTCCAGTCCCCCTAATATATAAAACGCTCAAAATTATAATGTATAATAATGGAAGAAACGACAACGTAGTCGTCGTTGTTGATGAAATTGTGTGTGCAACTTACTTGGCAAGATGATCCTTGACGGAGTCGATAGTGATGTCGCCGACGCTCGAAAGTGTCATGTCGTGTCCGCTGGCACTGTCTGAAACACCATTCTCTTTAATTTCGGCCGCTTCGGACGTACCTCTGTCTTCAGACTTTTCTTCTGGACATGGGGCAGAAACAAATTGAAACGTTCAATATAAATTTGGACGGGTTAAATGATAAAAAGGAAAAAAAAATGTCGGACGGGGGGCAAAACAAAAAACTTTCAACGTTCAAAACAAAAATCTCGTTTCGTAAGCACCGTTAAGAAACGGTGAATCCGTTGTGGCCGTGCGCGACTTGAAGGCCAAAATAAATTAAGCCAAGAAATAAATTAGCTTTTTTTCTCATTCTTCTGTCTCCTGTTGCTGGTCTTTTGCTATTCATTTTCGCTGCTAGCCAAATTTATATATATAACTTATATACTTTTTATATTTATATATATATAAATAATGGGAGGAAGGATGAGGAGGAATGATTCAGTTGTGAGCCAAAGCTTGATGAGCCAGTCTCAGGAGGCAGTATTGAGAGCACGACCGGAATGGAGAATCAAATAAAAATGTCCCTAGTTGGGGTACTCTCCGACTAGGTTTACTTCTTACCCCTCGGCTGTTGGGATCCGTCTGAGGTGTCCGACGATGAGGAGGACGTGCTGTCTGCGGATGACGACCTGCGGCTGGACGTGTCGTGGCGGTCGGCGCCGGGCGACTCAGGCCTCGCTCCGGCCGTCAGCTGGAGGCCGCAGCACGCCCTCGTCAACCTCGCCGATGACAGCGACACGCGCTCCACCTCGCTGCTCGAGTGCAGGTACAACGCCTCGCCCTCGTTCGTAAAAGCCAGACTCGATATGCCGCTGCGTAACACCGAACACGAAACGATGTTTAGCTCCGAAAAGGTTTTCAAAAACAAATTGTAAAAAGAGGCCACTTCCCGGTAGGGGAGTGTCTACAAAACTTGAACCTACTAAGTAACTGCAGAATTCACCAACAAGTCGCCTTTTACATATTTTTAAGTACGTCAATATCTTTGCACAGATAAGCCGTGGATGGTTTTGAATGTGCGTATAAGATACATTCAGCTTCTCTGCAATGTCCCAGTGTTGAACTATGGCAATCCGAATCAGTAATGGCCTTTATTCGGTCATCATCAACCTCCACTGGATGTTAATTTTGATACTGAATGTTTCAAATAATAACGTATCAAACTATCTTATCTGTGCAAAGATGTTGATGTACTTAAAAATATGTACAAACTTGTTGGTGAATTCGCAATTACTTAGTTGTCAACCCAATATATATATATATATATATATATATATATATATATATATATATATATATATATACACACAAGAAGCAACCATAAAGCTTGTATATAGAATACTGAGTGAAAAACAAAGAGTTAATGTACCCTTTTCATACAGTAATGCAATATTATGTATGTATATACACATATAAATCTGGTACTGGTAATGCTGCTATTTCTAGCGGAAAATTTTTTAAAAATGCTTCAGAGTAACAGAAGAGGACTGTGTGGAATGGGTGGTGTGTGTAACATACTTGATGTCCTCCCTGCGTACGACGGCCGCGTTGAGCTGCCTCCTGAGGTCGGGTAGGCTGAGGACTATGACGTCGCCGAGGTTGGTGAGGCACGCGAGGCACGTCTCCTGGTGGTGGCCGCCGGCCCTGAACACGGCGAGAGCAGTCCTGCGCACCCGCGCCCTCCCCGCCGTCAGCTTCAGCTTGCAGACCGGCTTCAGTGCGGGCACTGTGAATATCTAGAAGGCGCCCCACGCACAAACAAATATTAGCCGAACTCAAACGGTGTTCTGGTCTGCGAGGGTTGAAATACCATATATACGGTACTTCTGCCTCTCGTCTTGTAATGTAATCGTAATATAAGTGGGGATCGGAAAGTAATGCCATTTCAGAGCACATTCCTTTGTTATTTGTCAGTTGATTGTGTTTATTTCAAAGTCATACTGAAGACATTTTAGGGTTAGCGTGTTTAAACGTGGGTGAATTACATTATATTGATGAAAAATAAAAGATTTATTTGTAAGAATTTTCTGTGAAAAACGATATTACTTTCCAGTCCCACTAATATTTTACCGTAGTTCTGTTTCCTCTCGCACGTTCGGAATGGTCTTTCGCCAGACCTTCGGTTTCGTGACCACTCGCCACTTTCAGTAGCAGTGTCAATTTGCTTGTACTCGGACACTGCTACTGAAGATAGCGATCTCGAATCGAGAAAATACATTTTCTTCCCGGTTAAAATTTTGCGCCATTTCGATATACCGTATTGAGAAGATCGGCTTTATAATTTTTTTAAATCTCCGAAACAAACCTTTATTTGTTCCTCGCTGCAGATGAGCACTTTGTGCGGCGGTGGGTGATCATCAGTTCTGCTCGAATCCACGGAATTGCACATACCATCGATCAGCGATATCCCTATTACGGGTGCCCTGTGTTTCAACTGTATTTCCTTTCCTGAAAACGGGGAAAAAAAATCTAAATATACAAGAATAAAAATATACAAACAGCGTGACGGTATACCGATGCTTAGATTTATTTTGTTTCGAGGTTATTTATTATCGGTGCCACTTACCGAGTTGGCAAGCGACAGCTTCTTCCGTCCTCTTGTTGCCGCCGGGTATGGCTATTGTGAAGACGTAGACCGTGCCGTTGTTGGTTCCGGTCCACAGGGTCGGAGTCATGTTTTGAACTGGAACACGTTTCGCCGAGATGAAAATCAATAATTGTAGTCAACGCGAACAAATCAATTTTACGTTGCGGTAACTGTTTACATTATGTTCACGTCGCAATACGCATTTTCGTATTTCTTTTCAAACCGTTATAAGCTCTTGTGTAGTAATGATGAATGGATGATATTTCCTTAGGGGAATATAAACTTTATACGCCTGCAGAGTGTTAATATAGCTAATATTCCGCCGGTTAAGATAAACGGGGGTTCGACCAGCCGGATGTTGTTCCCAGGGCGGTGGCGCATATAAGCTAGTGATAGTTACCGCTGATGATGTACGTCCTGGCGAAGGTGAGACAGCGTACCATGCTGCCGAGGGCGTCGTCCACCGGCCTAGCCTCCACCGCTCTCTCCACAGGCTTTGTTTCCCCGTCCACCGACGTGCCCGGACCCCTGCAATATAAGTCGCTAGATATCAGACAGACATCGAATCGTATTTTCAAATTACGAATAGTTAGTCGGAATACGTGTTTTGCGGCCCGACAAGGGTTTCCGACAACATCCCCTACAACTAATCCCCAGGGGTCACCGACCTACGCACCGTTTGATAATTTCAAGTGACCCACTTTAGTTCCCGAAAATAAAGTATAATACATAAAAATAGATTAATAAAATTTGTACGTATTGAAAGTTCCCGCCAATAAGGTATCTAGTTACACGTCGGTAAACAGAAAATCCGATGGATTCCAACGTGGCATCACTTCCTACGAAGTTTTCATCTTTGAAAAAAATCGTCTTTGCCATATCGTATATATCAGACAGACATCAAATCACAACATGTACATCAAACGCTAACGGAACTATCGAATGAATTAACGACTGCGTCGCTAAAAATAAATAAAATAAAATTTAACTGACAAAGGGCGGATCTGGGCGGGGGGTAGAGTCGCCGCTCCCCTCTTGCCGTCCTGTCTCTGTGACCTGCCCTTCCTCAGCCGCCTGAAAGATTCCCTCAGCGATTTTTTAAACGATTTCCTCCTGGAAATTGGAGCGTCGCCGGTACCGGACAAGTCTGCAACACGAGTACAATACACGTTTTTTACATGCGTGTAATATACTCTCATATATTTCTCACTGAAAACAACTTTTCTCTAGAAAATAAAATTCTCTCGATTCTCTAGTTTAACACTCTTTTTTTTTGCCGAGTTTAAATCAAGTTATAGAATTTAAAACAACTCTTGAAATGCCAATATTGACACTTGTCCGCTCACCGTTTGGGTTGAGCGTGCACTTGACGGTGACCGGCGTATTCCTTATGTAGTCGAAGAGGGCCATGCCGTGGGCGGTGCCGGCGGCGACGAGGCCCCAGCCGGAGTGTAGCGCCAGGGAGGTGACCTGCGCCGGAGGATGCAGCTGGAGTAGGGACGACACCTGGAAGCCGGCGCCGCCGTCCCCCGCGCTGCTCGCCGAAGCGTTGCTCCTCAGACTCAACTGTTCGTGTCCCTTCCACACGAAATTGTCCCTCGAACTCACTATGTTCATGGTTGTCACCTGAAATTATTAACTTCGTTTTAATTAACCCCGTCGATTGAGTTCCTTTAATAGCGGCCCCCGCGACATAACACACGCACCCGGTTGAAAATTCAACTTAAATTATTGTTACGTGACTCCAAAACAAGAGATTAGATGACCGTTAACAAACCCGAATCTAGATGAATGCCACATTCGCATTTTGTTAAAACTTATTCCAAATAGAATCGACATAAATCAGATTCCCGAAATGTTACTGTGCTTAAAAAAAAAAGTCACTGAGGCGTCCAAGTTGTCATATGTAATGTTGTTTTGTTTCTATACATTTCAGTCGTGCACAGTAAGAGCAATGCCGAGTGCGTTCTTCTCTCCAAGTGTCCTTCACTCTAATCTATGAAATACACGGTGCTTAGACAATCGATTAAACACAAACCTTTATTTCTTTAGGCTTCCTGTCGTGGGTGAGTTTGGCGATGATGACGTGGCCGGCAGTGCCCGCCACGACCAGTGTGCCGGATACGGCGCACAGGCTCACTTTCTTCACCGCCAGCCTCGGGTCGTCGGAGTACGGATCGAATGATCCCACCTAGGAAAATTAAAGACAAATCTGTTAAAAGAAAACCTGAAATGTACGAATTCCGACCCCCCAACAGACCACAAAACAGGTATTCCAAACTAGTGTATACACATTTCAAAAGTACAATAAATCCTTACAGATACCTGAAAAGGAAGTGGCCACACGACCTAAATGATTAAATAAAATGTTTAATAATAATAAATAAATAAATTAATTAAATTAAATTAAAATAAAATAAATAAATAAAAAATAATAATAAAAAGGGGAACTAGTGGGTTTCTCCTCTAATTGTTGACTATTGTAGCTAGTGATTTCATAAATGTTGCTTATTGTATAATTTTACAGTTGTAACAATAAAAGAGACAAAAAAAAGTACAATAAATTGACCCAAAATTGTGAGAATGGGTACTATGTACGGATAACTAATTTTAAGATTTTGTATAGCGCAAATAAATCTTGATTGTAGTTTTTAAACTATTAAGACGCTTACAAAAATGTTAACAGATCAATGTCTATTATCGATGAACAAAAGGTATCAACTTTTGGAATACCCGTTTTGTGGTCTGCGAGGGATCGGAATACCAATTTTGATGTACACTCGTTATAATCTTGTTATATTATACAACAAGTTAATAACGCTATAATAACTTGTTGTAACCTTTTTGAAAGGAGGCCATTCATCCTGATCGGGCGACTCCTCGAAATCGGCGGGGCAGTCCTCGTCGGTCGGGCTGAGGATCTGCGAAGAGGAGAACTTGAAGAGGGCGACCATGTTGACGGAGGACGCGTCCCAGAGGGTGACGCTGCCGTCCTCGTGGCCGGTGAGGAGGAGGTCGCGCGCGCCGCCACCCTCCTGCTGGAGGAGGCGCCCGCCGTCCACGGGCCACGCCGCGCTCGAATAGCGCTGGCACTCGCGCTGCTTCCTCCCGGCGTCGGCCAGCTCCGCCCACAGCTTCTCGGGCACGTCCGACACGTACGTCGAGCACGTGACGGCGCTAGCGTGCAGCGACACCAGGTACGGCAGCGGCACCATACACCACGTTTCACCGTCCAGGTCTATACCGACCAGTTCCTCCTCGGCCAGCACAATCAGAATACCTGATAACAAGCATTTTTAACACCTCACTCTTTTGATTAACACATTTCTCGCGGTCAACCGGGGTTACTATAATGGTTTTAATCACGCATGAATGTTATAACGCATTTACTCACTGTTACTGTCCTACCAAATACCTCAATATGTATTAAACGGTGCAGATATTTAGTTCTGGTTATATACTATATATATATATATATATATATATATATATATATACTTTGCAAACAAAGCTGAAAATACTTGGCCGGGTTATTAGCCCAACACTCACCCACATAGGGTTAATAAGCTTAATTTTTTAATCAATAAATATATATATATATGCAACCTTCAGGTTGTAAACTTAATTTGTTCCTGGACAATGAAATACACGTATATGCAATCAATCTTTTCCAACCTTGGAAAGTTTTTGTTTTTAAGGTGTTTCTTTTAGTTCAACAGCGTGGAATAAATATATGTGTATTCTCGATTCAAAATCTTCTTGAATCAGAAGATAGTATGGATATTTGAATTTATAATAAAACTGTTGAAAGTTAGGGTTGTTTTTCAAAAATTTCAATTCGGATTTGAGATTTTCTTCATTTAATACTACATTCCACGTGCTAACCGTTATTAATGTAATAATTCGATAAAATAAAGAATGTAAAAACTTTTGCAGGTAACCCGAGGGGGTCGACTCTACGGGTAAATATAAATAATAGAGACGATACTTACTGTCGTCGCCTGACTGGGCCACGAAGAAGTCGATGACTTTTGACGTGAAATCGAAGACGCAGTGGACTTCCTGCGAGTAGACTGTTATCGTGTGCCTGTCGCTGTACGACGCCCTCTGCATACCGCCGCAGAAAACTAGCATTTCTTCGCTGAAACAATTGTTTTTTGTTCAACATATCTTGCGGTCTGTTGGGGATTGGAATACCGTAGATTTCGCGTGTTTCTATCTCCTCTCTCCCTGGTCTTTTGCTGGACCGATTTCGGCTGCTCGCCATCTTCAGTAGCCGTGTTAGCCACTTTGGCACTTTTGCTTGTTTTTTTTGGGCATCCTCACTGCACAGTACAAGCGACAGTGACAGTGAAGTGAGGATATCCAAAAAATATCCAAAGTGACTGAAGAGGGCGAGCAGCCGAAATCGGTCTGGCAAAAGACCAAACCGGCAAGAGAGCAGACAGAAAACACACAAAATCTAAGGAATGTTTTTTGGTTTTGTTTTTTCCAAATGAAACCACTGTCAAACATAGTTTACAACAACTTTTTCCCCTGCGGTAGTTCTTATCAGTTTTGAAAGTTTCAGCAGATTTCTTTGTAACTGTCGGCATGCTGAGGTCATGATGAATTGTGCGAAACACACCGGGGAGAGTTGAGGATTGTTCCCGATCTCGAAAACCTTAGCCAAACCCCACAGCCAAGGGTTGGAGATAGCGAAATGTTGCCGACAGGCGGAATAGATGAATATAAACCTTTTCGGACACGACGCGGTCAGTATCTTGGTGATGGCCTTGCACGGGAACGGTCCGTAGACTGAAGTCGGCCCTACGGTCGGTTCCGGCGTAGTGACGCTCCACTGGATGTACGTGCCGTCATTGTGCGATGAATAAAATTTAGCGTCGGGCCCTGGTTGGTTAGACCAGGCGATGCTCTCGACGCCCTGCGTGCTTATGTACGTCTGAAACAGAAACAAAATATAAACAAGAAAATTAATTAATTCATGAACAATTAAGGCTTCCCGGATCGGAACTTGAACTGTCACTGACAGATGTTACATAAATTTTATACTCTGATCCACACAACTGTAACACCTCAGTCAAACCCAATTTTAACTACACTCTGAGCCACAGAGGTTCCGATAAAATAAATAAAATCCAAAAATAAATCCCAATCCATATTTTTATCTCTAAAAAAATGTCCAATTCTGTAGTTGAATCTACACAGGAAATTCTTCCGAGGAAGTTGTTCCGGTTTGAACTCTGAACAATGTAAAATTTGTATTGACATTGTGCGAAATTCATATAGCTTTGTCCTAATACTTCTGCACATAAATGTAGTAGGGTCCGCAGGTCGGAGTGCAAGTAAAACTTTGATTTTACTATGTATATCCGTAGAAAAATAAAATTTTTATATATTGTAAATCATTATAGTGGTGATTCACTCTGGTACGTGGGGCGCTTGTGGGATGTCCATCCTGTCCATATGGTCAATTATTAATATATTAATTGTGTATTATATTAATTGTACTGTGGAGGTTGATCCATGTGCATATATATATATATATATATATATATATATATATATATATATATATATATAAAAGCTCTGTTCTTGTTCTGATGTTTGCAAATCTGTAGGGATTTCATTCGACGGCTTCTTTTTTCGGATTGTCGATTGTAGTTAGTTACCGAAGTTTGTTTTGTCGAGCTGTATTAACGGGGATAAATACGGAATTACTGTACAAGTTTATTTTCCCATTTATTTATGTTCCTACGTCCGTTCTCTAATATCACCGCATTATAGATTATGACTCATTTTCTCGTTTGCCTCTCATTTCTCGATCCTCCATCGGAACCGAGCCTAACAACAACAACAACAACAACACTTCCACAGCACTGTCCCTGTACTTCTTTGCGAACGGAGACTCACCTCTTCGGGTACGCGGGTCGGCGGCGACCCCATGAACCAGAGCACCATGAGGCCCCTGTTGTACGCGATCAACAGCTGCTCCGGGTTGTCGGGCCTCACTGCGAGAGCTTCCACCGCTCCGGGATTCTTCTTGTAATCGTCAGGAGCGCTAAAAGAAATACGCAAACCGAAACTAAAGTAAAATACAAAAAGAACCGCATCAAAAATTGTATCATCGAGGGTAACATACACTATTTCGGTTTCGAACCCAGCTTTTAATGACGATTTTGAGGTAAAAAATACAGTTTCGGACAAGTTTTGAAATATGAATTCAAATTTCAGCAACGTTATCGAATTATTAATAACGATTAACACAAGGAATGTAAGGAAGCTTGTCGAAGGTTATAACCTTTAAAGGTAGTGTTAAATTAAGAAATTGTGAATATTTTGATTCCAAAAATCCAGCATTGTTGGCTCTGTCGGACGTTGTTAAAAAAGAAAACTTTCACTTTCTCCCCAAGAGAATTCCCAAAAGAAGTTTCACTTCAATAATAAAATAAATGTAAGCTCTGCAATTTGCAGATTTTCGTATATCACGGTGGGTTCTGAGGGGAACATTACAACCCGGAGATGAGCATACTCATGAACAAAAAAAAAAAAAATCGTACTTCTGCATGACAATGTCTTGAAATATAATGTCGTCGGATATTTCAAATTTCTTCAAGTTCAGGTTATAGATGTTTCCTCCTTCGGTGCCCAACAGGAGTCGCTCGCCCGAACCTTCGATGCACAGGGCTGAAATCTTGTTCAACCTGAAATAAAACCAAAACTAAATTTAATTCATTTGACATGAGCGCAAAACAAATTTTTTCCGTCGTTCAATGCACCGATCGTAGATTTTCGCAAACTCCGTCAACGGGTGAGATATACACTTGCCCTATAGAAGGACGGTGGAAAGGTCCTCAGGTGAGTTGCCGTTTCCCATATAATGGAAAGTTCAAAATTCCATCAAATGTTGTCATCGTAACCCCCTTTGTCGATTTTCCACGACCACTGACAACAAATTTTGAACCGGGTATCCGAAAAAGTTTATTTTTCGACTTGAATATTAAACCTCGAGTGTACTACAGCTGATGCAAGCGCCAAACAATTTTAAGCGTAAAACTTACATAAAACATATTCTACTGTTTAAACAGAGGAAATCACGAACGATACTTACTTGCCCTCGATCGACGTTGACTTGATTTCTTCCAACGAATTGTCGTTGATCTCCCACAGGTGCAACGAATTGTCTTCGCACAGTGACACCAAGCGGCCCTGTCAAATATGAAAATTGAACAATTTATAGTTATAATTTACCGCGGCGAGAATAATTTCTCTAGTTTAACATACCTGTCTTGTGATCTGCGAGAGGTTGGAATACTGTAGATTTCGTGTGTTTCTGTCTCATCTCGCCGGTTTCGTTGCTCGCCATCATCAGTAGCGCTGTGTCAGTCACTTTTGGCACTGGATGTTTTTGTCTTCACTGCACTGTCACTGTCACTTGTACTGTGCCAAAGTGACTAACACCGCTACTGAAGATGGCGAGCGGCCAGAATTGGTCTAGCAAAACTGGTGCGAGGAGACAGAAACACACGATATCTACAATAATTTCTCTCTTTTATTTTATGTCGCGTCTACAATTTTTAAAATTATCGACTTTACGAAGTATTGCGTGGACTGCAACATCGTGGAGTTAACTCGATTCTAAATGCCATAGTTCGGTTTCAAAATAGAATTGTAAATTATTAATTTGTTCTCGAGTGACAGTTACGATTTTGGTTACAGAATTTTTTTTCTAAAAGGTAAAACAAATAAACAGAGTAGTAACAAACCTGATTGGGAATAAATATCAACTTCATGACGGCCACTTCTGACAAGGAATGGTGGCCGTAAAACTCCACGCCGGGCTGTCCAAAACTGTACACGTGGTTAAGGGAAACCATATAACAATGGAGGTTATAACAAAATATTGTTTACAATATTATTATACACCAAATTGTTCCTTTCAACGAGTGTAACGCTGCTGTAATTATGTAAAAATATTGAAACAATCGGCTGGAAAAGGATACACTTTGACGACGCCAGACATAGTTCCGATTGCCATGAGCCGGAGCGTCGGGTCCCACGCCAGACAGCTCGGCTTGTTCGGGAATCCATGCTGAACTGTCTACAATTAAATGGAAACAACAGAAATTATCGTCTTGTATTTTTATAGGAAAATTTCCGATTCGGGATCCGACAATAATTTTCCACTTTGCCGACACCCAGTAAACGCTTAGATTTAAAAACAATTGTCATACGTAAATTATAGAAACTGTTGTATCAACATAAACGGGCGTTTTGCTGGAAAGGTAATTTAATTTTAATAGAGAGTCAACAACACACGTAAGAGGCCACTTCCTGATTTCTTTATTACTTTCACTTCTCCGAATCATTGTGCAAACACTATACTACCACTATTGCCATGCGCCACTCATAACAACGGTCCTGTGGTCGAAGTGATACCTCTTATGCCGGCCTAATATTACATGTAACGCGATCAGTTTCGTAATCGCGCCGATATATAATCAACCTTTATTGAAACAACTCGACGTTGAAAATAGTTTCGCCAACAATAAATAGTTATTATAACGCATAATAAAAAAATTATTTTGTCTATAACATAAGGCAGAGCACTTTTTATTATATACATGTTTAGTTCAGAAATTAAGGTTACATTTATCATTGACTTTAAAAAAAAACTTCAACAATAATTTGATTAATACAGTGGACAGGAATCCAAATTAATATAAATTCAGATAAAAGTCGATTATATAAATGTACTATATAAATATTAATAATATTAATTTATAATTTATATTATTAAACATCAGGTTTATCTAGCACATGGTCCAATAAAGAATTGTGAAGTAATTGAAAATTCCATTGGAACAGATATTAATAGATTAGATTCTCAAAAATTGAATGAAGTTTTACTGTTTAGAATTTAACGATTATATTAGTCGTAACTAAACGGGGTAAGGATGTATTTTTTTCCCCGTGTTTTATATTTTATTTGCGACACAAATATTACCTGAACAATTTAGAAGAAGAAAAAAATCAGTTGTTTCGCATTCGGGTGCAGAAAAAATTAGTAACATTGTCGGCGCAAACTTAGGAAATCGCGCATACAAATTCATTCGCAGCTAATTTATTAAAGAGAAAAACGATGAATGAATGAGGAAAATATTTGCTCATATTGAATGTCGAGGAGCGCACGCATACACTATGAAGGCTTCACGGTGTTTGCCCGACTGTAGATAACGAGAAGCCGACTGCTGATAAGAGCTGAAGTTCGCAGGTGAATTTAAAGGAAAATTATGTGAAAAAATTGAACGTAATCGGTGCAAGTAACCAAAAAAAAGGAGGGAACGAATAACAGATGAACAAACTAGATCGAAATCACCGGCTTTATCACAATAATACTAAAACAATGAAAGGCCAAAATGTTGTATAAATTATTTTTTAAACAATAATAATAGGCATTTTTTTAAATTTTCAATTTACTCGTTAAAGTGTCCATGTGAAGGAGGAGACTTGGACGGACATGCTGGTTAGATTAGTCATTGTTGTGCTCCAATGTACTTTGTTATTTATTCAATGTTTAAACGCTTCTTCAATATATATATATATATATATATATATATATATATATATATATATATATATATATATATATATATACGACATTGTGTTTACAATTGGTTGCATCTAATAATAAATAATGCTCGGAGAATTGCATAACAAATTCGCAGAGGTCGGCACAATTCCCGAGCGGAATTCCATAAACTGCTTATTCAAGTCAAACCCCGTTTTCGCCTCTCTAAGCAAACACGAGAGATGCACTCTGCAGCAGAATTGAATTGAACAACCGTGTAATTCCGGAATAACCTCCTCCCCTCCCCTTCCCAAGCCCACTTAGTATTTATGACGCATAAGTTATATTTAATCGAGCCAACTCTCAAATCAATCTTCGTAATTTATCGCTTTCAAAATAAATTATAAATTGAATATATCCCGGTCCCAGTTAAAACGTCCACTTGCGGTAAAATCGACAGGCAGTTTTATGCTGCTAAATTAAACGGAAATTAAAAAAATCTGGAAGAACAAAGATAATGCTTATTTTAACATACCTGTTTCGTGGGTCTGCGAGGGGTCGGAATACCGTAGATTTCATGCATTTCTGTCTCCTCTCGCTCGTCCGGTCTTTCGCTACACCGGTTTTGGCCGCTCGACATCTTCAGTAGCGGTGTTAGTCACTTTGGATGTATTTCGGGCATCCTTACTACACTGTCACTGTCACTTGTACCGCGGTGGTTGTCTGTTTGTCATTTGTATACATACGTGTCTTGTTATCATGTTTTTTATCGTTCTTTTTAAAAAAACAATAACACCGCTACTGAAGACGGCGAGCAGCTGAAACCGGTCTAGCAAAAGACCATACCAGCGGAGAGGAGACAGAAACACACAAAATCTACAATGCTAATTTTATTCACAATTTTTCTTCATTAATACAATAATTTTGGTTGAAATTAATTATAGGGGGGCACCATTGATAACCTATTTTTACCATATATATTTTTTTCATTCATTCGTCGACGTACAAATAAAACCGAATTCGATGTGTCCAAAAAAATAATATTCAATCCGGCTCAGTTATGTGTGCGAGCTTAGAAACAGAAAATGTTACTGTATTATTTCAATTGAATAATCTAATATATTCAAAGAAGACGGTTCTCGTTGTGTCAGAGACGCCAGAGGATATAATGAACCGAGAAAAACTAATATTTTTAATATTAGTATTTAATATTTTGTTTCTAACATAAACGTCCGGCTAAATTAATAAATCCACTCGACTGTGAAACAGAACCTCCAAGATGGATTGGCTAATTTAACGATTCCGATACGTTGTATCAATATCCCGAATTAAAAGGGTTAAATTCATTTTCACTAATTTATAATGATGTACGGCGTCTTTACAAGTTGACAACTTGTTATCACACGTCGTAAAAAAAAATTACAACTGTTCGTTATCTCAATTGAGACAGAGTGACCGCAGGAGGTGTCACCACTTGGAATATAAAAACATTTAATTTATCAAGTAGAACGGGCCAGTGCTAACTTAAGTATCGGATTACTGAAGGAATATTGAAAAGTATCATTTACGTTAATAATTGATGTCAGATGAGCGAAAGTTTTCGTGACCAGAACTCGAATTGTATATTTTAGAATACTGTATATTGTCGAATGTACAGTACGATTGCGGTTAAATACAATATAGGATATCATTCGTATTAATAATTATTGATGTCAAAAATGAAATCCAAGTATCGGATCTAAATGTAGAACACGGGTGTCCACACTGATAACCTATTCGGCGAGGTTATATATCGATATATGGTTCATTCCACTCATTTAATCGAACGGTAACGTTGATTAACATTCATTAATAAGTTAACGTATACGCTATGCGACTGTAGCTGTTATTATTATTATTTTATTTAATAATAATATGATACTCATCTTCCCCTCCACTCTTTAACCGTTTTAGTGCCACGCAGCACGATCGCGCTACTTCGCGCACTGTGGTGAACCGTCTCGCACTTTTTGGTCACAATCGTCGATTCGCAACGCTCTCGGTTCAGAATGTATCTCGTCGCACGAGTCTGTCAAGAGTTTCCTCTCGTAATTACAAATTTTCTTTCGAATAATCGTAAACGACCTGCATAATTAGCTGTCTCTCTTTAACACGTTAAGATGCAAAAGTGCATTTCTCGCGGATAAATGAAGGAAGCGCCAACGCGCTTCCGACGCGGATTTTTAAAAACCCCTGGCACTAAAACGGTTAATAATACTAATCCCTTAACAACGGGCCGCATGTATATCGATATATATATATATGTATGGCAATATGGGGATTGGATATACCAAACGGAGAGCATATATATTGATAAAATGAGTCAATGAGTAGAACATACCTGCGTGGCGCATTTTTTCCTATTTCATTAGCCAGACTTAAAAAAAAAAGAAATAGCCTCTTTTAGCCTAAACCAGGGGACGGTGCATCAACTACAAATCAACCACCTCGCCGAATAGGTAATCAGCGGAGATCCTTTACGGCGCAAATCATATATCACATTTTACCAACAAACGAAGCAATCGGTAAAATTACAACTAAACCGGCGGGGTACAGAAAAAATATTTTTATTAAAATAAAAACCGCACTCACTTTCCTGAACGTGAACAATTCCTTCTGAAGCTTGAGCCTTTCGGCGGAGGGCTGTTGCCCTTTGCCTCTGATGAACTTGAGCATCCCTGGAACAGAGAGTAAGAAAATAAGGACAGGTTAGGGCCACGATTCTCAACCGGTGGTACGCAGGTACCCCTAGGGGTACGCGTATCAGCGACATACATAATTATCGTTTTAGCGCATTAATAGTAATTTAGTTTAAAAGAATCGAAGAGTTTGAAGAAGGTCGATACGTCGCGCTGCGTGCGATATTATCCTGAAATTGAAAAGAGTGGTGCCCAGAACGACTGGATTTTGGATGCTTGGCGGACAGAACTTTGAAAGCGGGAATGGACAGCGACGCGGGAAATTTCCGGCACAGTGTGCGTGGCGAATCGACGACTCGAGTAATGCAGCGTTGACGCATTTGTGTGAAAGCGCTTTCTCGGCTTTGACTGCAATAAAAACTGAAGAACGAAACCGACTTCAGTCCGAAGAAGGTGATGTTCTACTACGACGTCCGTCCTCGCATCGAATCTTCGATGGCAGAAAAACAAGCCTGAGTATCGCTATTAGAAAGGTAAGCACACGCCGTCATTATGAAAATATAAATAGTTGTATGGGCGAGGGGTCATACTTTCACCCTATCAGGGTAAAAGTCGAGAAAAAGGTTGAGAAACCTCTCAGGGGGTAAACAGAGAACAGAAGTGGGCGTATACTTGGGGTAGATTCTCGGTCGGAGCTCCGCCGCCGGATATTTCGGGGATATTCGCCCGATTAACGGGACCCTGCTTACATCAACCTGACAATCCCCACCGGGACGGCGCCCGAAACAGTATTAGACCGACTTCATTCCGAAGAAGGTGATGTTCCACTACGACATCCGTCCTTGCATTGAATCTTGATGGCACGAAAACAAGCCCGGTATCGCATTGTAAAGGTAAGCACACGCCGTATGAAAATATAAATAGATGTATGGGCAAACTTATGCGAGAGGGGTAGCCAGTCATACTTTCGCCCTTTCAGGGTAAAAGTCGAGGAAAAGGTTGAGAACAGTGGGGTTAGGCTACTCAGGGGTGTAAACAGAGAACAGAAGTGGGCATATACTGGGGATTTCGGTCGGAGATCGGGTCTCTTCATCGGCTTCGGATATTTCCCGGGGATATTCGCCCGATTAAAAACAGGAAACGGCTTTTACGCAATAAAACTGAAGAACGAAACCGACATCAGCCCGAAGAAGGTGATGTTCTACTACGACGTCCGTCCTCGCATCGAATCTTCGATGGCACGAAAACAAGCCAGTATCGCTATTAGAAAGGTAAGTAAAATATAAATAAGTTGTATGGGCGAGGGGTACGAGGGTCATAGTTTCACCCTTTCATGGTAAAAGTCTAGAAAAAAGGTTGAGAACGGTGGGGTTAGGCTACTCAGGGGGGGTAAACAGAGAACAGAAGTGGGCGTATACTTGGGGGGCAGATTGTCGGTCGTAGGTCGGGCCTCTCGGTCGGCCGGGCCGCTTCGGATATTTCCCCGACGCCGCCGTCTCCTCGGCCCGATTAACGGTACCGGAGGGTAAAAAAAGGCGAACGGCCGCCTGCTTACGTCAACCGGACGCTCCCCGCCCCGGGGTCCGGCGCCCGCTCCGCTATTAGGCCGGCGTCCGGCCGGACAGAAACCGCGGTTCGACCTACCTTATTCGAGAGGCCGCGTTTTACGGCCGTTCCGCCGGTGGAAGACTGGCAAAAGCGTCAAATATAAAACTCGGTGGCGGAAGCGAAGGGATCGCGAAACATCGGGACGAAAACGGCGAACGCCTCCGCTAACAACTGGTTTATAACGGGCCAGGTTAGCCAACCGAACACCGCCCTCGCCAAACCGACCGCCCCAATACAGAACGCAACAAGTACAACTTTTGTAAAAACACGATTTAAAAATCCGCTGGACGAATTTAATTTCGGACGGCTTTAAATTTCACACCGCCGTCAATTTTTTTCCCGCCCAACATACCTATTCAGGCGGCCCAATACAACGACCCGATATGAGACGCTTATTTCGAAGTATACTTTTAGTTTCCTGAAAGATATCGTGACCCGGGTCGACGATGAGGGACAGTAACGATTTCTGAACGGAGTTCGATGACACCTGAATTACGGGGGTGTTTCGCGCGGCGACCGAAACCCCACTCACATCCATCTTTTATTTGACCACAATTCAGATTTGTTTACAAAATCCGCAAAAAAGGCCGAAAATCGGGTATCTTTTCATGAAAGTCGGTCAAAAAATATTCGGCCCGAAATGCTGGACAGGCCGCCCCCCCGTTTATTCCTCGAGATTATATATCGATATCTGGTCCATTCGATACAGCGACTGTATATATATATATATATATATATATATATATATATCTGACTCGGCTTATACAGGTTTTCGACTCTTCGCCTATCCCCGGCCAGTTTCAGACAAGGTAAGGGCCAATAATTCTAAATCTACATTATTATTTTTATTTTTTATTATCGGCGAAACTGCAGTTCCGGATTGATATCGCAGGCGGGCAGTATCGATAGTTTCGGAAACGGAACTCGATATCGATACAACGTCCGTCGAGGCACCGTATGACGTCACGCTTCGATAAGCTAAATAGTACTGAAATAAAATACTGATAATAATAAAAATAATAATATAATAATTATTATATAATAATGCGGGGCCCACAATGCGGTATTTTTCCGTTAGCCGGCCGCAAGCGCGAAAAATCGCAAAAATAATTTAGAATTCGGCCAAATTTCTTACAATCATAAGGGTTTCTTCGTTCGGGTCCTGATGTGCTCTATTCTCTGAATTCATTCGAAACAAAGCAAGTTTTTCTTTTTCGCGCCCGGCTAACGGAAAATTACCCAATTTCTATTCAATCATTATCATTATTGAGGCTTTCTGCATTTTTACAAATATTCGGAAACTCGATTCCCGTAAACGCGACATTAACTGAGTCACGTTTCGGGCGACGGGTCGATGCCTCAACTCGACTTTTTTATACTCGAAATTCGGGACAAAAAAAGAGCCAAATTCTTCATTTTCAGGCGAACTTAAAAATTTCTTACTTTCAATTTATGTTTCAACTTCTCCTGCGGCGCCAATCTACAACTTGAACCAACATGTCCGGGGTCGGACTACAGCTGTTTATTCCCTGAGAATTTATTTTGTTTTTTTAAATACTGATTAAACTTGAAATTATCCCTCAGTAAAAAATAATATATATATATATATATATATATATAATATATATTATTTACATAATATAATATAAATTACATAATAATATATATATCCATATATATGTTCTGCCAACTTTGAATTTGTGAAATCGGACATGGGGAAAACTGCGAGTCGATTAACGACAGAAAAATACATTTTAAATATAAATATATTTCCACATAGTCCATAAATTATTTAAAATCTAAAATTAAAATTTTCCATACTGACTACAATAAAAATATTCTCTTTTCAGATCCATAAAATCCGTAACCACTTGAGTGTTAACAATATCCGTTCTTACGAGTTCCATCCTTTCCTTTATATTTTTTTTTTCATTTCGAAATGAAATGAGTATTATCAGATAGAAATAACAACGGATTAAAGTTTAAAAGTATTTGTTGCAATTGTGCTTAACCTCCTACAGCGAAGCCCAGAAGTCTGCTATGCAGAGAATTTATAAAATTTTAAAACCAGTAACTCAATATTTTGATTCTGTCGCTTCGACTAAAATTGTGTAACACAATTTTTTTTTTACAGAAATATTATTAAAAGGCAATAACGATGAAAATAAAATGTTCGATAACTATTCGCTATTCTTACATATTACAGTTTCTATTGTTAATTTCGTATCAGTCTTTGCGGTTTATTTAAACTTAAAATATATTGGAATGTACACTCTGTTAACAATAGTAGAATACGCAGAATGTTACGGACGTCGTCTAGAATCGTAGACTTTGTAAACTGACATTCAACGGCTTTCAATGAAAGCCGTACAACACAACATATTCAATCGTTTTATCACATATCGCTATTATCACACGTAAGTTCACTTTCCTCGAAATGAATCTCATTAAAATAAAGTGCCTAATGAATTAATATATATATATAAAAAAGGTGTACTAACCAGATATATTTTTATCTTATTTGAAAACTAATACGAAATTTGGTGAGGAAAAATAGTTTTAAAATACGCTACGCTAGACTTCTAATCTGAACCTATTTTCATAATCCATTTCTAATAATTGTGTTCGCATGCCTGTTATCGTTAATAGAATCTGTATATAATATATTCAAGCCGTACAAATTTTCATTTAACGTTATCATAACTGGCCATTGGTGAACGGATAAAATCGAAATACGTAATAAGGCCGATTCCCAGTTTAAAATCGCCACCTCTAATTACAGACGATGTTATACAAATTAAACTAGAGCTACTGTTCTAGACTGAGTATTGTATATTCCGAAAATTGATAGAACGGCATAAATATTGTCTGGAGACCTGAGGGAAGTTTTCCGGAGTAACATTTTCCGACGGGAAATTTTTCGAAGGTTGGATAAAATCGGTCAGCGAGACCCGATATACGACTGATAATCGGCCGGGCCTAACGAAAGAAGTTCCTCACAGTTGGCATTACATACACACTACCGGTCTACAAGACGGTATACGGCAATAATGTTAGGTATATCATTTTAAAGGTTACATCACCGTGGCGACGTATATAATTTAAAAAAGTGAAATATTGATTGTTTCGTAAAAATGAATAAATAAGTATATAAAAAAAGTTTTTGTTCAATAGCCAACATTACGGTTTCATCGTCGTTCTATTTACAGCTGCGGAGGTATCCTGTTTAAATATATATATATATATTTTAACAAAAAAAAAAATAAAATCTCTAAAAATGTAAAACAATTTTCCGATACGTCGGAAACGTTCCAAAGTTGTCGTCCGTCGTTAATCCGATCGAAGATTGTTGGTCGAGGCGTCATCAAATCTGGCAATCGAACTGCGATGAACGGCAATGGCCGTGCTATGGGCGAGTCTCGCCGCTCAGATACGAGCTGACGAAGACCTGGAGGACGTTGGTGACGCTGCGGATGGTCGGGAAGTGGAGTACGGTCATGTTGTCGCCGGGCGTGTGCCAAACGCTCGGAAACGGGTTCGGTATCACGTGCAGTACCGGCACTCCTGGTTAACGAATAAATAATCCGAGAATGAGAAATAGGGAATACCGTAGATCACTCGGTTTGGTCTTTCGCTATACCGGTTTCGACCGCTCGCCGTCTTCAGTAGTGGTCTTAGTCACTTTGGATGTTTTTTGGGCATCCCCACTGTCGCCGTACAACGCGAGCGGCCGAAACCAGTCTAGCAAAAGACCAGACCGGCGAGAGGATCTACGCACGAAATCTACGGTATTTCAACCCCTCGCAGGCCACAAGACATGTGGGTATACGCACGAATTCAACGAAGATTACCTCGTTCCAAGAAGGGTACGTGGTCGTCTTCGATAAACGAATAGGTCGACTTTTCGACAAAGCTGGACGGGTGTTTCTGCGGTATGATGTTGATCGATTTGAGCCTCCTCTCGATGTTGGCCAGCAGCGAGTGCCACCTGGACGTGTCCCTGAAGTAGCTGTAGAAGACGGGATTCTCAGCTCCCAACAGATCCAACAGCACAAGCAGGTCCTGTACAACGGCAGGTGTACATTATAATTAGCGAAGGTTTCCTGGCCGGCTTCCGGTAAGATCGTGTTTGGACGTCGTGGGAAGAATATACCGATATTCCTTCCGACCTTTCAGAACTCTTACGATAATAACAACTGTTATTCCAGAAATTAACCCCAAATCCGATAAAATTGTAGGTTCGTGATGTTTCTGTCTCCTCTCGCCGGTTTGGTCTTTTGCTAGACCGGTTTCGGCCGCTCGCCATCTTCAGTAGCGCTGTCAGTCACTGTTAGCACTTTGGATATTTTTTGGGCATCCTCACTGCCCACTGTCACTTTCACATGTACTGTGACAGTACAAAAACATCCAAAGTGCCGACAGTGACTAACACAGCGCTACTGAAGATGGCGAGCGGTCGAAACCGGTCTAGCAAAAGACCAAACAGCAGCGAGAGGAGACAGAAACATCACGAATGTACAGTATTCCAATCCCTCGCAGACCACAAAACAGTTATATTAAATTAATTAATTGATTGCAGTTCAATGCGCACAAAAAAACGCTAAAATGTAACAGACCTAATAAATAAAATCATATACAACACCTGTAAGTAGTACAATACCTGTAGTTATTATATGACCGACTAAGTTTCATACAAAATATAAATAATCGGATTGAAATTCTTCACCATGGAATACCTTATATTCTTTATTGCGATCGAATTAACATAATTCTAGATAAATGGCCTCAAAAATCATATACTTGGCTCTCATATTCAAAATTTTTCGCACGGAAAATATAAATGTTCTCGCACTTTCTCAATGCGATAGAAAGAGATATCTGAGTGGCGTCGGTGGCTTATTATGAGCCTGACATCTACCATGAATATTAATTTGTAAGTTAGTGCATTAGTAGGGAGAGTGATCGACAATTCGCCCCTGCGATCAGTGAAAGGATAACTGCACTATATAAGCACTGATAAAAAATAAAGAAGAAGATATATCTAAAAACTAAATAGGTCAGGGTTACCGAATGAAATACTTCCGCCGAAATACCTAATACCGTTTAATGCGATTATTAATTGGCGTCGTTAAAAAAAAATACTTACAATCCTGTGCAATTCGTTTGTTTGAGAATTCGACTGCGGATACGGGCTGTTGCCCCATTTAGCGGCCAAATTCCTCGCTCCGTACAGGCTGTCGGTTTCGCTCCAATGCTCGAACGCTTCCTCACCGTCCAGGAACAGCAACATCAGGCTCAAATTCTGAACAAAGCGAACTCTTTCGACGTTAGAAACTATTGTCTTTTCCAATCGCACACAATCGACAAACAACTGTTATATGTACAGATGATGGGCACTTTCTACATATATCCCGGGGGATACAGAAAATCTCTAGGTCCTAGGCTAGGCGAGGAATCGAGAACCAGAGGAACAGAGTCGGTCGTGTGTATATATACGTGTCTTGTTTTTAAAAAAACAATAAAAAAAAATACACAATAACAAGACACGGATATATACACACACATGACCAACAGACAACCACCACAGTACAAGTGACAGTGCAGTGAGGTTGCGCCCACGAAAAACATCCAAAGTGATTAACACCGCTACTGAAGATGGCGAGCGGCCGAAAGACCAAACCAGCGGAGACAGAAATACTTGAAACCGACATTATTTCATTGTCTCACAGACCGCTAAAATATGTTCGGCTATAAGACTTGGTTGCGTTTAACGATCTGTAACTTTTGCAACGTTCGATAGAGAGCGGAATCGAAATCACTTACGGAATTTTCATCGATCGGAACGTAGTTTCTGAGCGACGAAGCGATCTCGAGCATGATCGCGCACGGCACGGCCGAGTCCGTGGCGCCGACGAAGGGCTCGCCGTTGGGAAAATACTTGCTGTCGTAGTGGCACGCCAGCGCCAGGTACCTAACGGCGCGCGCGTTCATCTTGCCGATAACGTTCGTGAATTTCAGCTTGCCCAAATTCGGCGTCTGCGCTTCAAAATCGTCCGTCTCCACGTTCCAGCCCATCTGAGTCAGCTCATTGATCAAAAACTGTAGACAATAATAGATTAAAAGGAATGAACGAACCGGAAATTGAATTACAAGAAATTACAGAAAACAATTATTATATCGCACGACATTCTGAACATTACTTTTATGTAATTTAATATACCTGTTTTGTGGTCTGCGAGGGTTGGAATAGCGGTGTTAGTACTGTACTTTGGATGTTTTGGAAAACATATGGAAATAATAAATGGAAAAAATATATGGAAAAACATCCAAAGTGCTAACAGTGACTGACACAGCGCTACTGAAGATGGCGAGCGGCCGAAACCGGTCTAGCAAAAGACCAAACCGGCGAGAGGAGACAGAAACATCACGAACCTACAGTATTACTTTTATGTGTTGTAAGTGCGGCAAAAAAATAAATAAATAAAATTGTAAAAAAAGGGCGAAAGCCAGTGGGTTTCTCCTGCGTTATTGTTTGCTCCCTATTAATACTATTCGAACGTCGAATGTCGCTTTTACAGTTACTGTTAAAACAGTGAGAAATAAAACTTTATCCAGGGATACAGAGTATAACATAGGTATGATTCTACAGGTAATATGGGAACAAACAAGTTGATCCACTCTTCGGATACAGTAGAAAAACAAAAATTGGGATTTTAGCTCCCTACAAGAGAGTACAGATAAATTACACTGTTTGTTAGTTATTGTTGATGATATTCTATCACTCTTTCTTCCGCATCCATATTTGTTTGCACGATAGGAATGAAAGTTGGGGCGAAATATATCCGATTGAGACCTTTTCAAGAGACTAATCGGTAAATGTAGACAGCAGCTGTGCTAAGTCAGGTTGAATGATCGATTACGGAAAAATAAAAAATGATTCGTACAATTTACAACGAGACTGTGCAAACACGCCACGACTTTCATTTACGTTCTGTCAACATGCCGGCTAATATTTACACAGCATTTTGAGCCGGCTCACAACACTGACGAATAAGTTCTCTCAATTTGCACAGGACCGATTTCACAACTGTTCGGTTTTCCTGTACGAGAAACTATCGTTAATTGTAATGGACGTTTTCTACAGCCGAAAAATATCGTGAACGACTTCATCTGATTCCACGTTTAAAAAATAAAACAAAAATAGGATAGATTAAAAATAAGGAACTGAAACAAAACGTGACAATAGCGCGATGACATAAACAAGTAACCGTTAACTTGGAAATGGTTCGATATCGATATATAGATACATTGATTAATTCGATACTAAACGCCGTACTACCCTCAGGAGGGGGTCTAATTGACAAGTACCGAAGAGATAAATAATATGTCCGGTACGAATTGCTGGTAATGAAAAAAAACTTTGAGCGCAAAGGGTTAAAAAATGTAAATTCTCTCAATGTGTAACAATGTTGCGCATAAAAACAAGATTGTAATGCCAATATTAATTGCGAAAAAAAAAAAAAACTGTTATTTAATTCGAATTATATGTTGGCAAAAATCCCATATGTTATCTGTGGGAACTGTCCCAATTACACAACTAGGAAATACCAGTTTTTTTCCAAGGGCGCCAATAACTGTTGATTTCAAGGGCAAATAATTAGATAGCGATTAATAATAATATAACAGGGAAAATTGGCTTAATTACAGTTTTAATTAAACAGTTCGCTGCCGGAGTCTTCTGGAGAAAACATCCAATTTCACGATTATACGAAATCAATTGGAATAGATTTTATTGAGAACAGTCTAAAAAGTAAAATTCAGTATTCTTTTAAACCGACACAAATATGTGACGCCGGGCTATGGATAAAAACTGAACGCTGTAGCCCACGTGTCACATATGTGTGTCGCGTTAAATTAGAAGAAATTGATTATACGAGTAAAAAATATAAATACAATTTATCGATACGAAATTTTACAAAAATTCGTCATTTTGTCGAGAGATATGTTTTTGTTAAAAAATATTAAACGTAATAATAATTTTATAGTTCGCTTATATCTAGCTACTTGCGTAACAATTTTAATAATTTTTTCCTTTTTAAATTTAACTTATCGCCCGTTAATTTCATTGACCCCGCTAAAACGACCTATTCGACCTACTCTAAATAAACTAAGGCGAGAGCGGATCCGAATACAGACTTTGTACATTTTAGTACTAAACAATTTTGTTCGACCTCGACATGTTCAAACATGTGTTTGTAAAATGCGCAAAAATATGTGTCACATATGTGTGTGTGTGTGCGATTTTGGGCTGTGCGGTGAAAAAAAAAAAAAAATAAAAAGCTGTGTCACACACATATGTCTGCAGGTCAGTGAGGAGGAGGAGGAGGAGGAGTTGATGTGATAGAAACTCTGTACTGACCGTTTTGACCGCTTCGTGATTCCTGGTGCCGACCACTCTGGGCACTATCAGGCCCTCGAGGGTCTTCTTCAGGTGGGTCTCGTTGTAGGAGGAGGCGATCTGCGAGAGTCGGCCGTCGCCGGCGCTCTTCGGTATGTGGAAACGCTGTACAGGGGGAAAAACAAATTAAACAGCCCTTCATCGGAGAGAGATGAATTTTTTTTTTAAGGGACGACATTTGTATACCTTCTCTTCGTGAAATCTGAGATCGGCATTGTAGCAGGGCAGGAGGCAGTTGAGGCCGACCAACAGTACAAGCTCCAGTCTCATTTCCGGCTCTCGATCTTGTTGATAATATAACGCCGATCGGTGACTAGAAGAGACGGGAAATTGGTATTAACTGGGACTGTTATTCCCCCACTAACAGATTGTTCATCCCCAATATACCGTTATATGTTAGAAGGAGGAGGAGGAGGAGGAGGTGGTGGTGGTGGTGGTGGCCGCCATTACGTATTTAGCCCCTACCACTCTGACCGCTCTCTCTATCTATCTATCTCTCTCTCTCTCTCTACAGCTTAGTCTTTACCTATAGACAATGTCTCCATTTCAAATTATATCCGCCCTCTGAAATTACCATCCTTGACGCACCTTCTATCGGTTGAATACTCGCATTTTGGCCGGCTTTAATCGGGCGAAACTCAATTTTACGAGACGTATCCCGGCAGGCCCAACCTGCCCGCCCGTAACCTCCCCCCCCCAAAGTCCGACCGTCTCACAGTAATAACTTACGCGCTCGACTTAGTCCTTATTATTATTGGTTATTGTAGAGTTCGGATATAGGCGTTTGTTCGGCCGGACTTTTAAAAGTTTTCTACTTTCCGCGGGGCTAACCTGCCGCCGCCGTAACCTCGCCCTCGCCCCCCCCCCCGTTGTCTCCAGGTGCCCCGAAGTAGAATGGGCAAGCACGAGGTGGGCACGCCCAAGTACATCGCCAACAAGATAAAGGCGAAGGGCCTGCAGAAGCTGAGGTGGTACTGCCAGATGTGCCAGAAACAGTGCCGGGACGAGAACGGCTTCAAGTGCCACATCTCCTCAGAGTCGCACCAGAGGCAGCTGCTAATATTCGCCGACAACTGCGACAGGTACCTCAACGAGTTTTCGAAAGAGTTCGCCGACGGCTACCTCGAGCTGTTGAGGCGGCAGTTCGGCACGAAGAGGGTCCACGCCAACCGGGTCTACCAGGAGTACATATCGGACAGGCACCACCTCCACATGAATTCGACACAGTGGGAGACGCTCACAGATTTCGTCAAGTGGCTCGGCAGGGAGGGCAAGTGCGTCGTCGACGAGACTGAGAAAGGGTGGTTCGTAACGTACATAGACAGGGACCCGGAGACGGTCAAGCTGCAGGACGCGCTCGCCAAGAAGGAGAAGATGGACAAGGACGACGACGACCGCATGATGGAGTTCCTGCGCAAGCAGATCGTCAAGGGCAAGGAGTCGGCCAAGAACACAGTCGAGCACACGCCCACAGACCTCGTCCGCAAGCACGACCAGGCGATATCGCTCGATCTCAAAGTCGCCAAGAAGGCCGAACCGGTCAAGATCGACCCCCAGTCGTCGGCCCTTTCCAAGCTCAAGGACGCCGAGAAGAAGGACAAGAAGGCGCCCACCGAGAAGAGGAAGCCGACGGCGCTCGAAGAGATAATGATGGAGGAGGAGGCGAAGAAGAAAAAGGTGCGCAGGAAGGACTACTGGCTGTTCGAGGACATCGTCGTCAAGGTAACGACCAAGTCTCTGGGCGAAAAGTATCACGGCAAGAAGGGGGTGGTGACGAAAGTGGTCGACAAGTACTGCGCCCAGGTGGAGCTGCTAGACACGGGGCACAAGCTGAAGCTGGACCAGTCGCACGTCGAGACAGTCATACCGGCCATCGGCAGGAAGGTGCTAATACTGAACGGCGCCTACAGGGGCCTCATCGGCGTCCTCAAGGAGATCAACACGGACGAGTTCAGCGCCAGCGTGCAGATCGTGTCCGGCCCCCTACACGGCCGGCTGGTACACGACCTCCCCTACGAGGACATCAGCAAACTCCACGTCTCCTGACTGTTCAGCATACCCAGCATATTTTGCTTCTTCCACACCTGGCGGTTCGAAATGTGCTATTCGGATATTCGCATGTACCACTGAACTCTATATACGCCCTGAACACTATTTTTCATTCAACCGCAGAAAAAGGTCAGTAACCCCCCGCCCCACCAAGGTTTCAATCATGAAAAACACTTCCGACTTATTCTTTTGCGCTTACAAATTTCTTTTTTATAATTCGACGTCGAAATCATATTAACGGTAAAATCGCGGAATATGTGGTTCTTCCGCCCGACCTTAAAACCCTCGAGATAACAGATAGATTTTTCGACATCGCACATCGATATATTGAACCCTCACATTTCCGAAAGTAATTACCGTTCAATGAATACACACAGTTCGATGAAACTTGATATCTGTTAAATACCGAAATCGTAACGCACTCGAAACGAGAAAACAATTTCGGTTCCGACGAAAAGCTCAAATGTGACAAATTTGAAAGAAAAAAAAAAAGCGCACAATAAATAATAGGAACGATTCGACAGTGCGAGGAAATAAATTGCGACAATATGCCGGATAGGAAATATCAAATCGGGTACATTTTACGATATAATGAACCGTATTCTGCGATTTAGCCGTATTGATTTTCAATTTTGATTCTGCATGTTGCGTGTATCGATGTTCGTAAATTCGTTGTTGTCGACCCTTTCCCGGCGCCAATATACATATATATATATATATATATATATATATATATATATATATATATAAATGTCTATTCGTGTTTCCACGTCGAATTGAGCTTCCGTCTTGAATTCGTTCCGCAGTGGAACGATTTCGATCCGAGTGTAAATCGATAAGCCGCGGTATTTCGATATCCGGCCGCATCTTCCGCTGTCGATTTGAAACAAATTTCGTTGTCGCATGCCGCCCCTGGACGTTTAGCGTTGTTGTGTCCATATCGTTGTGTCCAGCCGGACGTTTATGCGGAACGTCGTGTCGTAAAACAAAAAAAAAAAATAATATAAATATATATTCTATTCCGAATTTGTGACGTCTATTTTATATATCGAATAGTTTATGTTTTTCAGTGTAGACTCGATGTGAACTTATATGTTAGGCTTTTTATTTTTCTCTTGTTCGACGACAACGCGCGGCTTTCGTTGTTGTCGAATAATTGAAAGATTCATATATATATATATATATATATATATATATATATATATATATATATATATATATGTATTTTGGCCATATGTCGTTTCGTTAATCGCGGCTTGTGCTTGTTCAAACTGCAGCGCTGTTATTTGGAACAGATTCTGTACAAAGGAGAGATGTAAAGTTTTAAAATATTTTAAAAGCGTTATCGCTTCGTTCGTGGCTAAACGACAATTTGTATTCGCTAATACGATAACGTCGGGAGAGTTATCGAACCGTCTTATTATTATTACAATCGATGTTCCCCGTACAATTGACCACTATTCGTGTAAATAAATGTTCTACAATTGACTAGATGTACAGTAAGTTTGTTTGATTTTCAGCGAAATTATTTATCGGTTGTATTTATAAAAATAGAAAAGGTATTAAAGTAGTCGTTTCTTATATACTATATATTTAATATTTGTAATAGCGTTTTTTCTCTGAATGTACATATTGATTTATATAAATGTATTGTTGTTGAAAGTATACAAAAAATATATTCGTTTTAGTTTTTTGTAATTCTTCGTTGGCGTTCTGTACATTAATTACAGCAAATTGTTTTTCCCTTTGCGATCGTTGCGTTTCTCGCACGACATTCAGATAAGAGAGTATTCGACGTTTAGTCGGGTGAGTATTAAATTTAATATTTGTGTACTTTACTAGAAATATATTTCTTGTCGTCAACTCTAAATTCCGTCTGATTATAGTTACACTACCTATGTAATTAATCGAGGGTTATAAATACCATTTATTTTTTTAAATGTATATCATTAATACAATAAACAGTTTAAAAATATTGTCGAAACCTATTAACGTTTATATTAAATTGTATCGAAGGGGCAGTGAGGAAAATTTTACTTATATTATTGAAAATGACTCTATTATAAAATAGCCTTTTCAATTTTAATCTTACAATTTAACTGGAGGTTGAAAAACAACCCGAAAATATTAAAACCTTATATGAAATGACATCAAGAGGCTGTGGGAATAATTTAATTTATGCAACGAGAACGATATGATTCTGGGTGAAAAATTTATTTATTTAAGCCATCTAAATAATAGCGCGACTGTTAAATATAATTTCTTTAAAACTGTGTTATTAATAGACTAAACAGTTCGAAAATATTATTATTATCTAATATGATATTATATGAAATAGATTGTGGAGAAATGATAACTTGTATAGTAATAATGACAGGATTATCGCCAAATATTTTATTTATTTAAGTCATTTCAAGTTTAATCATCTCGGTAATAACTTGAGGTTCAGAAGACTTATTTAAGGATTTTGCAATACTCTACACAATTCAAAACTATTAAATCAAGAGGCTGTGAGGGCAATTTTATTTATATATTGAAAATGATATGATTCTGGCCGAATATTATGTTTATTCAAGCCATCCTAAGTAATGCCATTTCTCTACACGGGCGCTGGTACTTGCAAAAATCGCCACCAGAGGGTAGCACCTGACGGGAGCCTGTGATGAATGTTGTAGTTCCGGAAATCACCGCCAGGGGGCTGCACTGCACGGGAAGTGGCGATACTGGTGCTAGTAGTTCCGGAAATCACCGCCAGGGGGCTGCACTGCACGGGAAGTGGCGATACTGGTGCTAGTAGTTTTAGAAATCCCCACCAGGGGGCTGCACTGCACGGGAAGTGGCGATACTGGCGCAAGTAGTTCCGGAAATCACCGCCAGGGGGCTGCACTGCACGGGAAGTGGCGATACTGGCGCTAGTAGTTCCAGAGATCACCACCAGGGGGCTGCACTGCACGGGAAGTGGCGATACTGGCGCCAGTAGTTTTAGAAATCACCACCAGGGGGCTGCACTGCACGGGAAGTGGCGATACTGGCGCTAGTAGTTCCGGAAATCACCACCAGGGGGCTGCACCGCACGGGAAGTGTCGATACTGGCGCTAGTAGTTCCGAAAATCATCACCAGGGGGCAGCACTGCACGGGAAGTGTCGACGGCACTGCAAATGTGTCTGATGCCGCTGTGCGTGGCTCTCTAGTTATTAAAAAATAATTACATTTATTGTCAGCCGATATACAACAATATTAACAATGCTACTATTAAAATGTAGAGGGTGGAAGGGAGGGGAGGGATAGAACTGGGCCTGTGCTGGCGGAGTGGGGGTTGTTGTGGGGGCGGTAGGGGAGGGTTGGAGGCGGTAGCCCCAACTGTTCTGGCTGTCAGTATGGAGAGCGGCGGAGGCGGAGGCGGAGGCGGAGGCGGTGGAGGCGGTGGTGGTGGAGGCGCCGCCGCCGCCGCCGCCGTCGGTCACCCTTGTCAGCCGAGGCCGTCGGCCCTCCTGCTGGCCGTCACCCTGGCCGTCACCCTGGTCGCCTCTGTCATGCTCTCGACGGCGGTCATGACCCACCGCTGGGAGGCTCTCACCTGGGACCGCTCCACCCTGCTCCAAATAGCCGCCGACAACATGACCCAGGTATACCCGGTATACCCCAGTCGTCCGCCCCTAACACTCTATATACACTTCAATAGAGCCCACTTAGAGAATATACCCTAGATTTCGTCTGTTTCCAGACGAAATCTACGGTATTAACGCGCGCAGGTTAGTGATAACTGTTATCGCGGAGATGGCCGCTCGCCACGTCTTCAGTAGCGCCGTGTCAGTCACTTTTGGATGTTTGTACTCTTGGGGGGCATCCTCAGTGCACTGTGTCACTGTCACAAGGACACCGCTACTGAAGACGGCGAACGGCCGAAGAAAGAGGCGCGAGGAAGACAGAAACAGACGAAATCTACAGTGAGATTCGTGCCACAGGTTTATTATAGCAACTGTAAATTACAATAACAGACATTGCTGAGTAGCAATTAGAGAATGACGGAAGAGAAATGTATATATATATATATATATATATATATATATATATATATATATATATATTCTGAGGCTTTACAAAACCCACTTCCCCGTACTGTTATAAACATATATAATTGATTACTCTAGGTTTAGTCTGTTTCCGTCTTCTCCTGCCTTTCCGTTTGGTCTTTCGCCAGACCGGTTTTTCCGGCCGCTCGCCACGTCTTCAGTAGCGCTGTGTCCTTGCGACAGTGACACAGTGCACCGAGGATACCGTACATTTTGTCTGTTTCTGTCTTCTCCTCCCTTTCCGGTTTGGTCTTCTTACGCTAGACCGGTTTTTCGGCCGCTCGCCACGTCTTCAGTAGCGCTGTGTCAGTCACTTTTGGGGCACTTTTCGGGTATCATCCTCACTGCCCACTGTGTCACACTGTCACTTGTACTGAGGCGGTTGTCTTATATATATATATATATATATATATATATATATATATATATATATATATATATATATATATATATATATATATATAAATATACAGTAGTGATTGGAGAGCGCCGAAACCGGTCTAGCGTAAAAGACTAAACCACGGCGAGAGAGAGAGAGAAATATTCAACCCTTCGCAGACCAAAGACGGGTATTTTAAACTAATATAAATTACTCTTTAAGAGTAGGATTAACTATACCTCGCTACGCCATAACTGTAAAATAATCAGTTTAGAATACCTGTCTTGTGGCCTGCCAGGTGTTGGAATACCGTAGATTCGGTCTGTTTCTGTCTCCTCTAGACCGGTTTCTACTAGACCGGCCGTTCGCCACGTCTTCAGTAGCGCTGTGTCCTTGCGACAGTGAGACAGTGCACTGACGATGCGCCCCTCCACCCCCACCCCCACGACAAACATCAAAAGTGACTGACACGGCGCTACTGAAGACGTGGCGAGCGGCCATCTATCTCCGCGATAACACTTATCGCTGACCAGATTTAAATTATAGATTTAAATTATAGATTTAAAATTATAGATTTAAAAATTATAGATTTAAAATTATAGATTTATTATAGATTTAAAAATAGCCGTCTACAGTAGAATCGTGGAGGGAAAAATCCCGGGTCGGCTGGTGCGGAAAAACGGTATCGCTGTCGATGAAAAAAAACCCTGCTTAACCGAGCAGAATTTTTCCGGACCCGCGAAAATATTCATCGATTTAATGTGACGATATTCAACTAACGGCGGGGAGAGTCATTGACGAAAACCGGCTCAGAGGGGTGGGTATTTTTTTTTTTTGGTTTTTTTCTGTCAATTTTCCTCTGTATATTGATTGGATCCTCTGTAATATCCTGCAAATTGAACACTTCCTGGCGGTGTAATTAGGTCGGACATGTTAAGGGCACCGGCCGGAAATTAGCACATATCTCAGGTCATCAGTAGTCGGTACAACGCCCGTATATATTAGATCCGAACACGTGTTCTCCAACACGTGTGCAGTGCGCCAGTTCTTGACGAGTCGAAAATCCCGGCTTAGAAACGTTGGAAATGTGCGGGGACATTTTGCCCCCGGCCCCCCATCCAATTTGGGGCCCCAGGAGAATTTCGAATTTTCTCTGTTAATATTGATGATATTCACAGAGAGAATTATCCAAAATTGTGACTAATTTCGCCTGATTATGTCCGAAAATCCCGGCTAGAAACGTTGGAAATGTGCGGGGGACATTTTGGCCCCAGGCCCCATCCAATTTGGGCCCCGAAAAGTAGAATTTTGCATTATCTCAGTTAATATTGATGATATTCACAGAGAATTATCCAAAATTGTACTAATTTCGGGCCGATTATGTCCGAAAATCCCGGCTAGAAACGTTGGAAATGCGCGGGGACATTTTGGCCCCCAGGCCCCATCAATTTGGGGCCCCAGAGAATTTCGCATTATCTCAGTTAATATTGATGATATTCACAGAGAGAATTATCCAAAATTGTGACTAATTTCGCCTGATTATGTCCGAAAATCCCGGCTAGAAACGTTGGAAATGCGCGGGGACATTTGCCCCTGGCCCCCATCCAATTTGGGGCCCCACAAGAATTTTGCATTTTCTCTGTTAATATTATATATAATATTGGCGCGCTCCTTTTTCCAAAATACTCTGTTCAGAAAATTCGGTTTGTAGCCGGAAAATCGGCCCCAAAATGCGGTTTTTTGACCCGAAAATGCCGTTTAAAAAAAAAAAATTCACCCAAAAATGCAGTTTTTGGCAGAAAATAGCCCGAAACGCGGTTTAAAAACGATAAAATTGACCCGGAAATGCAGTTTAAATCGCAAAAATTGCCACTATAACGTAGGGTTTAAAACGCCAAATTTGACTCTACAATGCGATATTGATGGAAGAAAATGTCAGCATTTTCTCTGTTAATAATATTTTATATTCACGACATCACGAACGTTCTTACAGACGCCCGAAAAGGAAGTGGCCACGCGACCTAAATGTTTAAATAAATAAAATAAAAAATAATAAAAAAAGGGGGAACCAGTGGGTTTCTCCTCTAATTGTTGACTATTGTAGCTAGTGCTACAATGTTGCTTGTTGTACAATTTTACAGTTGTAACAATAAAATTCTTTTTCCAAAATATTCTCTTCGACTATTTGTACCTGATTATATCGAAAAATCCCGGCTGGTTAGGGGTGGAGGGCGTGGGGTTCTTATACTCCTCGCACCCCCCACCCCCATAGGGTACACAACCCCCGGTTGTCTGGCGCCGTCACGTGACGACAGATCGATACATAGACGTCCGTTAATTGATATACAGTCGGGTACCAGGTAAGGAGAGTACTGGGACCCCCACCGGGCTATATATATATATATATATATATATTTGTTGTGGTGGTGGGGTTGGGGAGTATAAACTCCCGTTAGTACCAATCACGGCCATCCCCAACAATTTAAACTTCTCCCCTCCCTCACTGTCTTGTCTATGCAGCAGGATAGATAAATAAAGTTGGAATTGCTTTCAAAAGTGGTCTCAAAACCGACCTATTTATAGACAGTTCAGAATATCTGTTTTGTGGGGGGGGGGGTTTGGAATATACCGTCGACTTGTTGTCTTTTTCTCTGTCTCGCCGGTTTGGCCTTTCGCCACCTTCAGTAGCGCTGTGCGTCGGTCACTATCGCGCACTTGGGATGTACACAGGTACAAGTGCTCAAGTGCCAGTGACAAAAGTCCTGATAGTGACTAACACCTCTATTGAGATGGCGAACAGCCGAAACTATCTCTTGTCTATCGCGCAACTTATATATATATATATATATATATATATATATATATATACATATTTATTTTATTATTTAGGCAATCGTTACAGGAAGTATGTGACGTGATGATTGATGAATTGACTCATTAGTTGGGCATTCGTTCATTCGTTCATACTCGTTCATACTCGTTCATACTCGTTCATACTCGTTCATACTCGTTCATACTCGTTCATACTCGTTCATACTCGTTCATACTCGTTCATACTCGTTCATACTCGTTCATACTCGTTCATATTCGAAAACGGTTCACGAACGGATCCCATTGAACGGTTCACACGAACGGTCATTGAACGGTTCACGAACGGGTCATGAACGGGTCATTGAACCGTTCGTGAACCGTTTGGGATCCGTTCGTGAACCGTTTTGGGATCCGTTCATGAACCGTTAAAGATTGGTTGAACTTTCAAACATGAACATTTGAACGAATGAACGAATGCAAATGAACGAATGAACGAATGAACGAATGAACGAATGAACGAATGAACGAATGAACGAATGAACGAATGAACGAATGAACGAATGAACGAATGAACGAATGAACGAATGAACGAATGAACGAATGAACGAATGAACGAATGAACGAATGAACGAATGAACGAATGAACGAGTTTGAAGGAATGAACGAATGAACGAATGAACGAATGAACGAATGAACGAATGAACGAATGAACGAATGAACGAATGAACGAATGAACTTTTTTGGTCTATATTATCATAGTCGTATCGCGTGCTGCACAACATTGACAAAATATCCTAAATATGTTTCAAAATATGCTATATTGACCTACCGACCTCGCCTCGGGGCTGTGTAATAGTGTGGCCGCCGTGTAATAGTGCGGCTGCGGCATGTGTGTGTGCGTGTAGTGTAGTGTATTGTTGCGATATTGTGTGTCCTGTTGGAAAATAATTGTTTTCGGCCAGCGAGACAGAGTATCGATTTGACCCCAACCAGCCTTCCTCGGCTATAATAATAAGCCAATTCTGCGGGGGGGGGGGCGAGGGGGTATACAAAATCTAGACCGGTTTTGTGGAATATAAAATTGTGTATTTCCGCTTATCTCGCCGGTCTGGTCTTTTTGCCAGAGACCGGGGTTTCGGCCGCTCGCCCCTTCGTCTTCTGTAGCGGTATCGCGGTACAAATGACACAGCGACACAGTGCAGTGAGGATGCCCAAACATTTTTTTTAGACCCAAAAATGCGGTTTTTAGGCGCAAAATGGGACAAAAAATGCGTTTTAGCCCCAAAATGCCGTTTTATACCCAAAATGTGGTTTTAGACCCAAAAATGCTGTTTTTAGGCCCCAAAATGCTCTATTTAGTCACGAAATAGGCCAAAAAATGCGGTTTTTAGGCGCAAAATGGGACCACAAAAGCATTTTTAGCCCCAAAAATGTGGTTTTTAGACCCGAAAATGCCACTTTTATCCACAAAAATGTGGTTTTTAGACCCAAAAATGCTTTTTTTAGACCCAAAAATGCTTTTTAGACCAAAAATGCGTTTTTTCGGTGCAAATTGGGACCGAAAATACGGTTTTAGGCGTAAATCGGCCCAAAAATGCTGTTTTAGGCCAAAAATACTGTATTTAGACGCAGAATCGGCCCAAAAATGCTGTTTTTAGTCTCAAAGAAGCGGTTACTGGGTCCAAAATGAGACCAAAAATGCGATTTTTAGATCCAAAATGCGGGTTTTAGGCCCCAAAATGTGAATTTTAGGACCGGAAATGTGGATTTTAGCTGAAAAATCGAAAATTTTTGAAATTGAAAAAAAGTCGGCCGATTTCGCCCATATTCGGCCAAAAGCGGTGCCAAAGTGAGTTACATTACACTTGCCCCTGAAAGGAGGGTTGGAGAATTGGAAATTTTTAAAATTACGAAATACCCCCAAAATGCCGTATTTAGGCGTAAAATCGGCCCAGAAATGCTGTTTTTAGGCCAAAAAATTCTGTATTCAGGCACAGAATCGGCCAAAAAATTTTTGGTTTTTCAGGTCCAAAAATGCTGTATCTGTGGTCCCAAGTACTTCTTATGTAATTGTCGATCACTTTTGGGTACACCTGATATATATATATATATATATATATATATATATATATATATCCGGGAACATTTTTGAAATTAGACAACTTTCACAACATCCCCCAACCTGTGGGATAAACCTCACATTTTGACAATAGAAAATTTCAATTTTTCGAAATTCTCTTCGGTGGGGGGTTGACAGGGTTAACCGCCCGTGTACCACCGTTGACCGAGTGCGGGACAATAAATACCGGTACAAGTGAGAATGCAGTGTGGGTGCCGGCCGAAAAACCAAAATCCAAAGTGGCGACACCGGCGCTACTGAAGATGGCGAGCCGCCGAAACCGGTCTAGCGGAAGAGCAAACAGGCAGGAGGGAACACCACCAACCTACTGTATAACATCTTTTAACATCAGAGATATTTCGTCTTTTCAACTTTCCTCCACACTATAGTATATCTCCAGTTGGGCCGTAGTGAAACTTTTATTATTAAAAAAAACCGTCCTATTAGAGGGGGCTGACGGGACTGTATTGTGGCATATATTTTCTTTCCAATTGGGCCGGCGGTTGAGGAGGAGGATATTGATTATTGGCGGTGTGTTAATAAACTGGCTCTGTTTTGGGGGCCGAAACCGAACACTAATAAAAATCAACCCTTCACTCTCTAATCATATCATCGACACTCCGTTCCCCAATTCCCCAAATATAAAGACATTTGGACGCAATATAATTCTGTATATTATATAATTCTTTGTGCAGTACTTTATATATATATATATATATATATATATATATATATATATATATATATATATATTGGGTTGGCAACTAAATAATTGCGGATTCTTCTCATCTTTACCACCCTCCTCTAAGGGTCGTCCATTTTTTGGTACGCACGACGAATAGTTGGGGCACGTGTATGTAATAAAACATTTCAGAATATACTCAGATAGGTTTGAAGATGTAATAGATATGCGTAAAATAAAAATAACGCCATCTCCCCCCGCAATGACTTAGTTGCCGACCCAATATATATATATATATATATATATATATATATATATATATATATAAAAGTTCATTAATATTCGGTACTTTTATTTTGAGGGCAATGCTTTTATTATTTATTGCCGTAGATTTTGTGTGCTTCCGTCTCTTTTATTATGCTTTATTGGGCCCACGAAATCTCTCTTGTTATTACAATTATTACCCATTATTATTATTATTGTTACCGTAGATTTCGTGACATTTGAACGCGATATAATTATGTATATTATATAATTCTTTGTATATATATATATATATATATATATATATATATATATATATTGGGTTGGCAACTAAATAATTGCGGATACACTTCTCATCTTTCGGTGTGCGTGCATTTTTGGTACGCACGACGAATAGTCGGCACGTAATAAAAATTTCAGAATACTCCTAAATAGGTTTGAAGATGTGTAACGCGCGTAAAATACAAATAACGCCATTCAGCGACGAAAACCGCAATTACTTAGTTGCCGACCCGAAATAGATATATATCCGACCGCCATATATATTGGGGTACCAAAAGTAATCGACATTTTGACTTTGGAATTCATTTTATTCTGCTAAAAAGAAACTTTAATTATTAATCTATATATATATATATATATATATATATATATATATATATATATATTCACCTATATTATCAGAAACTCTCCGGCCACTTTTCCGGCAAATTTTCGAAATTCCCCCCCCTCTCCTGAAGAACTCCTCGAGACCAGAAAATACGTCTTATCAAATCGGTCATCCGAGTCTCCATTTCGCATCTTTTCGTAAAATTTACGACACCGTAGAGGGCCGTATTTCACCGTCGCGTTGCTGGCCATTAAAAAGAAGAAGATTTTCTTTTTAATTTTTCTTCTCTTAGGTGTATTGGTGCGCGAAGAGCACTTGTTCACCTGTACTTTCGGCACTTGTACACCGACCGCAGGGCGGGCTGCTATTCCCAATTATGTTATTAATTTATTTTCGCCCATTTCACCTTTCTCTTTTCTATTTTTCAGGTTGAAGTTGATTGGCCGGTGGAGGGCAGGGTGGCCAGGCTCAGGGTCGGTACCTCGATGACCGTCTTCCTTGTACCGATGCACGGCGGTATATGGACACTGTGCGTCGACCTGACACGTACGAGATACACATACACACATATATCTATATATATATATATATATATATATATATATATATATATATATATATATATATATCCTGTACCGTTTTACAGGACTGTGACACTATAATTGGGTTCTATAAATTTTCATATCCAATTCCACTTCCTGTTCAATTCCCTCCCAACTGATAACTAGTATCAGTCACACGCCGAAAGCCATGGATTGAAATGTCGTGGAATCTCGCAGGGTTTGTGCGGTCTTTCGCTGGACGCGGTTTCTACCTCCCCGCCACCTTCAGTAGCGCTTTGGCACAACGCTTCACTCATGCTGTCGTGTCTCGTCGCCAAACGAAAGGTGTCTGTTCGAAAAGTGTCGAGAATTTTGGGGTTTTTTTTTTCATAAACTTGCGCACTCCAATCCTCGGAGCGCTTCGAAAATTCTCTTTTTTCTCGTCGAGTCCGTCCGGATATCGGGGCCAATAAATCATCCCTTCCGGGGTGAAAATACAATCAGCCGGGCGTTGTCAAAATGTGCCCTTTAGAACCGCAATGCATCTTTAAAACGCGGGGTTGTTTTTGCTCGTCGGCTGATTATTTTCTGAACGCCCCCAGATTTCTGTCCGTTTCCGTCTCCGGTCCGGTTTTTCGCTAGAGTTAAACGTCTTCAGTAGCGGTACAAGTTGACAGTGCAGTGAGGATGCACTCCGAAAACATCCAAAGTTGACCGACACCGCTACTTGGTCTAGCAAAAGACTGAACCACAGTGAGAAACAGAACAAATTGTGTATTTCAACCCTCGTAGACCACACAAAACGTGTATTTTAACCTCTACAGGCCCTTATGTAAATTTCAGGTCACATTTCAATTTATCGAGATTTTTGACAACCCCATTTTTTGGGGTGGATTTAAAATAGAAATTCAGAAAATTCCTTTTTTTTCGTCGAGCTCCGTCTTCGATGCCGTTTTCACCCCTCAGTCTGTAGGGCAGCGCCGTCCACTTCGTGCGCCCCTTTCCTGAGAAAAAGTCACAGATCAGTGCAGTATATCAGCGCGTCGTTCTGTTTTCGGCCAAAAATTGGCGCACAATTCCATTTCTCCGTTTCTGAAGCGCTCGGGGCCCTTCGTCCTTCGCATCCTCTCGGCCCTACGGAAAAATTTTGTCGGGCCAATAAACCTTGTCGCTTCGGTCTAAGGCGGCCACACTTTTCCGCGCACTTAATTCTGTTTTTCGCGCAAAATTTGACACATATTCTCTCCGATCCATTTTTCGCGACGGGTAAAAATCGAAGACGAACCAAAAAAACGCGCCAGAAAAGCGGCTTTAAAAGATTAACCGGACATACGGCTACAAAAAGACCGTAGATCGAATATACTTATTTCGCGATACTTTTTGAACATACCTCGTACAAACATTATATGCATATACAATAAAGGCTGGGTAAATAGCTTTGTTGGCGCCAACACCTTATTTCATTCCGAGTGAAATACCGGATATCGGGGCCAATAAATCATCCCTTCCGGGGGTGAAAAATTAACCCTTATCAGCCGGGCGTTGATCTTAAACTCACCCTTCAAAATGTGCCGCGTCAGAGATTCCCCTGCGTTATCTCTACGTTGTTATCACACGCCCGAGATTTTCACCAGAAAAAAATATATTCATACGATGTGGGCCAAATACAATATGAAAATTGTTTAAATTTCCCCAAAGTGTTGTTCTTTGGTCCTTCAAACAGTGGGGGGCGGGGTCTGAGCTTAAACACGGTTGTTTCATAAACTTTTCACAACTCTAAACTTTAAGTTTTAGAGTTTCGGCGGGGCGCACACCCGACCAAATTAATTGATCGATTCGACAATTCTCTCAAAATATAAATTACTGGCAACAATTGGAGAGTTTCGTGGCTATTCGGCTCGGAAATAAACCGCCCTCAATTCGGAAAATACCTGTTTTGTCGCCTGCGAAGGGTTGGAGATTTTCCGCAGATTTCGTATTTTTCTACCCCCTCTCTCGTCTTCAACAAAAATGGGGAAAAAAACCCCAAATCTACGGTCAACTGTTCATCTTTTTCCCTCTTTATTTCTAAATCACGACTTAGACTACGAAACTGATTCTCAACCGGCCCATTTATGTACACTTAGCAATGGCGAATACAACATATATACCCAACTCGCACAATATTATGTTATCCAACACAAATGTCCACATTACTGACACAACTGTAAAATTACAATTCAAAGTAACATTAATACGAAATAGCTTTATACATTCTACTTATTTACTTGTTATATTTACGTCACTTCTCGATAGCGATAGCCTAAATATTTTGTCGTTACAGATTTAAATATTTCGTCTTAATAATTCCTTTAATTGTGATCTGTGGCAAATTTCGAATATCGATTTTTCCTCCTATTGAAGTTTCGAGATTACATTTCAGTTGTTAAAATTTTCAACTTTCCTTTGTGGGGGGCAAGTATATATATATATATATATATATATATATATATATATATATATATATATATATATGAACCGGGAACCGGTTTCGGTTTCGGTTTCCGACTCGACGCGAAACCCCATTGCTGGAAGCCCCCAACTTCGTCGAAACTAAGTCCGCCCCCCACCACGTGACTTACGTAAGCCGAAAAACGTAACTCGGACAGAGCCCGATTTCGCCCATATTCGGTCAAAAGTGGTCCCAAAGTGAGTTACACTTGCCCCTCTGAAAGGAGAGCTGAAAAATCGAAAATTTTCGAAATTTTAACTTTACTTTAAGGATTTGTGGCAAATTGAAATCTCGCGTTAAATTTCGTGACACTCGCCCGGTTTCGGCCACTCGCCACCTTCAGTAGTGAGTGGTGCATACTGTGTCGTGCTGTAGCGGCGGGCTACTGAAGACGGCGAACGGCCGAATTGGGGGTAATACCGAATACCCTCCGAATCCCTCAAATAAGGGCGGTGGGTTAAGGGATATATGTTAAAAATAGAGAATAACTGGGTCGAAAGTGTAATCGGGAAGGGCGGCGGTACCAGGTCCCTTTTCGGCCCTATTTCAAAGGGCCCCAACGCTGGCGCCGCCTGGCGCCGGACGAGCGCAACGGATATTTAGCAACGGAAACGATTAAACACGCCGAAATCTGATTTTACTGCACCGTGTAACTACAGAGTCGATTTCCGTCGATATTCTGACATTTTTCCTAAACTACGGACAGGAAAATGATAGTCTAATACCTGTTTTGTGGTCTGCGAAGGGTTGGAATAATACCGTGGATTTCGTCTGTTTCTTACTCCTCTCGCTGGCCAGTTCTGTCTTTCGCTAGACCGAAACAGGTTTCGGCCGCTCGCCGTCTTCAGTAGCGGTCGTCATCCTCAAGAGGGAAACGGCAAAAACCCTTCGGACGGAGCCCACTCCTGGGTTTCCAGAGACGGTAACAATTCCGGAACAGCCCCAACCGATATTCTTCCCGGAACATTAAACAATTAAAATGTAATTTATAGTAACAATAATTTAACTTACAGGTCACATTACGATTTATCGAGATTTCACCAAATAACGATCAGCTGTTTTCGTGACGACTACGCATAAATCTTAACCCTATAACGTTGTCAAGGCAACCAGTATCAATATAAATTTTTTTCATATACAGGTTTATAATTGTTGATATTTCGTTACCCCCAATTTTTTTTGCGGATTTAAAATAAAAATTCGGCCCACGCGGGGTTATAATACGATATATTGTATAAAAATATAATGTTGTATACGGGAATATATAAAAACAAAAAAAACTGTTGGTACACCGGCGACCTGCAGGTGCGCGCTCTGGCGGGGACGGGCGGAGTTGAATTCGGAATTAATCGGCCGATTCTCCGTTTGACGGATAAAAAACAATTTTCAATCCTTTCGAGTTAAAATAAAAATTTTGCTACCGAAACCTTTCTTATTATTAAAGGCGGATCGGGGCTGCATTTTTAGTATTTTATACTAGCCCGGAATACGCGAGTTTTCAAGTCCGACTCTCCCGTTACGGTTTTTACGGCCGCTTGTAGACAAATAATAATAAAAAAAAAACCGGGATTGTAGTTGGGCCCGCGTCAATTCATATTTAATTCCGTATACCGAATAAGATATTAACGCGCCCTGGGCACGTTCCGCCCGTTTTTCCGGTTATAGAAAACACAACATTCTGTGTTGTTACGGCCGAGTCCAATTCGGAACTTGGAATTATCCGAACCCGGGGGGCGCTAATCGGAGCAAAAAATTTATGAAATCACTGAATAATAAAATTGAATAATAGCCGATATTTAAACATTTTTTTTTTTAAATTCATCGTTAGCGCGTCACGTGACAACGCGGCGAGCGACCTCTTTCGGCGAATGATCGAACCGGAGAGGGAAGAACGCATTATCTGCGATATTAAACTTTATTGCCAGTAATATAATATTTATTTTATTTTTATTAAAATTTGAAAATGTATTAATTCGAATTATCCATCCTTTTTTTGATGAAATTAACCGGGCATTATAATTAACCTCGACATGACGTCATATGGACAATGCATCAGTGGACTGACGTCATCAGTGTGTACATTCGATTATAGAAATTTCTTTACTGAAATGAATTTTTTTTTTTCAGCCAGTGCACTGTAAAATCATTTCACTGCTTGTATCGTGTGCTTAATATCGGCGGGGTTGTCGTCGGTTTATAAATAGAAATCCTGTTTTATCGGCCGTTATGGATTGAGCGAAAGCGGCACCGCCGCAATGCACCTTTAGAACCGCAATGCATCTTTAAAAACGCGGGGTTGTTTTTTGCTCGTCGGCTGATTATTTTCCGAACGCCCCCCAGATTTCGGTCCGTTTCCGTCTCCGGTCCGGTCTTTTCGCTAGACCGGGGTTAACGCGTCGGCCGCTCGCCACGTCTTCAGTAGCGGTGTGTCAATCACTTTTAACAGTACAAGTGACACAGTGACAGTGCAGTGAGGATGCACTCCGAAAAATACATCCAAAGTGCAGAGAGTGACCGACACCGCTACTGAAGACGTGGCGAGCGGCCGAAACCGGTCTAGCAAAAGACCGAACCACAGCGAGAAACACAACAAATCTGGGGTATTTCAACCCCTCGTAGACCACACAAAAACGTGTATTTTAACCCTCTACAGGCCCTTATGTAAATTTCAGGTCACATTTCAATTTATCGAGATTTTACCAAATGACAACCCCATTTTTTTGGGGTGGATTTAAAATAGAAATTCGGCCCCGCAGAGGGTTAAACTATTTTCTGAATATTTCCCCCATAAAACCTCATTCCCGCAGGTGACAATTTAAGGGACGGGGGTGCATCGGACAGAAAAAAAGACAGAATTTTTTTTTTATGTAAATAATTTTAATATAGAAAAGTTGTTTATAAAAATTTTGTATCCGCTCGCGAAGAGAGGAAGCGTTCGATTTAAAGACGACCCTTTTACAAATCTAAATGCTACAAAGTATAAGTATACACTAGGGGTATAATAAATTAGGAACAATCACAATGACATCATCACTTAAAAAAGTAATTCCAAAGAATTTCTTATTATTAAACTATTAAATCTGACAGTCTTACACTGGAAATGTTGCAACCGGATAGATCGGCCATATCCGGCCGGCCCATCCTCCTTATAACTTAATATTCATTATACTTTTACACCTATACATATATATATATATATATATATATATATATATATATATATGAAGTATAAAATCTAAATACTAGAACGTTTCCTTATCGAGTGGCGATAAACCTAAATAATAATAATAATAATAATAGTAGTAGATAAGACGGTGTAAAAATAAAGGAAAAATAATTGAGAAAATATATATAATAATAACCACGAGACGAACAATTACACGAACAAAAACAAAATAAAAACGTATTCAATAATTCGCCCTAATATCGTATTATGTAGACTACATTACGTGTTATTACAGATAGTAGTAGTAGTAGTAAGTATATACCTAAAAAATACGTTTACCATATTTATACGTATAAGTGGGGGTGGGGGGACGGGGGGAGGGAGTGATGTTTAATATAAAAAAGAATGATGATAAAGCCGGGGGAGGGACGAGAGATATTGATGATATTGAGTATGATGATGATGATGATGATGATAATGATGATGATGATATACTGACAACAACACATGACTTCACCAACACGCACACGTTCAAACACGGAGCACCAAAAAAAGTAATCCATCAAAATAAGTTTTTGTTAAATTTCGTTTAATAGTCGGCGCCCTCGGCTCCTGTTGTCGGTTACTGTTTGGGGCGGCAGCGGCGGCGGCGGCGGGGCGGGGGGCGGGGCTGTCTCCTCCCGGCTTCTTCCTTGGCGGAGGCGGTGGCTGTGGCGGGGCCGGGGGCGGAGGCCGCTTCCTCCTCCAGACAGAGCTGTTTGGTGGCCGACTGGACGGGAAGGTCCGACGTCACCTCGTCCAGTTTCCTCTTCCTCTTCACCAGGTGGGAGATGTTGGAAGGCTGCTTCTTCGAGGAGGACGACGACGACTCGCTCTCCTCCTCCTCGTCCTCCCGCCGGCCGTTCACCTCGCCGTTCTTCTCCTCCCGCCTCGCCTTCTCCTTCTTCGACTCGACCATGTCCGCTATCTTCTCGTCCAGATCGGGCAGCAGTTCCCGTATCTCGCCGATCTCGTCGCGGGCCTCTTTCGTCGACGACTTTTCCAATTCGGCCGTCTTCTTCAGCAGAAGCTGTTTCGACAGGTCGAACTGTTCGGCGGCCTCGTCGAACATCTGGAAGAAGGAGTAGCCGAGCCCGATGTGGAAGTGGGTCTCGGCGATGATCCTGTGCCCCTCCGGGAAGACGCTCTTCCTCAGCTCTAGGGCGGCCTTCATGTCGTCCACGGCGGTCGTGTGCCCCGACTCAACCCCGACTTCCCCCAATTTCATGTACGTCTCCGCGGCCCTCTCCTTCTTCCCCTGCCTCAGGAATATCACCTTGGCCAGCTCGAACATCTCCCAGGCTACTCCCAGGGGCGTATCTTCTTCGGCGGCTTTCTTCTCTTCGCCCTCCTCTCCTCCCGCTCCTCCTCCTTCTTGGCCTCTTCCTCCGTCGCCGGTGCCGTCGAGTCCGCCGCCGTCGTCCTTCCTCCTTCTTCTCTTCCTCCTCGACCTTCTTCTTCCGCCTTGTCCCCGTTCCTTGATCCTCCTCGGCCTTCCGGCCCCAGCGCCACCTTCCCCGTTCTCCAGCTTGCCGCACTCGAGCATCGACTGTCCGTACAGGTTAGTTCGGCGCACTCGTCCCCATCTCTCCGTAGAGGTCCTTCCTTTCTCGCAGGCCTGTCCGAAGGTGTCTGCCGCCCGGCAGTCCCTCTCCCTCATCTTGTTCCTGCCCTCCCTCACCAGCCTCAGTATCGCCGCGTACCTCGGCTCCAGCACTGTCCTCTTGCCCTGGCGAGGGGCCACCAACTTCAACAGTTCGCTATCCTCTTCCTCCTCGGCCGCCTCCCCCTCTTCCCCTCCCTCCTCCTTCTTCTCCGGCGATTTCTCTTCGTCGACCTCCATCTTCTCGTCCTCCGCCGCCTCGGGTTTCTTTTCCGCCTCGGGGGGCTTATCCTGACTCTCCTGTTTCTCCTCCTTGGGCGGCTCCTCGGCGGTAGTTTTCTGTTCTTCGGGCTTCACGTCGGCGGCCGGTTTCTCGGGTCGCTCCTGCTGTGCGGGGGGCGCCTTTTCCTCCTCCTTCTTCTCCTGCGGCTCGGCGGCGGCCGCCGGTTCCGCCTCCGCCTCCCGTTTGGTCGACGAGTCCACCTCCATGGTGGCCTCTTCCTGTGCCGACGTCGGCGCCTCTTCTTTCGTCTCTTTTACGGGTTCTTTTTCGCCCTCGCTCTGTTCGGGTTTGGCGACCGCGGGTTCCTCCTTCTTCTCTTCCTGCTCGCTCTTCTTCTCTTTCGCTTCCTCCGTGGAGGAGGCCGGCGCCAGCTTCTTCGTCCTTGGCCGCGCCCACTTCCATCTTATCTGCGGTCTCTTCTACGGTGGTGGTCGTCGATTCCGGCTTGTTCTCCGCCGGCTCCTCTTTCTTCTCGGGTTCCGGTTCTTTCGTCGGCGGCTCTTTCTCGGCCGATTCCGCCTCCGACGAGGCCTCCTTGTCTTTGTCCCGGGTCTCGGGCGCGGCGGCTTCCTCTTTCTTGTCCTCGGTCACCGCTCCCTTGTCCTCGCTGCTTGTCGGTGCTTCCTCCGGTTTCGTCTGTTCGGGCTCGGAGGGCTTATCTTCCTTCTCCGACTTGGCGGGCTCCGCCTCGGCCTCCGCGCTCTTCTCCTCCACCTTGGCTGCCGGCTCGGCTACCCGCTCGGGTTCCTTGTCCCCCTCCGTGGTGGTGGTGGTCGGTGCCGAGTCCGCCTCGTCCTTGGCGTCCTCTTTCCGGTCCGTGCTGCCGGCTGCGCTGCTCTCTCTCTTGTCCTCCGTGCTCTCCGCCTCCCTCTTGTCGTCCGCCGCGCTGGCTTCCGCCTCGTTGTGCGCGTCGGAGGCGGCCGGCGAATCCTGTTTCTTGGAGTCCTCCGCCTCCTCGACCACCGCTTTTCCTTCCGCTTCTACTTTGTCGACCGCCGCGCTCGTCTCCGCTCCGGGGATCACTTCGTCTTTACTCGATTCTGGCATGCTGATCACTACTGTCTGAAACACACGAGAAAACACGGGTTTTATATAACTTTCGAATGTAATTTGTGTTACAGAAGAGGAGAAAAACAAGATAATGGCGGTCGGGTTCCCGGACATGCCGTGCACCAACTACCTGGCCTCCAATGCGCCCATCAGGACCTCGGACGAACCTCGGACCGACTGGCAGACCAGTTAGTATTACACCCTCGTCCCGAATATTCCCCTAACATAAAATAAATGTTACTTAATCCCACATCGAAAATGATTGTTTTATATTGTTACACCGTATGCTAACCAAAATTACAAGTAAATAAATAAGTATAAAATTAGAGTGTCATACCGCACTACACAGTTTTCAATTGAAATGGTAAAAAACACCCAATATGTATTCAGTATAAATAGTAAATTTTAAGTTCAAATCTTTCATCGTAAACGAACTTTTAGCCCGAACTATTCCAATTCTAATCTACGTTTTTCTTATTCGGCAGGAATGCAAAACTTGTCCATATCCTGTGCCCTGGTGTGCCTAATAATACTGGGCTCGTCGGCCCTGGTCGGAGCTTTCGGAGTTCTCAAGCGGCAGATAAGCGCCGTCCTCGTCACGGGAGTCATGTACCTCCTGGCAGGTAATCCATATCTTTACGCTGACTATATATATTTGTTGTGCGTCAGGTAGGATCGGGTGAGTACAGTGGGAAGAACTTTGTTTAGCGGGGATGACCCTCCCCTCCCACCGCTCTCCGGAAGGAGTTGCAGACGACAGTAAGTCCCGGAAGTAAGGGACAAAAGACCGAGGTTCTTCCCACAGTATTGGGAGATCCTACTAGCGGACGTTAGTGATTGTACTAATTTTGTTAGTCGGTGTCGACAGCCACTTTCGCCCTGTTCACGCTGACCATCATCCACTTCAAGAGGGCGAGGTCGGCCGAGTGCGGGGGCGGCGGCCAGGGCCGGCTCGCCGACGGGGTGGTGGGCGGTACGGCGGAGGCGGGCACCGCCGGTGCCGGCCTCTGGTCTAGGTACTACCCGGCGAGGGTGTTCTCACCGGGCTGGAGCCTCCAGCTGGGCTGGGCGGCCGCCCTCGCCTCCGTCCTAGCATCCGCCCTATGGATCCTGCTGGCCAGGGTCATGAGGTACAGCCCCTGGCATAGCCCGCCACCACCTCCGCCCCCGCCCCGCCCCCACAACTACCCCAGGCCGGTAGGACAACACTTCAACTGAAGACGTCCCCCCAACGCTATCTCCCCCGAAACTACAATTAAATAATAATTAATAATATCAAAAAACCGGCAAAACCGAAGCGGGTGGGACGTCCTTACAAATATATATATATATAGTGAATGTTAAGTTCCGGAAAACCCTGTATATTTCCTTTATTATTTACGCATATTTTAAGTCTTTATAAAAAAGCCTTAACACTGTAGGTTCGTGGTGTTTCTGTTTCCTCTCACCGGTTTGATCTTTTGCTAGACCGGTTTCGGCTGCTCGCCATCTTCAGTAGTGCGGTGTTAGTCACACTGTCGGCACTTTGGATGTTTTTCCTGGGGGGCATCCTCACTGTCACTTGTACTGTGGTGTTTGTCAGTTTGTTGTGCAAGTGGACAGTGACACAGTGGACAGTGAGGATGCCCCCAGGAAAGTGCCGACAGTGACTACTAACACAGCGCTACTGAAGATGGCGAGCGGCCGAAACCCCGGTCTAGCAAAAGACCAAACCGGCGAGAGGAGACAGAAACACAACGAACCTACGGGGTATTCCAACCCCTCGCAGACCACAGAACAGGTATGTTAAACTGATTTCTACACTCTACGCGCGAGTCTTTGGTTTCGATTTAATTTGTTATTAATTTTTTTTTATATCTAGTTTTCAATTCTTTTAGACTATAAACTGCTTGTTTTACCACGAAAATAATACACATACGAATATACCTATATTCCGCCGTAAAATACCGTGATATAGCGAGGGATATATATATATATATATATATATATATATATATATATATATATATATATATAGCAATGAGAGTGAGTCGCGCCATATTTAAACTTGGTCGGCCCGTTTTATATCTTATCCCGGTTATTTATCGGCACCGAAATATCATTTTCTGTCCGTTTTTATGTAGCGCGAGGACGCCGTGTAAACTGTTAGGGCAGGATTGGTAAATGGGCTTCGAAAAACCGATGCAAAATATGAAATGGACGTTTGTTTTTCGTGTTTTCCCCGTGAATCGGGTTCGGCCTCGGGATAGAGTCGAATAGATTTGTAGACGCAATTAGTGAAATCCACTCAGTATATCGAATGAAAAAACTAAAAAGTAGAATAGTAGACGCGGCCGGACGTATTAACGGCCCCGTACAGAACTGAACGCACACTAGAATAATAAGAAAAAAAAGCGCACGACTTCCATATTTGAAAATGTCTTATTGGAAAATCTAATCTTAAACGCCGGGCCTCCCTCGGAACGTTTATGGCCTAATGACATTTCCAAACTGTTTCATTCATTGATGACGAAGTTAAGGGGGAGGAGGGAAGGAATTGGGTCCGATTGCCGGTAAAATGGCGGTTCAAATATTAAAAAAAGGTTTCTTCGGGTCATTTTCTACAGAATCAATTCATGGACCGCGCTTTAAACAAAAAAAAAAAATAAAAAGCAAACGAGCTGACGATACAAGACGGGTTGCTGGCGGTAGGTGTGATAACTCGATGACGTCACTCGGCGTTAAGCGTGACGTCACTAAATGTAACGGTGTTAAATCAAATTGTACGGAACATAATTTTCGAAAGAGGCGTTCGATGCAGAAAAAAAAAATTTGTACCGATAAACGCCAGGCCTCCTTTAGAACGTTTATGGCCTAATGGTATTTCCAAACTGTTTTTTTTCGATTAAATAGTTTCATTCATTGATGACAGTGTCGGGGGGTGGTAATTGGATTCGATGACCGGTAAAATGGCGGTTCAAATATTAACAAAATGTTTCCTCGGGTCATTTTCTACGGAATCAATTCTTGGACCGCGCTTTAAACAAAAAGAAAGAAAAAATAAACGGTGCCGACGATACAAAACGGGTTGTTGGCGGTAGGCGTGAAAACGCGATGACGTCACGAAATGTAACGGCGTCAAATCGAATTGTACGGAACGTATTTTTCCGAAATGGGCGTTCGATAGAAAAGAAAAAAAAACAAATAAAACATTTGTATCGTTAAACGCGGACGAGCCGATTTCACGAAAAATTCCGCGAGGTTGGCGGACGCGGCGAAAAAAATCGATGATACAGAAGGCCGAGAGATTCGGACTTTCTGCTTTTTTTAAAATCCCATAACAGATCGTAATAAATAAGCCAGGTTTACTGTATTCCTATTGTAGCTCTATTCACTGTCTACTTTATATAATATCAAAAAAGATTTAATGTAAAAAATATAATAGTTTTTTTTAAAAAGCTTCAAATATGTACCGCTCATTTTTCGGCACACGACTGTGGGCAAAATGGCGATTTCAATTTTTTCAAAAACGGTTTTTTCTTATTATTTGGATAATAATTGTTGTTTGGCAGCAAACAAAAAAAATAGAGAAACAAAAATCGGTCCCAAAAACGATTTGGCCCTAACAGAATAGAAACTGATTTTATTTGCCGATTCGAAGTGGGACCCAAAATACAGTATAATTTTAAGTGCCTCTCAGTAATGTGCTCTAGGAAAGCATATTTTATAAAGCACAATCGAAATAAAAGTATGAAATTAGCGCTTGACGAGTAAATATTAAAATGACACCAAAACTACCGATTGTAATAATGGACGCTTTAAAATAGCTTAAGTGTAGAAATAGCTATGACAGAAAACCTAAAATATTGCTTATGTACAAATTATTTTTTTATATATGTACAGCCTTTTCGATGTTTTATTTGTTGTTCAATGCAAATTGAAGAGGAACTTCGGACATTTATTTGGGCAGAATGCCACACCACTAAGCAGCATAAGTATAATTGTATATAAATGTGATTGATTTATTTTGAATGATGTTTCGAGCGATTCGTTTGTAATAAAATGAAAAACAATAAAGAATCATAACGTTGCCTACACCCACGTATAACAAATTTTATCAAATACCTCGAAGAACCGCAATGTATAAGAGATTTATTTATGACCATAATAAATGAAATAAATAGAACAGTCCTTCCCGAATGATACCTTTTTAAACCTATATATTGCTTTAAAAATTTTAAACGATGCTGGACAAATATTAATCTCGATTGAACGTTGAATAGGATGCAAACAATCACTATAATCTTACCATTGCCATAGTGACATAAATCATGTTATAATTTCGAATATATACATATCAGTTGACCCATATTCCTAATCAATCCCCACCTGCAAACCATAAGGGAAGTGGGAATGGGGCCGAAAAGAGGGATGGGGGAATTCAAATATACATAAAATCATAACTGTAACATTAACGTTTTATGCAACCTAACCTGTCCGGGTGCATAGACTGGGAATAAACTGCTGTTTAGGTCTTTACGTCTCAATATTTATTGTTTTTCTACCTCTAGAATTCCAACAGTATTAGTAGTAATAATTATATTGCTAACAAAACTATACGTGTCTGTTTTGTGACCACTACAGACAATATAAAATCCACTCGGTATGTCTTTACTGTAGTTCCATTATTTTGTATGTAATGTATTCGATGTTTTGTATTTTTAGTCACTTATAACATCATGAAAATTGTCTACTCTATGTTTACTTACTTGATTGTCAAATTTGACTATTCTAGGCACCGGAATATTTCTTATATTTCAACTTATATTTACCTCCAGTTTGCCTTTGACTGGCATTTCAAAATATTGATCCGACAGATACTGCAATATATATTTCACAGAAATAACCATACATGTCTGTTTCATTTAACACGAAAATGGTTATTCAAAGCGTTATTAAGGTAGTTTTCAATTTAAATAGGTAATAGAAAACCAAACCTCCAGGAATGATATTTTATGGATGCAAAGAAAATACTTAATTTCCCGACGATGCAAGTACTGTTTATACAAGACAATATAATACTAAAACTAAATTATGAAATACATTTTAAGCTGTACAGCCAACAATAACGGTTGTTTAACCCTATATTTGACCAAAAACAGTTTCCTGACCTTTGGTCCTAAGTGATATTTTTCTATGTTCAAATCATATTTAATTCTGTTTTTTCTGTCAAGTTATAACAGTTTGAGAAAAACATTCAAGTTGTTTGGATGAACTTTTGCGAATGTAAAATAAATTATTTTCTAATATCCATATAACCGCTGTTATTTATCAATACTTGTAAGTGTGACTAACACAAAAAAATGGACATCGCAAATCCTATAAAATCATTTTAACCAGGATACCCTTTGATCAAAACAACCATAAATCATTTAGAATACCTGTTTTTTTTTAACATTTTTGTAACCATAAGTCATACTCACTACGAGTATTTCAATATACCGCTTTGTTGGAAATACAGATACTGGAATACGTTTCGGTAATGTCTGAGAGTATTCTTATCTGGACTGAATATAAAAACTGAAAATTATAACGTACAGATAGAACGGTATAACCGCTATTTGTATTTTCAAGATCATTTAAACTTTAAAAAAAAGGTGACCAATAAAAATAATCAATAGTAATCAATAAAAGATCCTACATCAAAATAAATAACAAAACACGATAGGACATAATCGTACCTACCTTCCAAAGTTTTTAACAGTATAAAAATGAAATATATATATATATATATGGAAGTACAATCAACTGTATGATAACAATATAAAATGTTAAAAATAATGCTAGTTATCAATGCAAGATACTACACCAAATTGAATAACGGAGCACAAGTAGAAAAATGGAATTGAAATACCGTGGCATAAACAGTAGTGCAATGGGACAATATATAATTTGACTATCGACGCAACTTATTTTATTTAATACATACATTTTTGTCCCTTTCGTCCCCTCATTTTCGTTGCGCGAGCGTTCTCTTTCGCGTCCGTACCACCGTCACAATTTTGTTTCCCCGTTCGATGCACAATCGAAATACAAACATTTCCCTACTGTCAATAATAATGGGAGGACAGAGCGTGGGTAGGTGGGGGTGGGGGTGAGGAAGGGGTCGCTAACAAGGAAGGAAGTAACAATTAGCGCGTTATATAAATTGAACAGATATAAAAATAATAGAGATTCAGTACAGAAGAAGGGTTAAAATAGTGGCCTTGATGACTGTCGGCAGCCTTGAAATTGGTCTTTTTTTACTTAGACGCAATATCTCTCTCTCTCTCTCTCTCTCTTTCTATACCCCCACTCCGCACAAAACCAGCGCAGACAAGATAATAAACTGACCTACTCCAACAACAACAACAACAACAAACTTAAGATTTGGTCAAAACAACATGATCAAAAATATAAATTTCTTTTTATACTGCCGTTTTAAGTAATGTCCACTACTTCTTTACACTCCCATCGAAGTGTTTCAAACCAATTTCCAATCTAATATTAAACGAAGGTAAAGTTGAACGTGTATTTTTATAAAATATAAATTTCGTGTCGACCATTGATATTTTAAAAAATTTCGTTTTAAAAAAGTATGTATAAATCTTATTTGCCAGTTGAATAACAATTTGTACACTCAAACAATTTATTACCTCGTGTACAAAATATAACGAAAAAACTAGATAGAAACAAGCGAATTCTCCCGGTGGGGGGAAGGTTTCAATGCGGTAATCATAACAGTACCAAACAGTTAATGATATTTGTTATTTATGAAATTATTAACAGAGAATTCGGTTTTGAAAAGTTTCTTTCTCGCAGTAGTTAATTCGAACCTTTTACGAATATTGTCGACCGCGTAATAATCTATTGTCTCAAAATAGACAATGTACTAGATATGTAATCCTAGAAATAATAGGTAAAATGTCGAGCAAATTATCGGGTAAGGTAATAATGAGATAATCTCAACAGTCCTGAGAATTCAGTTTGAAAAAGAGTTATTTCTCTTGTTGCAAACGGTCAATAGAAATCTTATAAGAATTTTACTGTCAGAATAATATCTAATATATTGTGGAATTACAGATCATTGCCTCCGATTAAACAATGAATGAAATGTAATAGAAAAAATTAATTAAAAATGTTGACCAAAGTCTAGGTTGCAGTACGGCAACATTTAATCACACGAATAGTAAAAGTTCAGTCAATTTGAAAGGAAAATTACCAAGCAAGATTTTTCTATTTGCAGAATGAAACTAAATTAGATATCCTATTTTTTGAAGGGGTTCGGTATAACCCGACATTGTCTAACGGTAAACATGCAAAAACTACTACTCTATCATCCCATGCAATGAACAACAAATGCAAAACATATCAATGTTCTTCATACAACAAAAATGCCGGTATGGAAAATCAATGGAGGAACTAAAGTGTGCGAAGTTTAAACTTGTACACAAGCTATTATATAGAAGATATTATATAGATATAGAAACAGAATTTTCTATTAAACGATAGAAAAAGTAACCAGGTTATCTATCACATGTACATATATAACATTAGTTGTTGTCAAAATCAAATTTACAAAGAGGTATACATTTATTATTAATGGACAATGCATATTTCAATTATGCGTTATACGCTGGAAACAAATTTTTGTTTTAATCATCGACTTCCTCTCAGTGTTGGTCACACACACACAATTGGTCTGCTAGTTCAAACACTGATATAATAATAAAGAACTATTTCAAAAAAAATAAAACGATCACAAATTGCCACAAACTCGATTCGATACTGATGTGACGTTATTAATAGTCAAGAGATAAAAACGAAAACATCGAAAGCTCAAGTTTTATTCGGATCCAACGAGAAGTTTGAATATTTTGAAAACGCTCCCATTCATCCGAGAATTCCCACACTGGAATAATTGGCGCACATTTTAATATAATAACGCGGCCGTTAGCACTGTTAATATTAAAAGCCGGGGAATCGATTCATTATTCGTATGAATCGACGGACGGAGCTTGATTCTCCCAATAATGTTAACAATTGCCTCGACGGTTTTGTATTTTTACAGGTAAGTGAAAGTAGATAACAAATGTAATAAAAATCCATTATTTAAAATCGCAAATTAGACTTAAATAATAACAGTTTTAACAGTATTAAAAATGGCACTATAAGTAGATACATTGTTTTCAATTTTATTGGTGAACAATCAAAAATCTAACAACACACAACCAAACAGACAAACACTAACAATGTTGAAAAACAATCTCATCAAAGTGTTTCCCAGCTTCAAGTGTGATAGCTGGTGATATAAATCATAAAATGAAACGTTATTAACGAAAGATTTTGTACCAAGAAATCAATTTCGAAGAGTGTCTTCCGTAAAAAACTTCCAGGCAACGTCCAATAAATAAACGCGCATTGTACAAGATATTATTATAACAATATATTTTAAAAAGCATTCAGTGTCAAAGGACTGAAGCCTATTGAATAGTCTTAAGTAGTGTAGGGATGAAAGGGCTGCATTCGACCGAGGAATCAACATGCGATAATAAATGAACAGTGTGCAGAAATTGCAGAGAATGCAGAGTCTGATGGAATAACAGACGAATTCGAAACAAAATCACCTCATAAGATATTCAGAGTCGGAACAATAGAGTTATTGTGTAAACGCAAACCTGAGGACCTGTTTAAGCAGGTTCACTGAACAGTTATTCGCCGAACAAACTGAGCAATGTTCATCGTAATTAATTGAAACTGAATACCGAAAATGGATGTAACCGATCCTAACAGGGAAACCTCTTCTGCATGAATAGTTTCGATCGGAATTTTCAAACATCGTTTCTACCCGCTACAAGTATTCCGAGCGACAACTTCATCGGTAATACGGATATCGAAATATTCAGTTAAAATTGTGAATAATCTAATTAGTTACGGGTCAAGTTAACAAGATCCCCCGCGAGTTCCGAGTGTCCGTAAACAGAAAGCTATTCTTGAACATTAAACGCAAAGAAACAGTCATATTTTTTTCACCCGGAGCTCAGTCTGAATGTTTACTTATTAAAAACTATTTAATAGTAATTTAATAGTCTTCAGCCGGGACAAATAAATAACCCATCGTTAATAGATGTTCGTAATAGATTCAATGTTTAAGCGGCCCGATATAAAATATACAAAACTGATATGAATTTTTGAAAGAGCTATAAATTCGCTCGACTCATATCAACATGTTCTGGACTGAAAGGTTCAAACAACAAAGGGAGCTATCTCAAAATCTGGAAATAAATAAATAAAAACATAATAGTGATACTATAAACTGAATACTATGGAATTGACACTATAAATTTAAATCGCTAGCGGATAGTGTCATTTTTTTTCATTATTTACTCCCTACAATCGGTGTAGCGAATTCCCTCAAACCAGTATATAGGGAAGTATTCAAATTCAAAAAAAATGAGTCGATATTAACCATTTCTGTAAGGTTATGCAAAATTGTAGTTTTTTTTTTCAAAAAATGAGTCCATTTTGGCTGTAAGCTTCTTTAGAGCCAATTCGAGATTCCAAAATATGAAATCTGAATCCGATGTATGTCCCAGATTTAAATCTTACTTAGGAACGTTGTTTATCGTTGGGAAACGTCTAAAAATTTCCAACCAACAATCGCAACAACAAACAATATTATAGTTTATTATATTTTAAATTTGAGGGACTGTTCTCGCTGGTTCCATTCTTACTCAATCCTGAAATTCATAATCGGATAAATCGAATATTTCTGGCCGGTAGAGCGCGAAATAAACCCGGCGAAAGGATGAAAGGTATGCGAATTTTCGACGAATCGTTCTATCAAATTGGATCGATCTCGAAATTCAATTTCAATAACGGATATTGGCGAAATTTCAGCATAAATAAGTATAAGACGTAATAATAAACATACTCACTCTTCCATACCTGCTCGTGTGAACTCTCTGCGCCTTCGAGCCGAATAAATAGAGAATTGTATTAGATTAAAATAGTGACAATAATTGGGCTATCCCTCGGTGTACAATAAATATTGGACGATTGTAAAAAAAAAATTGATATATTGAAAAAAATTTTTTTTATTTACGCAAACGCTAAATACATAGCGTCGGATGGAAAAAAATGTAGAAGGAAAATGAATAAGGCGTAAATGTATTGTAATAGGAGAGGGGGGAGAGAGCATGCAGATCCAGCCGGGGACTTAATAACGTGACAAAGCGAGAGGAGACGGCGAAGGGAGGCCGGACAACGTCGAAGACTTAGTATTCGCAATTTGCCAATTCCGACTCACCTTGGAACAATCGAGACGGTAAAATAAAAGTGTTGGCCGAGTTCAGGCGGGGGCCGAATTGAAAGGCGATCTGGTCGGGCTGAGCTCTGGGCGGTCCTCGACTGAAGAAATGGCCCAATACGAGATACGGCTACAACGAGGCAAGACCCCAAAGCAAAATGGTACCACCGGCAACAATGGGGCTGGAGGGAAAAATGGAAGAAACCCAACGCTGCATAAATCCCCGTCGACGATCACCCTACACCCAACGTTATTGTCGCCCTATTATACGTGCAATATATAAGCCAGTCATTGAATAACAACTTTTAAACAATCGCTATTATATTAAACATAATATACCGGAGCGCCAGGAGATGCATCCTCCTCCGCCACCCGCCCGCCGTACACTGTATACACTTTTTCTGACTTTTACAATTTGGCGTTTTAAAAAAATATAGTATAGTCTCCGATAATATAACGCGCTAATATTTATAAATATCCCGTTTACTCGGATAAAAATAAAAAATAAAAAAAAATTAATGGAATTTAGTAGTAAACAACTATTACCTTCCCGCACAGGTTTCAAACCTGAGTGTTTTCCGTTCGCGCAACGTTCGATAGTTTTAATCGTCTCGGCGATTAAACGCGGTTATAGTTATATTATCCGACATTGGGACCGAAGGCAGATCGTTAATGATGACGGCACCTCCCGCCGCCCTCGTCAACCGCAACAAGAAGCACTTCCTGGGCCTGCCCGCCCCCCTCGGCTATGTCGCCGGCGTCGGCCGAGGAGCCACCGGCTTCACGACCAGGTCGGACATCGGCCCGGCCAGGGACGCCAACGACGTCTCCGACGACAGGCACGCCCCGCCCAGCAAAAGGAAGAAGAAGGAGGAGGAGGAGGACGACGACGAGGACCTCAACGATTCCAACTACGACGAGTTCTCCGGCTACGGCGGCTCCCTCTTCAGCAAGGATCCCTACGACAAGGACGACGAGGAGGCCGACGCCATCTACGAGGAGATAGACAAGAGGATGGACGAGAAGCGGAAGGAGTACAGGGAGAAGAGGCTCAAAGAGGAATTGGAGAAGTACAGGCAGGAGCGGCCCAAGATACAGCAGCAGTTCAGCGACCTGAAGCGCGGCCTGGTGACAGTGAGCGAGGACGAGTGGCGCAACATTCCGGAAGTCGGCGACGCCAGGAACAGGAAGGTGAGAAACCCCCGTGCGGAGAGGTTCACACCGCTGCCCGACTCGGTCCTCTCAAGGAACCTGGGAGGGGAGTCGGCGGCGTCGATAGACCCCACCGGAGGCCTCATCAGCACGATTCCGGCAACGGCCACCCAGGGCATGCTCACGCCGACCGGCGACCTCGACCTCAGGAAGATGGGACAGGCCCGCAACAACCTCATGAACGTCAAACTCAACCAGGTCTCCGATTCGGTCGAAGGCCAAACGGTCGTCGATCCCAAGGGCTATTTGACCGACCTCCAGAGCATGATACCCACATACGGCGGCGACATCAACGATATCAAGAAGGCCCGCCTGCTGCTCAAGTCCGTCAGGGAGACGAACCCCAACCACCCACCGGCATGGATAGCTTCGGCGCGTCTCGAAGAGGTAACCGGCAAAATTCAAGCCGCCAGGAATCTGATAATGAAAGGCTGCGAAGAAAACAACAAGTCGGAGGACCTCTGGTTGGAGGCGGCGAGGTTGCAACCTCCCGACATGGCGAAAGGTGTTATCACGCAGGCCGTTCGCCATATTCCGACCTCGGTCAGGATATGGATCAGAGCCGCCGACTTAGAAACGGAAACTAAGGCCAAGAGGAGAGTCTACAGGAAGGCGCTGGAGCACATTCCCAACTCCGTCAGACTGTGGAAGGCCGCGGTCGAACTCGAGGACCCCGAAGACGCCCGGATTCTCTTGAGCAGAGCCGTCGAATGCTGTCCGACAAGCGTCGATCTCTGGCTGGCCCTCGCCAGGCTCGAGACCTACGAGAACGCCCGGAAAGTGCTGAACAAAGCGCGCGAGAACATCCCCACCGACAGGCAGATATGGGTCACGGCCGCCAAACTGGAGGAAGCCAACGGCAACAACCACATGGTGGAAAAGATAATAGACAGGGCGATAACATCGTTGAGCGCTAACGGGGTCGAGATCAACAGGGAGCACTGGTTCAAAGAGGCTATAGAGGCCGAGAAGGCGGGGTCGGTGCACACCTGCCAGGTGCTCATCAGGGCCATCATGGGCCACGGCGTCGAGGAGGAGGACAGGAAGCACACATGGATGGAAGACGCCGAAGGGTGCGCCACGCAGGGCGCGTTCGAGTGCGCCAGAGCACTCTACAACCAGGCGTTGACCACATTCCCGAGCAAAAAATCGATATGGCTCAGGGCCGCTTATTTCGAGAAGAACAACGGTACTCGGGAGTCGCTGGAGGCCCTGCTCCAGAGGGCTGTGGCCCATTGTCCCAAGTCGGAGGTGCTGTGGTTGATGGGCGCCAAGTCCAAGTGGATGGCCGGCGACGTGCCCGCTGCCAGGGGCATTCTGTCGTTGGCGTTCCAGGCCAATCCGAATTCGGAAGAGATCTGGTTGGCCGCCGTAAAACTCGAATCGGAGAATTCCGAGTACGAGAGGGCGAGGAGGCTGTTGGCGAAGGCCAGGGCGTCGGCACCGACCCCGAGGGTCATGATGAAATCCGCGAAACTAGAATGGTGCCTCGACAATCTCGACTCGTCTCTGAAACTTCTGGACGACGCCATCAAGGTGTTTCCGGATTTCCCGAAATTGTGGATGATGAAAGGGCAGATAGAGGAACAGCGGGGCCTGGTGGATTTGGCGTGGGAGACGTACAATACGGCGATAAAGAAGTGCCCGACTTCGGTGCCGCTCTGGATAATGATGTGCCGGCTGGAGGAGAAGCGTCACCAGCTGACGAAGGCCAGGTCCGTGCTGGAGAAGGCCCGCCTGAAGAACCCGAAGAACGCCCAGCTGTGGTTGGAAGCGGTGAGGGTGGAGTCGAGGGCCAGCCTGCGAGACATAGCCAACAACCTGATGGCGAAGGCGTTGCAGGAGTGTCCGAACGCGGGGCCGCTCTGGGCCGAGGCCATATTCCTGGAGCCGAGGCCGCAGAGGAAGACGAAGAGCGTTGACGCGCTGAAGAGGTGCGAGCACGACCCGCACGTGCTGCTCGCCGTCTCTAAACTCTTCTGGTCGGAGCGCAAGCTGCAGAAGTGCCGCGACTGGTTCAACAGGACGGTGAAGATAGAACCGGACTTGGGCGACGCGTGGGCCTACTTCTACAAGTTCGAGCTGCTCAACGGCACCGAAGAGGGCCAGGAAGACGTGAAGAAAGAGGTGTGTCCTGTCAGAACCGCATCACGGCGAGCACTGGTGTCGCGTCTCGAAAGACATTAAGAACTGGAGGCTCTCTATAGAACACATTCTGGCTCTGGTCGCTAAAGATATCCCGATTCCGATCTGAATGTAATATATATAAGCTAAATAGTTTCTATGGACAAAGTAAAATTGGTGTTTTAGTTTTTGTTTCTAAATTGTGCGTTTTTATAATTATATAAAAATATAGACAATTTATTTCGAGTGGTGTGTGTGGCGGTTTATATTCAGATTCCGGTGCGAATACGGGGGTAAGTCCATTATCTGGCAATGAATGTTATATTGGATCGGGGGCTCTCACGACCTCTTCTGTGTCCTACACCCTTTAAAAATTTCAATATCTTCTCGCACCCCTAGAAGCAGTAAACCCAAGGCTTAAGGTAATAATCTGTTTACGAATACAAGTATTCTAACAATGAATGTAATATACATTTTAACTTACCTGTTTTGTGGTCTGCGAGGGGTTGGAATACCGTGGATTTGTGTTTTTTTTCTACGGTTTTTTTTTCCATTAAAGGGAAACTTTCTGTTACACATTTAGCCTTTGATTGCTAATGATACCCTGATTCCAATTTAAATGTAATATATTTAGGCCGTATTGTTTCTATGGATTCAATAAAAACATTATTTTAGTTTGTCAATAGTGTGGGGCAGTCATATTTCAATATGAATTTAAAGGGATATAATATAAATTCATTTTCATTTCTTCAGTTGAAATCATAAGATAAACAGCAATGGCTGTTATTCTGTATGAATTTCTATTCGTTTATTAAATAGATACTTTAAATGGAAAACTATACTGGCTCTGGTCGCTGAAGATATACTGATACCGATTTGAATGTAATATGTTTAGGCTAAATAGTTTATATGGACAAAATAAAAATGCTATTTCATAGCTTTTTAACAGTCTAGGTTCGGTAGGTTATAATGTGAATATATAGAGCAAAGCAAAGATATGTTTGTATTTTTAAAATGAAAAATAGATTTCTGCTGTTAGTTATACATCAAATGTAATATATTTAGGCTAAATAGTTTCTATTGACGAAATAAAAAAACATTTTAGTTTTTGTTTCCAAATTATCCGTTTTTATAGTCGTAGAAAATTTGTTACTTTCCCTTTAACGGGGGCCACTTGTCCTTTCACATATTACTTTGTGTTACGTTACAAACTTAATTCTGCGTACAATTTCTAAACTAACGTAACCGTAAACTGTACGCAACGGTAAGTGATGACAGACTGTTTAATTAAGTGGTTTAGTTCGACGACATTGAACTTTTCAATGGAAGATTGTTTAATCCGTATAATAATTCACGGGGAATGAACTTTACCCACTAAAATATAACTAGGGATACACGTAACGGCACCTAATATGTGAAAGTACCTAAAATTTAGTTTGGCTCTGGTGTACATTACAATACGAATATATGAGTACAAATATGAGTATACAATGTGAGTTTGTTTTTTTTATACAAATGGAAAATAAATTTGTTCTAATTTTTTTAAATATCAGTCGTCAGTTATCCGACAACGAATATTATCCTAATTTATTTCTAGATTTATCCTAGAATTCTTTTTGTTTTTCTATCGAAAGGAAACATTCTATGGAACATATTTTGGATTCGATCGCTAAAGATATCGTGATACCTTATGGACAAAATAATAGTGTTTTAGTTTTTGTTTCTAAACTATAAAGCGAGAGAAGGAGAATTTAGTTTCAGTTCGAGGGTCAGATCTTTGTTGTCAATAAATTAGGTCACTTTTAGTGTATCAATTAAAACAATCCGTATAATATTTGTCAAATGGCGTTTGTCTCTGCGCGTTTTCGCTACGCATTTCCAAACCGATTTCCACCAAACTTACAGTGCATGCATCTTGTGTCCTGTCACATCCTCTCCGGGTCACAGGTCAGGTCAAAGGTCGTAACAAACAAATATTTGCCATTTCGTGTATTTAATTCGTACCAGATGGCTAGTAACTGAATATAACTTAATTAAGCCCGAATTGCCTTCAACGTTTGTAATCGATACCGACAGTAAAACTTCAGTTTGTCCATTGATTTCTATTCATTAATAACACATTTTTATGAGCAAATAGAAAGTATTTTTGTACCTAGAATTTCGGTCGTTATTGACGCAGGAAAACAATAAATCTTTAAACTTAAAGAACAAACCTGCTAATTTCCATTCAATGCACCCAGGCTGGGTTAGGTTACGTTAGGTTATATAACTAATATTGAATTGATGTAGAAGTAAGTGCCACTTCTGGGGCGTGTTATAACTGTGACTTTACCCGAATATTCCGTACTCATGTCGTTACGAGGGTAATATGTAATGAAACAACGAATATCGACATCTGACTTATTTATTGATTTTATTCCATCGGGTGTAAAACATCTTTATCGGTCCCAGAGTGTCTTTTTTTTGGTGTTTTAATCGCAGTTAAAGTTGAGTTTAATTCTGTTTTTCGAACGGGACGCAAACTTCGTTGACGCAGTGCGTTCCGATCTCGCAGACCTGTCTGTGCGTCGCCTGCAGGTTTATGAACGCCATCGGCGAGCACCTCGAACCCGCCGCTGTAATAGAACAGTAAATCGGTATAAGTGTATTGGTAAAAATTTCAATTTTACGACCGGACTGGAATGTATGACAACAGTATCCTCTGAATCAGCGGTTCCCAACCCGGGGTAAGTTGTCCTGATAACTTCCTCAAATCGGAACATCGTTGGATACATACAATTGTAATATACTAATTTAAATAGTATATTATTGTACGATTCATTTTTCGTTTTATATATGACGATAGGTCGCACCGTCGGAAGGTTATACTCACGCAGGTATTTGAAGCAAGTTGGACAACATCCGCAGAAGGAGCTGTTGGGTACGAGCGTGCCGTCGCAGTTATTGGCCGTCGGCGCTTCGGTGCAGGAGACACTTTCGCAGAAATTAGGCGGGCAGACAAACGCCTCCGAAACGCAGACGACGGCCAACACGCAGGCAAGTACGATAGCGAACCTGGAACCGAGAGGAAAAATATTGGGTTGACGGCTAAGTAATCGCGGAATTCACCGACAAGTGGCGTTGTGCATATTTTTAGGTACGTCAGTACACGTTCGGCACAGATAAGCCGTAGATGGTTTCGAATGCACGTATAAGATTTATTCGGCTTCTCTGCAATGTCCCAGTGTCGAACTCTGGCAATCCGAATTGGCCTTTATTCGGTCATCGTCGAACCACAACTGGACATCCAAACTGCTCCTCGTCTTTTAATGAAAAATCCCCGACCGAATTTTGCGAACCGGTACCGACACTGCCGTTCTTTTAACCGCTTCATCGGTGTACAACTTTTTATGAGCCCGCGAGGCGTTAACACCTTTGCGAAAGTAAAAAAGCGAAATGTGACGGAAATGCTGACTTCGGTTCACCGTTCTTTAGCTTTTTATACACATACACACACACAGAATTCGACCAGTCGATGTAATTTTGATACCGAATGTTTCAGAAAGGACCGAATAATTAACGTATCGAAGAATCCGTGCAAAGATGTACCTAAAAATATGTACATGTAGGACAGATTAAATATACTTATTTGATATACCTGTTTTGTGGTCTCGAGGGTTGGAATATACCGTAGGTTCGTGATGTTTCTCTCTCCTCTGTACTGATTACAGTCACAGGTGTGAAAGTGACAGTGGGCAGTGAGGATGCCCCAAAACATCCAAAGTGCCAAAACAGTGACTGACACAGCGCTACTGAAGATGGCGAGCGGCCGACAAACCGGTCTAGCAAAAGACCAAACAGGGCAGCGAGAGAGGAGACAGAAACATCACGACACCTACAGATTAAATATACGTTGAGGGCAGGTCACCGCTGTGGTTATCGAAATCGAATAATGACATTCAAAAATATCCCTCGCCAAACACCGTTTGGCTTTCCCGGATAGTATTTAACTCTCTCACGTACCGTGTTTCGTTTTTCGGCATACCCCGAATCGGGTTACATCAGTTAATAAGTGTACAAATAGAGAACAGGTTATATCGACATTTATAGGGTAGGTCGGATCGAAAAATTGAATGATGGCTTTCTGAAATATCACAGCCGCCGGGTAACAAAATATAGGACACTTACTCCGGATAATTGATAACGTCTCGTTTAAATAATCGAGCTTAAATAAGTCAATTTTAATTACAACTCGGCTCACATATATGTGACAGTTTTTATTACCGCAGCCCAACGTCATACACGTATGTGACGGATATTTTTACACACGATTTACAAAGGCATCTTTGAACACGTTGAACAAAATGTTAAGTTCTAAAACCGTAAAATGTACGTACTCGGTCTGCTCTCGCGTTAGATTATTTCTGACTCTTTATAACAGTCTCGAATAGGTCGGGTTTGGCGGGGATCAGTGAAATTAACGGGCGATAAGTTAAAAGGTTAGAGAGGAAAAGTTTTTGCGAAGCGAAATTATTAAAATTGTCACGTAAGTGCCTGGAAATAAGTGAGCTATAAAAATTATTGTTACGTTTAATTTTTTTATGACGGAAACATATCTCTCGACAAAATGTCTTATTTTCGTAAAATAAAATGAATTTCGTATCGATAAATTGTAAAAAAATACTTATATTACATCTTTTAGACTGTTCTAAATACATGTAAGTGAAAATGTATTCCAATCGATTTCGTATAATCGCTAAACAAAAATCTTGGGCTACCGACAGTAGCGAACCGGTTAATGAATGAATGAATGAGAATTAGAATAGACAAACATTATGTACAGTTAGATTAGTTATAAGTATACAAGTAGAAGAGGTATACATGCATTTATACAGAGGTGGCAGGGTCACCCTTCACCCTATATATACAGGTAGTTTCGGAATAATATTTAACGCATAATTAACATTATCTAACTCGATAATTTGATCTTGTTTAACGAAAAACAAATAGGATCATTCATAAGTGAGCCCTTTAGGTGTAGTCAACTTCAGATAACCCGTAACCTCGCTGTAATCGATTTTTTCCATATATCGATACGCGTTCTCCGTTCGATATATTCTTTCAATCGGATGAATTGCAGCGGTCTTTTCCTCGAATATTTCTTTGCGGCTTTTTTTCTTCGTTCCTATTATATTTTATACCGTTTTTGGGGCGTCGATTCTGGATTTTTCCCGGAAATTTTAGGATCGAAACGACCCAAATTTTCGCCCGCCCTTGTATAAACACTGTCGGACTTAAGATACATTTTTGTTATTATTATTAAGTAATTATGTTCCCCCAATTATTACGTTAATTCGGAAAAAGTAGATTTCGTTCGGGGCGGCGATCGAGTCGAGACGGTTCGATATATCGATACATCGATTACGTCATCGTTGCGGGGCTTCAACGCTAGTAGGGGCCTCAGATTGTTAACCGGATTTTACCCGATATTTTATACTGAACAGAATAAAATTGTACTCACTTCATATTGTGTTGCGATCTCGCCGTGACTCTGTGTCAGATGTCTCGATTAAATTGGGCCGCAAAACTCGACTGTCGTCCCTTTTATAGGCGGACCCGAAACGCAATCTCGAAACGTTGTTATCTCGCCCCGGACACAATGCCGAAAAACTAATTATATATTGAAACGGACAATGACCACTCTCCGCACAAGATCTCCGAAAATTATATTAGAAAAAACGTTCGTTGCGCATTTATCGCTTATTATGGGCCGAAGTCAATTAAAACGATACCGGCTTATCTAAGCCTCGGACGATAAATTCTATCCGGTTTTTTCTTTACACGAAGACACGATCCTTGTTCACGTTTCGACCTGTTTTTCCCTAGAAACTAACAGAGAGCCCTCCCCATACAAAAGACCTTGAATATAAAATGGCCCGTATAATAATCGGGCGGTTCTCGAACCCGCGTCATCCCGTCAATCGGGCCTGCGCTTTACCCCGATTTTGTTGTTGCTATTTTCTCTCTTTTACTGTTGCAATTGTGATACAAAATTAGTAACCGTCTGCCTGCTTATCTGTGCAAAGATGTACTGGCGTAGTTAAAAAAAATGTGCGGAATTTTTCATTAAAAGACGAGGGGCGCTCCGGAGGACTTCCGGTGGAGGTCGACGATGACCCCGAATAAAGGCCATTATCGATTCGGATCGCCATAGTTCGACACTGGGACATTGCAGAGAAGCCGAATGTACCTTATACGTTGCATTAGAAACCATCTAGATGTTGACGTACTTAAAAATTTGTACAACGCCACTTGTTGTCGGTGAAATCCGCAATTACTTAGTTGCCGACCCGATACGTTGGACAAAAATTGGAGGAGAAATCCACTGGTTTCCCAATTCAATTTCAAAATTTGGGTCGTTTGGCCGCAGTCCCTTTTCGGGCGTCTGTAAGGAACTTTTGGTACGTCCGAAGACAGTAGGGTTTGGACTATTGGATTAGGGTGACGGTTGGGTCGTGAATGGAAATTGCTGTACTTCCAAGGGACTTTAAGATCTGTGTTTAGGGTGAGGTCGGAAACATAGCAGGGTCGATTCTAGGGTCATTGTCCTTAATATTTTCGACTGTAAAAGTTTAGATTTTGTGGATATATGTCGGTTTGGCCGAACCCCAAACAAGTTACTGAATTACAAATTTTCATTACAACTTTTCTTTCGGTAGCCTACCGACAATTTTAGAAGCGACACGAGAAATTGAAAGTTTTTCTTTTCAACTGTACGGGACAGACTTTTCAGGAACGGAAATCTATGCTGTTTTCGGTGGATATTCAGAAGAAATTAGTTTCTGTCTCCTCTCCGGCCGGTTCGGTCTTTTGCCGGACCGAGGTTTCAACCGTTCGCCATCTTCAGTAGCGCTGTGTTCTTAGTCACTTTGGATGTTTTTGACACACACACACACACACACACACACACAAGAGAGATGCCAAAAAAACCTATCCAAAGCGCCAAAGTGACCAACACCCGCTCCTGAAGATGGCTGATAGTTCTTAATGAAAATTTTCTTTTCAACGAAGGCATTTCTTCGTGGATAGTCGCAAATTCTTTCATTTTGCCGCGGATTTCGTCTGTCTCTGTCTTCTCCTCGGTCGCTGGTTTGGTCTTTTGCCAGACCGGGGATTCGCGGCCGCTCACCATCTTCAGTAGCGCTGTGTTGGAGTCAATTTTGCCACTTTGGATGTTTCACTGTGTCACTGTCACTTGTACTGCTTTAAATTTGACGATTGTGCAACAGAAAATTATAGTGCAGCCAGGATGCCCCAACCCCCCCCCACCCCAACCATAAAATACGTCCAAAGTGCCAAAAGTGACTATAACACCGCGCTACTGAAGACGGCGAGCGGCCGAAACCTTATTAAATTTATATATTTACCGACCGAAATCAAATTTATAGGTTATTTTTGTTCAATTTCGGTAGGCAATATACCATCATCAGGGTCCGATCTTGAGCGACATCCCTGACGATGGGGACCGACTTTAGTTTCGAAACGTCGGAAGCATTAATTGACAGCTCAAGTAGTATCATATTATAACTTTAATATACGATATTATCGTGAAAAATGACTGTGGAACACGGGGTATGTGGGGACCTGGGGAGTAAGGGGTTGGGGCGGATAAAACAATTTAGTTTTTAAACGACGTTTATTTTTTGTTAATTAACAGCGTCGTTTTTGTTTTTTTTCGATGATTGCAGGTCGTCGGCGACGCTTTTCCCCCCCGTTGAGGTTTGAGTTTTCCTAGGCGATCGGGAAAGGCGTGCACTTTCTCCTGTAGCAGATTGAGTATTTCGGACAGACGGTCACAATTCCGGTACCGTCCGGCCAATCCGGATTGCAGGGGGCGTACATGGCTGAAAAAGAAAACAAGTAAATGAAGTATATTTTTATTGGGCTTAATTTTTCGTAATATCGCCCGTAATATGTTACGGGAAGAATATTTTTTGGTCGACGCTTCGGTTGCCCACCGCGGCTGCCCAAAGTGGCAAACTGACTTAACGCCCGCCATCTTCAGTAGCGCCGTGTCAGTCACTTTCGGTGCTTTGGATTGGTTTTCCAGGGCATCCTCACTGCGTCACTGTGAGGACGCACCCCGAAAAAAATCCAAAGTGCCAAAATTGACCAACACCGCTACTGAAGATGGCGAGCAGCCGCGAAACCCTCGTCTATAAATCTGCAGTAAACAAAGTGATTTTGATCTCTATCCACGAAGAAATGCCTTTTTTCAAACGAAACTTTTCATTGAAAGAAATACCAGCCATCTTCAGTAGCGGTGTTAGTCACTTTGGATGTTTTTTGGGCATCATCACTGCACTGTGTCACTGTCACTTGTCGAAAGGACAACCGCCACGGTACAGTAGTGACAGTGACACAGTGCAGTGTGAGGATGCCCCCGCGAAAAACATCCAAAGTGCCAAAATTGACCAACACCGCTACTGAAGATGGCGAGCAGCCGCGAATCCCTGGTCTATAAAATCTGCAGTAAACAAAGTGATTTTGATCTCTATCCACGAAGAAATGCCTTTTTCAAACGAAACTTTTCATTGAAAGAAATACCAGCCATCTTCAGTAGCGGTGTTAGTCACTTTGGATGTTTTGGGCATCATCACTGCACTGTGTCACTGTCACTTGTCGAAGGGACAACCGCCACGGTACAGTAGTGACAGTGACACAGTGCAGTGTGAGGATGCCCCGAAAAACATCCAAAGTGCCAAAATTGACCAACACCGCTACTGAAGATGGCGAGCAGCCGCGAAACCCTCGTCTATAAATCTGCAGTAAACAAAGTGATTTTGAACTATCCACGAAGAAATGCCCTTTTTTCAAACGAAACTTTTCATTGAAAGAAATACCAGCCATCTTCAGTAGCGGTGTTAGTCACTTTGGATGTTTTTTGGGCATCATCACTGCACTGTGTCACTGTCACTTGTCGAAGGGACAACCGCCACGGTACAGTAGTGACAGTGACACAGTGCAGTGTGAGGATGCCCCGAAAAACATCCAAAGTGCCAAATGTGACTCAGCGCTAGAAGACGGCGAGCAGCCGAAACCGGTCTATAAATCTGCAGTAAACAAAGTGATTTTGATCTCTATCCACGAAGAAATGCCTTTTTTCAAACGAAACTTTTCATTGAAAGAAATACCAGCCATCTTCAGTAGCGGTGTTAGTCACTTTGGATGTTTTTTGGGCATCATCACTGCACTGTGTCACTGTCACTTGTCGAAGGGACAACCGCCACGGTACAGTAGTGACAGTGCAGTGTGAGGATGCCTCTCACCCGAAAACATCCAAAGTGCCAAAAGTGACTAGCGCTACTGAAGACGGCGAGCGGCCGAAACCGGTCTATAAGTTGGGAAAAGGTCCGGCGGTCAACATCAGGTGCAATTCAAAGTTTGGGTGTGCGCTCGTCCCGTACGCGGCACTCACCGACTTTCTTCATGCAGATTGGGCAGCACTCGCACTGGGATCCGTGGGGGAAGAAAGTGCCCTCGCAGTTGGCCGCCGTCAGCTCGGTGGTGCACTTAATCCTCTTGCAGTAGTCCTCGCACTCGTTGAAGCCGAGACAGCCGACAGCCAGCAGGCCGAGGAGGAGGAGGAGGAGGAGGACAGAGACCGAGGACAATCTGAAAGACACCCAGAACATCCATACATAAACAGATCCAGCAGCTTTTATGAGCGTTAAATTACCACAGATTTCGCGTGTTTCTGACTCCTCTCGCCGGTTCGGTCTTTCGCCAGAACGGCCGCTCGCCATCTTCAGTAGCGGTGTACTTTGGAGGAGGGCGTCCTGCTGCGCACTGTGTAACTGTCACTACTGAAACCGAGTTTCTGTTTGACGGGTGACAGTGACATGGAGGCGAAACATAGTCATGTTCGAACGATTTCGAAAATTAGGTCAAAGTTTAGATACCGTAGATTTCGTGTGTCTCTGCCTCTCTCTCGCCGGTTTGGTCTTTCCGTAGACCGGGTTTCGGCCGCTCGCCATCTTCAGTAGCTGTGTCAGTCACTTTGATGTTCTTCGGGCATCCTCACTAGTGTGTGTGTGTGTGTGTGTGTGTGTGTGTGTGTGTGTGTGTCAAAAACAGCCAAAGTGACTGACACCGCTACTGAAGATGGCGAGCGGCCGAAACCGGTCTACGGAAAAAAAGACCAAACCGGCGAGAGAAACGCACGAAATCTACGGTATTATGCTAAAAACATTTAAAGACGTGCAGAATGTTAAAATTAAAAAAAAATAAAAACAGTAGTAACTGCGTTAAAAACCCCGATTGGGTAGCAAAAAATGCTCTCCATAAATGGTTGTAATTACTGTAATTTTTTTTACTCTTGATAAAAAGGTAATTAGTGTAATTATCACTCACCTCATTGTTACGCGAACGTCACAGTCGGCAGAGAGCTAATCGAATGAGAGACGGCGAGAAATTCATTTGAGAATTTATACGTTTTCGTTATTTTTAAAATAAATCATCAGATAATGTCGGACACTTGTCGCTATTTAATTAGAACTCGAAATTCAATATTAACGACAATTAACGGCCGTATCTCGTCGGATTATTATTATTATTATTATTATTATTATACTCGCCGTTCGATTGCGAAATTCGTAGACGCCCGTACGATACGGTAGACCGGTTTCGGCCGCTCGCCGTCTTCAGTAGCGGTCGTACGCTGTCCACTGGTCCGCGGAGACGGTGCGCGGCGGAGTAAATGACACCCAACACACACAAAAAAAGTGCGGTGTGACTCAGCACGCGCTACTGAAGACGGCGAACGGCCGAAACCGGTCTACCGAAAAGACCTTACCTCGACTCAAAAGTCTACGGTAAAGAAATTGGTGAAATAACAATTCTTATATCTATAAAGGCGTGACAGCCACACGCCAAATTCAAAATTTAAAATACCTTCTAATATAAAAAATATTATTAATAATTCATATATTTATTGACCAGTGTTGGCTGAGTGTGAAAAAAATGTCAGCGAAGTAATTTTTTCTAAAGATCTATATGATTTTATGGCTGGTAATTCGTAAAGAATAATTTCGTTTCATAAAAGGCATTTCTTCGTTGATAGTCGAAATTTCTTTCATTTTTTCCGTAGATTTCGTGTGTTTCTGTCGCAGGTTCGGTCTTTTGCCAGACCCCGGTTTCGGCCGTTCGCCATCTTCAGTAGCGGAGTTGTTAGTCACTTTGGATGTTTTTTTGACACACACAGTAGACAGTGCATTGAGGATGCCTAAAAAACCGATCCAAAGCGATAAAGTGACTAACAACCGCTACTGAAGACGGCTGGTAATTCTTTTAAAGGAAATTTTCGTTTAAAAAAAGGCGTTTCTTCGTGGATAGTCGAAATTTCTTTCATTTTACCGTAGATTTCGCGTGTTTCTGTCTCCTCTCTCGCCGGTTCGGTCTTTCGCCAGATCCCGGTTTCGGCCGTTCGCCATCTTCAGTAGCGGTGCTGTTAGTCACTTTGGATGTTTTTCGACACACACACAGTACAAAGTGCATTGAGGACGCCAAAAAAACCGATCCAAAGCGCCAAAATGAATGACACCGCTACTGAAGACGGCTGGCAATTCTTTTAATGAAAATTTTCGTTTCAAAAACGGCATTTCTTCGCGGATAGTCGCAATTTCTTTAAACCCCTGTTTTAATTCAATTTATCGAAATTTCACCAAATAAATATAGCTCTTTTCGTGAGATTGTTCATCAAGACAAGCCCAATATCGATATCAATTTTTTCGCATATACAGGTTTATAATTGATGATTTTTTCGTTTCCCCCAATTTTTTTTCGGATTTAATATAAAAATATAAAAAGTTCTAAACGCAGGTTTCTGGAGTTTCTGTCTCCTCCCGCCGCGGTTTCTGGTCTGCTTTCGCCGGACGCCCGATTTCGGCTGTTCGCCATCTTCCGTTGTTATTCTGCGGCGGTTTTCTGTGAAATTTTTCGTTTTGAAAAAAGATAATATCTTCGCGGATAGTTGAAATTTCTTCGAATTTTCCGGGAGTCGCCATCAAAATGTCGGTACCAATAGGGGTTGGTGTCATCCTGCTACTCTAATAACTCTTCAGCACTTAGGTATTGTGACGCCACGGCGGCTAAAGATTTGGCTGTTTTCAAGGTGGCGCCACACCGCCACCGAAAATTGTTATTAAAAATCAAAATATTATTGTTTAAAGAGGAAATAGTCGATCGGATTTCGGAGGAAAATGGGCCTCAACTTCTTCCGCGGCGGCGTCAAAACCGCAATCGTCGGTAATGCTAGCGCAGCCGGGTATGATCAGCGGGGCGAATGAAGTGCGTAATAATTGTTTTGAATTGTTATTTTTATTGTTTTGTATTGTTTTACAGCTGTCTATCTGGGCAACGGATGGCACCTGCCCATGAAGCAGACGCCCAGGCTGGGACAGATCTTCAGGATTTCAGACACAGAATTGGCCTCGCCGTTCTTCGTGCACTCGCCGAACATCGCTGAAAAAGGACAAAGGAGAAGGATAAGTGTCGGCTGAAGAGTTTCCATCCTCGATGGTGCCCAATTCTGGGACTGAACTGGGGACGCGATAATAGCGACCGCTACTGAAGTCGGTTGGTGATTCTTAATGAAAATTTTCGTTTCCTTCGTAGAAGCCATCTTCAGTAGCGGTGCTGTTAGTCACTTTGGATGTTTTTGTACACAGTGCGATTCGAAGGAATTTCTTCGTGGATAGTCGAAATTTCTTTCATTTTACCGTAGATTTCGTGTGTTTCTGTCGCCGGTTTGGACTTTTGCAGATCCCGGTTTCGGCCGCTCGCCAGCGGTGCTGTTAGTCACTTTGGATGTTTTTCGGTACACAGTGCATTGAGGATGCCCAAAGACCGATCCAAAGCGGACTAACAACCGCTACTGCCGTGTTGTGACAAGACTGTCCCTGAGGTCAGAAACCGAGCAAGGAGAGTTGAGTAAAAGCGCAACAAATTGACTCGCGTTTGAATCGAGTTTTCTCTGATCCAAATCCGTTTCATAGCTATTCTTGCTATAGTAAAATTCAAATAAATTCGTCCCGTTAGCCCCAGTTCATCCCAGTTAGCCCCAATTCACCCCATTCACCCCAATTTACATCAGTTCACCCCAGTTCAACTTCCACCCCAGATCACTCTAGATTCACCCTATTCATCCCAATTCACCCCATTCACCCCAAATTTATCATTATTGTGTCTTAAAGAAAAATTTTTAGTCCCCAAAAAATTTGTTTTTGAGCCCCATTGTTTTTATCTCATCCCGAATCGCTGGCCAAATTGTTAGTGTAGTTCGAATGTTACTGTCACTGTTACTACGGGTGTTACTGACGCATTGTGACGGAGCACGATGGACAGCATGCGCACTTGGAGCCGGCCGTATTGTAGTAGCCGCCGTGGTCGTTGCACTGTTCCCTGGTCGGACTGGCCGTGCAGTCGACCTGCGCGCAGTAACCGGGCGAACAGAGGTCAGCGGAGGCCACGCGGGCCGTACAGACGACAGCCAACAGCACACCGCTCACCAGGAGTTGACTGCTGGCAGAAATAGATTAGGTTTAGAACTGACATCGGAGTTAAATTTTTGGCATAACCGTTTTGTGGCCTGCCACTGGGGTGGAATACCGTTGATTTAGTGTGTTTCGGCCGCTCGCCATCTTCAGTAGCGGTGTTGGTTTGTCGCTTTGGGCGTTTTCTTGCGACACGCGCACAGTGCACAGAGTGCGGTGAGGATGTGTACCCCCAACAATCCGAAGTGTCAAAGCGAGACCGCTACTGAAGATGGCGAGCGGCCGAAACACACTTTTTGGGCGTCCTCGCACTGCGCACCGTGTCACTGTCACCCGTCAAACAGACAACTCGGTACGGTAGTGACAGTGACACAGTGCGCAGTGTGAGGACGCCCCGAAAAACATCCAAAGTGGCAAAGTGACTAACACAGCGCTACTGAAGACGGCGAGCGGCCAACCAAAACGGCGAGAGGAGACAGAAACACACGAAATCTACAAAATTAATTTTATTCCTTTGACCCATTAAGTACCAAAAAATTTTTTTATCTGATGATGATGATGATGATTGACTGTATTTATATAGCGCAATAGGTGTCTTGAGACCTTTTGTCTGAAAATTATGCATAAAATTTACTTATTATGAAGCATTATTATCAAATAGTAGCTCCGAATATGTTTTTAAAAACCGGTCTGTCAAATATTTTATTTTTTAAATCGAGTCCCATTCGGGGGATTAGGGCACTCTACAGAGACCGATCATCTTTTATTTTGTATAATAATCGTAATTACGAGTATTTTAACACGATGCAGTAATTAAGTAAATAAGTAAAAACTTCCTGTAAACACATATGTCATATCTGATCCCCATTTGGGGCCTACGGTACTTAATGGGTTAATCGAAATGAATAAAATTCCTATCCAACTTTCCTCAATGTTCCTCCGCATTTTGTAATTTTCCCGCTGAAATTTCCTTATTTGTTTAAAAAAAATGCCTGTATTTTTGTTTGCAGTCAAAATAGTTGGTAACATATTTATTGGTAAAATCCACTGCCACCTGTATCGAATAGATGTTTCTAAAAAAAATAAGAAAAACTCCTAGCATATGCGTAATACATTTAGAATTTATTAACTTTAAAATAAAAAGAATATTCATATTTTTATTTATTCGCCGCAATATTTACGTTTAAAATAATTTTCATTGACGACTCGACGAGAACGCACAACTCTTTCGTTATATCGCAAAATACGTTTGGAATTGTCCGCCCGACTTCGACGGTGAAAAAAATTCGGCGTTCGGTATTTTCAGGAGAATCGGATAAATTAAATAGACGGACGATGAACGGACAGTTCGATGAATTTTTATACGGCGGGAATCGGCCACTTAACGGCGAAAGTGGTCCCACAACTTACTCGAGTGTTGGGACACTTTAAAGTGGGTCGTCGACGACAATTACGATGGGGAAAAAAGCCCCCGGATTAAAGCCTCCGGAGGCGAATTGTCGGAATATAATTTGAAATTTACGCGCGGCATAAATCAAAGTGGTTACAGAGCGGGCGCCGTGGCAGAGCGCCAACTGTGTAACATATTCAATAAACAAAAAAAAAAAAAAATTATCCTCACTTTCACCGGCCGAACAAAATACAAACCCAATTTATACATAAATCATAAGGCCTATTTTTGTCGCGCTCAATTCTCAAGTCCGCAGCAGTTGAAAGCAATCGTTGAAAAAAGAAAAATACAATATAAAAGTTATATCGTACGATATATTTTTATTAATTTATAAATTATTAGTATATTTGTCTGCAATATATTACAGTAATATATTATATATTAGTATATTACTGTAACTATAATACAATATAAAAGTTATATCATACGATATATTTTTATTAATTTATATTATTTTTATTTATTATTTTCACCCGCTAATTAAATTTGTAAATTATTAGAATATTTATGTCTGCAATATATTACAGTATTATATTTTATATTAGTATATTACTGTAAATATAATACAATATAAAAGTTATATCGTACGATATATTTTTATTAATTTATAAATTATTAGTATATTTATGTCTGTAATATATTACAGTATTATATTATATATTAGTATATTACTGTAAATATAATACAATATAAAAGTTATATCGTACGATATATTTTTATTAATTTATATTATTTTTATTTATTATTTTCTCCTGCTAATTTAATTTATAAATTATTAGTATATCTATGTCTGTAATATATTACAGTATTATATTATATATTAGTATATTTATATCTGTAAATATTGGAGGAATCATAACAATAACTGGTGAAGTGTAGATTTCGACCATAAATTTATAATATTGGAGATTATCACCCGTAAAAATTGAATGATTGAAGATTTCATTCACAAAAAATAAAATCATTGAATTATAATCACCCAGACTGAGCTATTAGTTTTTACACTATTCGATCTAATGCCGGGGTTTTTTTATCTTTAAAATTTGTAGCCCTAGACACAAAACCTACATTTAATTACCCAGTTTTCTCATCAACTGATTATCAGTACACAAATACACATTTTATTGTTCTTTCTCGACATTTCATACATCTTTATTGTGTGCTTTTCCGCTCTCTTGTCCATTCATACAATAATATAATGTAAAATCTTGTTGGATTTACTCAAGTTGCAATGCACTTCTGTTTTAAGCATATTTTTTATCTACAGGAGAAAAACAAATAGTTTATTCCACTTTTTCGAACAAAGTTTGCGAAACGAAAAATTAAACAGAAAGGAGAGAACAAACTGAATGTCGGAACATGATTAACGGATAATTGTAGAGCATCGGATTTTAATGACAGATTAAATATTTTTAGAATTATTCAAAAAAAAAAAAGGAACAACAGAGAATAAAATAATTTACTCACTTCATGATTTTGACCGAAGATGTCGAACGACTGGATGAAGAGTCCGTCGTACTTTTCATCTTTTTATATTCAGACTCTGAACGGGTTATATAAAAATTAACAGATTATCAGTATAATTAACATAAATATGCGCACACTTGTGCAAACTAAATATTTGAAAACGGCGAAGGTCGACCGACTGCTTATTAATTAAATAGCGGATTTCTTTTATTTGTCGAATGAATAAAAAAAAAAAAAAAAAATTCGTTCAATTATATTTGTACAGTACTTTCGATCGTAATTTACATTAAGTTTCAAGAAATCAATTGCACAAATACTCTCTGTACATTATTAATTAGCTGCGATATCTCCCTTTGTATCGCCCGTTTTCAATTTTCAATCGGTCGATTCTACTCAAAGATTTCAATCGATTATATTATATTAGCCGTGCGATCGAAAATTGTTTTACAGTTAAAATGTTACAGTGTTTTTTTATCTACAAAAGTATATTCGAAACACTGTTAAATCGCTCTAACAACAAAGACAACTGTAGGCATTTTAATATTTATGATAATTCAATGATAATATTTCATAAAATTGCATTTTTTATTATACAATAATTTAACTGGCACAGCATGAAGAGTTACGCCTGTTATTAATCATTCGTACATATTGACTGTCTGAACAGATGCTTTATAATTATGCATTTTCATAGTATGTATAAGACATGATTAGGTATAATTGGATAAATAATAAAAACTATAAATGATAATTAGACTCATATTTTCGGTCTATTACTGTATATTGGAGTTCAGTTTTAATTTTGAACTGAGAGACAATTGCAAAAACGGTTGTTTACATTAAACGAAATGATTAAATAAAATGTTAATAATAATAAATAAATAAAATTAAATTAAAAATAAAATAAATAAATAATAAAAAAAGGGGGGAAACTAATGGGTTTCTCCTCTAATTGTGGACTATTGTAGCTAGTGATTTCATCAATGTTGCTTATTGTATAATTTTACAGTTGTAACAATAAAAGAGACAAAAAAAAACATTAAACTGATAATTAACGGCTGTACAGATTGTATAAAATAAATTCTCGAATGTGATTATTGTGTCTATTACGACTAAGTAATACAGGGGTTTATACACATAAATTACGTACTCTATTCCGGGGTAAAATTTCAATTTTTACACCGAAAAAAAATATTTTATGAATGTTCCAAGCTAATCAAACTATTCTCTCTCTGAATTCGATACAATTTGATTTAAAATGTTTGAACACAGGCTTTACTTTTAATTATCGCCCAAGAATATAATTATATGGGATGATAATAATAATAATTTTAAACCGATCAGGTTCCCATATTATGCGAATATTAAAATAAATTATTGGGGCCGACTGTCTTCGAAATCCGACTTTGTTGAAAACGCAATTTTTCCCCAAAAAAACTGAATAGCGAGCTCGGACAAAGTGAAAGTATTACCGATTTCAAATATTGAAATCGATGCGACGTATTTAAAAAAATATGTATATACCGTCAACTCGAACCCCCGTTTAAACCTGTTTTAAAAATTATATTTTTAAATAAGCGGTCGCGACAGGCTGTTTTCCGTTCCACATAGTAGGGGGACATGATCGGCATTTAATTACAGTCTTAGGCAACAATTATACCTTTTATAGTGTCGAAGCATCTGTTCCCAATAGACAATAATTTGATGATACGATTTGAACTTTTTATCGCCGGTAATTAATTAATTACTCCGAAAGACGGAGCGTCATTTGAAACCAACCGTTTGTAGAGAAATAGTCTGAGTTTTCGTTTCGCTATTTTATGAAAATAGCCCATCAATTTCAATTTTTCATATTAATTAGAACCGGTCTGTCCCATCCTCACAGTATATATATTAGAGAAATATATTTTCAAATAATATTTTTGAAGAAAATCAACGGGTTTTAGGGAAAACAATTAAAGGAAAGTGTTGTATTGTTGTAGGCCCCGAATGGGGGATCGGTTAATTTTTTTAAATTTTTTCCTATACGACGTATGTGTTTAAAGGAAAGTTTTTTTTATTCTATTAATTTCAGTAATTTCAAATTATAAATACTGCGTAGTGTTAAAATACTTCTAATTATGATTATTATTCAAAATAAATAAATGTCTCATGTGTCGGTTTGACTCTGTAGACGAATGGGACTCGATTTAAAAAATGAAATATTCACGACAAACCGGTTTTTAAAAATATATTCTGAGGCGCTATTTGTGATGATAATGCGTCGTAATGAGTAAATTTTATGCAGAATTTAAGGGGAAAAAAAATTTTTTTTTTGGTACTCAACGGGTTCAATGGCTTTCCGCCAGATATCGCCCGGCGTTATATTGTATTATTTAAAAATATTTTTTTTTTTAATATCATCCTTCTGCGAAACTAATTATTCTCTCGTTTCAATTTTAGAGATATTCCATTGAGATTGTCAATTTTGCAATCCACTCTCGGATCGGGCGTGAGAACCGATTTTCGGTACAATCCGAGATAATAATTTCACTCAGAATCAGAATTTTTTTCTCTTCTGGCGTTCGCCTCCCGATACAATTTTTCTGCGTGAAAACCTTTGAATTTTGGATAAGATATTCAATACGAATTGAAAATACGGACGGAAAATTGACAATATACAAAGGCCGTATTGAAACCGAAATATACAAAACTGGACGGGGAACTGACACAAAAATGGAGTGGAGACGGAAAAACGTGAAAAAATTTTCTGTTTTTACAGATATCGTTTAAAAACGGCCGTAAAATTTTATTCGTATATTTATTTGTAAGCGGTTATATAAACGCCGGGCTCCGTTTCCGCTGTTGGCAGAACTGCGATCGGCCATTTATAATACAAAGCTCTATACTTTATATATACACATTGAAACTTTTATATATGTAAAGCCGTTCTGTAATGTATTTCACGTGTCGTATTTCACATTACGTTATGTGGGCGTTCTACAATAGATTCAGCCTCGGGGGGACCGGTTCGACTTTCCCGCTTTTATGCAATACTTTATCCAAACCAGTGTGTGAGAGTGAGAGAGAGAGAAAGCCCACAACAACAACAACTACAACAACAATAATTGTACGAAAGGTAAAATTTTGACACATTTAAATAGCGCTAATAAAGAGCCGAAAAACTGTGTTGAAAGATTCAGCGAAGATTTGGTTTTTTTTTTTTTTTTAATTCAAGTGTTGCCCAACCTGCTGGGTCTTCTCGCCGTCTTCAGTAGCGTTCGGAGGAGGTTATCGGTGGTTTTTTTTTTTTTTTTTATTCAAGTGTTGCCCAACCTGCTGGGTCTTCTCGCCGTCTTCAGTAGCGTTCGGAGGAGGTTATCGGCGTCGTTTTTTTTTTTTTTTTTTATTCAAGTGTTGCCCAACCTGCTGGGTCTTCTCGCCGTCTTCAGTAGCGTTCGGAGGAGGTTATCGGCGTCGTTTTTTTGTTTTTTTATTCAAGTGTTGCCCAACCTGCTGGGTCTTCTCGCCGTCTTCAGTAGCGTTCGGAGGAGGTTATCGGCGTCGTTTTTATTCAAGTGTTGCCCAACCTGCTGGGTCTTCTCGCCGTCTTCAGTAGCGTTCGGAGGAGGTTATCGGCGTCGTTTTTTTTTTTTTTATTCAAGTGTTGCCCAACCTGCTGGGTCTTCTCGCCGTCTTCAGTAGCGTTCGGAGGAGGTTATCGGCGTCGTTTTTTTTTGTTGTTTTTATTCAAGTGTTGCCCAACCTGCTGGTCTTCTCGCCGTCTTCAGTAGCGTTCGGAGGAGGTTATCGGCGTCGTTTTTTTTTTTTTTTTTTAAAAAATTCAATATAAAACCGAGACAATCACCTGACGCTACTAATTATCGGTTAATTAGGTATTTCTGTTCGACAGAGATAGAGAGAGAGATGGAGATAAGACGTTTTCGACTGATAAGAGCTGAACGTCCTCTGATAACAGTCGGACGCGTTGTTCGGACGAGTATTTAATTTTTTCCAAAAATTTTTCCGGAATTTCAGCCCCCCCCCCCTTCGAGTAATCTAACAATAGCTTCAATCGTCGCAATATAAAAAAATTGGAAATAAATAAGGGGATAATTTGTAAGCGGGTGAGATGAGATATTTCGTTGGTTCGTTTTGGTATTGAGTGATTTATTGGGAGGGGGGGGGGGGCGAAATTTTTGTAGGGCCTAAATTATAGGGCCCCACGTAACGTAAAGCCCCTCTATTGGGGGATCGTAGATAGAGAGATGGCCCTAATCATAGGCCACGGCCAACCCATTAGGGGCCCATTTTCACCCTACCACCGTTCCCCTCTAATTTAATTAATACTGAACCCGCAATGGGCGCCCCCCGCAGCCTTTTTCCTATTTTTTTTTAAATTTATTGTACCTTTGTAGTTCTAAGTACAGAGTTTAGACTTTAGGGAAGGGAATTTTAAAATTCATCCACTCTCGGGGTATGTTGTATGCCCCCGTGAATTGTGACGAGGTTTGAAATATAACCCCGGCTGGAGCACTGAGGACGGTCAGGAGGAGAAAAATACAAAATATAGTCCATCTTCGATAGTGGTTTTCTTAATTTCCAATTCGGAAAAGCATTTATATAACGCCCTATGACTTGTGTTGTGATTATGGTAATTGTGGCTATTGAAGCTACTATTCTTCAATTATGGCGATTGTGGTTATTTTGGCGATTATGGTAATTGTGGTTCCTGTTGCGATTATGGTTATTGTGGTGATTATTATTGTGACGATTGTTCTTATGGCGATTATGGTTACTGTGGTGACTGTTCTTCGTATGCATGGTTATTTTGGCGATTGTGGTTATTTTGGCGAATATGGTTATGGTTATTTTGGTGGTTATTTTGGCGATTGTGGTTATTTTGGCGATTATGGTTATTGTGGCGATTGTTCTTATGGCGATTATGGTTATTGTGGCGACTGTTCATAGCCTTATGGCGAATTGTGGTTATTTTGGCGATTATGGTTATTTTGGCGATTGTGGTTATTTTGGCGAATATGGTAATTTTGGTTATTTTGGCGATTATGGTTATTTGGTTCTGGCGATTATGGTTATTGTGGCGACTGTTATTATGGCGATTATGGTTATTTTGGCGATTGTGGTTATTATGGCGATTATGGTAATTGTGGTTCCTGTTGCGATTATGGTTATTGTGGCGACTGTTCTTATGGCGATTATGGTTATTGTGGCGACTGTTCTTATTATGGCGATTGTCGTTATTTTGGCGATTATGGTAATTGTGGTTACTGTTGCGATTATAGTTATTTTGGCGACTGTTCCTCTTACGGCTATTATGGTTACTGTGCCGATTGTGGTTGTCGCTCGCCATCGCGGCTATTGCAGTTATTGTTCCGATCGTAGGCAATCGACCATCTTGCCAATCGTGGCGATGATTTTGGCCCTTTTTCGACAATCGAATCGAATCTTCAATTTCACCGATCGAAACTCGCCTAGAATCGCGTTTTTACGTTCGAAACTACCGCCGAACACTGTCGACGGTAATCCGAAACTCTGTTATAAACTTTCCAATCCTTAACCGGCTGACGGGATCTTGTTCCCAATATATATATATATATATATATATATATATATATATATATATATATATATATGTGTGTATGTATTGGTGACGATATTAAGTATGTCGATTCGTGCGCCAGAATATTCGAAGAATGTTCGATTGTCCCGCCTAACTGTGTCAAGGTTATGCGCGACCCGCAACACTGGTACGCCACACCGCTCACTATACTTCAGGGGGGGGGGGCAATATTTCGTCAGGTAATTTACCTTTGTGTCAATTTTACAGGAAAAACGTAAATTCGATCGACTGTACGGCTCTATTTTCCCCTAATATTTCCCCCGCCCCAGCCCCCCTATCCGGCCGGTTTCGGCCGTCCGCCGTCTTCAGTAGCCCCGTGAGATCGGTCCGGTGTACAACACACCGTCCCCGTTGTACACATCCGTAACCGTACGCTCGAACCATATTGGAACAGTAGGGTCGTAGAATCGTCTACCGGCCGCGGCGGAAACCCACCCTCCCCTCCCCCCATATGTCTTCGAGGGTGGGCCGGGGTTCAAAGGACGTTTCCGTAACGCCCGGAGTTCGGTACAATTTTCGACCTTTACGTCAAATTTACCCTCGTCAGCGCGCGAGGGGCCCTCGTATATATATATATATATATATATATATATATATATATACACGTATATAGAGGCGGTGATATCATCTCTAGGGGCCATTATGTCGTTATGTAACATCAGAAATTATGGGATCCGGAGCGGCCGCTTGAATTCTGTCCCATGTAAATCTCTCATTTGAAAAGAAAGAAAAAAATAGAAAAGAAAAGCCGAACCGATGAACGCGTAACTTTCCCTTTATGTAAGTTGGGCGCGTCCGACTTTACATCTACTATATATATATATATATATATATATATATATATATATATAATGTTAAGAAAGTACTAGAAGAAAGGTTTAATAATTGAATAATAACGCAGTAGTATGCTTCGGAACGATCCTTCGCTCTAATCCTCCCCACTAATATATTTTATTTGGTACCAGATTAAATATGATTTTTATTTCCAATTAATTCCGAAAATTGCGGGATAAACGAGTCAATTCCGGTCCAAATATTTTAGCCCCACTGCTACTATTATTACAACTATGCTACTGCTGTTACTGCTCTTGTAATGGCGGTCGGAACAATCTCTTATGGAATTTACGTTTAAATGACTATATATATATATATATATATATATATATATATATATATATATATATATATATATATATGTATAATCCTCGTACTGGGGTTTTCTCCCCGCACATGTATTAGGGTTGCCAAAGTAATCGACATTTTGACTTTGGAATTCATTTTATTCCGCTAAAATAGAAACTTTAATTATTAATCTACTATATATATATATATATATATATATATTCAACGATATTATCAGAAACTCTCCGGCCACTTTTCCGGCAAATTTTCGAAATTCCCCCCTCTCCTGAAGAACTCCTCGAGACCAGAAAATACGTCTTATCAAATCGGTCATCCGAGTCTCCATTTCGCATCTTTTCGTAAAATTTACGACCCTATTACGACACACCGTAGAGGGCCGTATTTCACCGTCTCCTGAAATGATGTACTGCATTTCATGAAACCGGCAATTATAAAAGGACGGATGGCAATAATGAAAAGGGGAGAAAAAGCAGTTGATATAAATCAAAGGTCGCGATCGCAACAAAAGGTTCGAAACTGAGAAAGGTCAGCCCCACCCCTCCACCCCCCCCAACCCCTTCGGCCGGTCGTAAATATTCGACAGTTTCTTTTTGAATATATTTCTGTTAATTTTCTACTCTTTATCTATTGTAAAAAATTGACAAAAAATTGAAGATTTCGCCCCCATCGGGCCCCAGGTTTCGGTTTCAATAGGGATTTGTATATTGTCAGTTGGACAACAAACTAAGTTTTGAAAAGTCCTTTTCAAAAGAGGTCTCAGCTGACCAAATTTACGATTTATCGATCGGTTTTTGGCCGAGCGTGGATCTACGGTGGAGTTGGTATGATTTTATGGCTCATAAACAGTGATAGTGACAGTGACAGTGATAGTGACAGTGATAGTGACAGTGATAGTGACAGTGATAGTGACAGTGATAGTGACAGTGATAGTGACAGTGATAGTGACAGTGATAGTGACAGTGACAGTGATAGTGACAGTGATAGTGACAGTGATAGTGACAGTGATAGTGACAGTGATAGTGACAGTGATAGTGACAGTGATAGTGACAGTGATAGTGACAGTGATAGTGACAGTGATAGTGACAGTGATAGTGACAGTGATAGTGACAGTGATAGTGACAGTGATAGTGACAGTGATAGTGACAGTGATAGTGACAGTGATAGTGACAGTGATAGTGACAGTGATAGTGACAGTGATAGTGACAGTGATAGTGACAGTGATAGTGACAGTGATAGTGACAGTGATGGTGACAGTGATAGTGACAGTGAGTATGCCCCGAATTTTTTATTCGAAATAAAATTCGGCCCGTACAGAATGGCCCCGTAGACGGATAAATACCGCTATACGGTATATAATATTATATAGATTTTCCGATCTAATTTTAGATTAAATTACTTCACTCGAGAAATGTATCACTGAGTTCAATGAACTCTAGAAATGGGCGTTGGGAATCTGAGTCAGATTGTACGTAATTCAGCCCCCCTTTAAGAAAGGGGGGCATGTCAGCTCTGTAATACGGATATTTACGCACTTGTACCATTTTAAAGGGCGGGCCCCCCCCACCCCATCACCACCCACCCTTGTATTTCATTACGTTCACCGGTCCGTGTCCTGGAGAAACTCGAGGTGGCGGACACCGCAAGTTGCGCAACGTGTCCGAGAGATTGTTGCACGAATGAGATCATCCGGAGTGGCGACGGAACGGGGTCGGACAGGTCAGTTTCCGGATTTACGAGGACGGGTCTTCAGTAGTCGGTCGGCGGACAAGTCCTGGGTTACGACGATGACGAAGACGATGGATGCGTTGAGGACGTCACGTCAACGGACGTCACTAGGAGGTTTCTCGGGAGAAACTCTCTTTTCGACATTTTATTTATACTTCGCGGCCGATTTTCCGTCTCTCCCCCCTCCCAAGCCGTTTTCGGCCGCTCGCCGTCTTCAGTAGCACTGTGTTTCGTCACTTCGGATTGTTTTTATGGGGGCACTGTGTCGCTGTCACGTGTACTGTCAGTGCACCTAATGGTATTGTCGCGTCGAAACGCAGCGCTACTGAAGACGGCGAGCGGCCGAAAACGGCGGTGGTCCGGCGAAAGACCAAACCAGCAGGCGAACAGACAGAAACAGACACAATCTATAATTATTTCAGCGACCCCCTTTTCCAGCAGGAATTCGAGACCTGAAATTGATCTTGGCCCAATTTACCGCACGTTGGTATAATTCATACTCCGGTTGACCGCCAAACGCGTTGACCTTTAGCCGTTATCGAATAACACCCGAGACCAATATATATATTATGTATTTAGCGCTCCAGATATCGAATACAGTCTCGCTTCTATTCGATATTGAGTTGTCCTCCGGGTATAGACCCAGTTTCACTGTTCTTGCCCTAGACCGGTTTAGTCGCCAGAACCGGGTTCTAATTTAAAATTTCAAATCCATATTTACAAACAAATAAGTTAGTTACTATATGTGTAAAGTATAATTGATCGGGAAGAAAGTGTCTACGAAAAAGAAAAAAGTTACAAAGCTGTAACTGGAGCTGTTGTTCTCCCTTCAATGTTATTTAAGTCTTGCTGGATATTTCAGCTTATTTATCTGTCATTAAAGCGCTTTTAACTACATTCCGGCCTCTTTTAGTACAATTTTATTGTTTCGAGCAGTTTCGGCTTTTACGCATTTTAAACTTCATTTTCTGCATTCTCGTATTCGTATTTATGTTCCGTTCATATTCTCGTATCAAACATCGCCGAACGGACAGTGCAAGTGCCGAAGTACGGCGCTACTGAAGACGGCGAACGGCCGAAAAACCGGTCCGGCGAAAGGCCATAACGCATAAATAATTTCCAACCATGACGTGTTGATTGTGCGATCAGAAAATTTAAAAAAAAAAATTTTTCTGAAGAAAAATATTTGGTCGGCAACTAATTAATTGCGGAATTCACCACAACAATGTCGGCGTTGTACATATTTTTAAGTCCTCCTCAACATCTTTGGACAGGATGAAAATTCTTCGATACGTTATTATTATTCGGTCCTTCGAATGAAGCCTTAATAGAACGGCGGTTGGCGAAATTTTTCCGGTCGGGGGCGCTCCGGAGGACTTCCGGTTGAGGCCGAATAAAGGCCCATTATTGATTCGGAAACGCACTGGGACATTGAAGATAAGCCGAATGTACCTTATACCTGCATTGGAAACCGTCTAGATATTGACTTAAAAATATGTACAACGCCACTTGTTGTCGGTGAATTGAGCAATTGCTTAGTTGGCGGCCCAATAATTTCACCCCTTTTGAATGGAGGAAAGTTGGTGAATTGCCGTTGATAATTCGATATGCTTAGTGGGCATCGGCAGTAAGTTGGCAATTCGACGAGGGGCGGTACAGTCGGGGGAAATTCTGTTGGGTGCAAGTTCTGTAGACGCTTGGCCGTATTAGACGTGTGGGCGTCGTCATCACTTGCCGACGCCCCGACTGTACCCCAGTCCCACGTTCACCTCTATATATATATATATATATAAGGTGCAAGGAAAAAGGCGTAGCCCCTCCCCCCTCCCCCACCGGAGATGCCTCGGTCGAAGTGGGTTATTTTCACTTTCACGAAAATCGATCCTGGACCGGGGGGACGGGAGGAAAAACGGTCGGCGAGAACGGTGCCCGGTAGAGGAATGTCGGCCCGGTTTTCTCCGACGGCGGTCATGTGCGGGTCACGCACTGCCGACCCGCATTGCGGTACTGCCGATCGAGCCCGGCTGCCAGCAGGCGCGGCCGTTTAGGTCCAACACGTTGCTCTAACTTGTCCTCCTCCTCCTCCTCCTCCTCCGTTTTCCTGAACCGGTACCAACTTCATATTGAAAATCGAGTGCGGTACCCGGGACTACTGTTGGACAGAAGATTGACACTGAACCCACGTACAAGAGTGAAACGACACTACAAATCACTACTAAGACTCCTCGACTACAGATCAAAACTATCCCTTTCGAACATCGTACTGAAACCTATCTGGGCCTACGGAATCGAACTGCGGGGATCCACCGAGCCCTCCAACTCTTATAGACTCCGATCCTTGCAATCCCTGTAATCCTTCGAAAAATTACCAACGCCCCGCCGTATGTCTCAAACAGAATGGATTCGCGACGACCTAAAAGTCCGATTCGTTAGAGTATTGGCAGCTTCCCGAAGGTATAAATCCTTCCGTTCCTCGCTGTCCCTTCGTTCCAATCCCTTGATACGACAACTTTCCTCGCTCTTCACCTCCACGAAAATCCCCTTCTCCGCCGCGTTGGAGACGGCCACGCGATTTCCTTACGAACCGAGAGAGCAACGCCATCAGGAGCGGGACTACCGTCATTGGGTGGCTTCTCCTTCGAGAGCACAGTGTCACTAGATACAATACAAAAAAAAAAGAAATTGTAGTTGTGACTATACCGACAAATTTAGAAAAAAGGTTTTCTTGTGTTTCTACCTCCTGGTCAAAGACCTGGCCAAAAGACCAAACCAGCGAGTAGTCAGGCGTTGTTCTTCTTCCCAGAACAACAAGTCTTTCTGCCAGAAGACGAAATCTACAGAATTCCAACCCCTCGGAGACCACAAGACGGGTATTCTAAACGGATGGTTTATTATCACTTATATTTACAATAAGGAGGAGAAGTACAGCGCGTACGTCACTTCGTGAAACACGGCCGTGACTTCAACGGTGGGTAAGGAGCGTAGTATTGTTTATTTACTTCGTTTTTTATTCCCACGACTGTGGGAAGTTGTCGTTAATGTTCTCCGTTTAACGCGCTTAATTTCGCCGCTTAAGTTGCCGCTCAGCCGGCGGCGCTCGGCTGGCTGTCGGCTGAGCGACTGAGCACTCGATTCCGAGCGCCGCCACCTTACCGCTGAGGGCCAACCGCTTAAACGAAATATCGATTGCTGTAGCGCTCAACGTGTTAAAGGGCCGAAAAGAAGGTACACAGTTCCGAATAACGATCCAATATATATGTATATATATATATATATATATATATATATATATATATATATATATTGTATAAGCGCTTTGTCCAACCGGGATTAGTCATTGTCGGCTGTTTATATAACGGGTGTGGCGGATAGCCTACTCTAGTTTTATACTTATGAGATCGGTCGTGGCGGATAGCCGCCTCTTGTCTACAGTTATGAGATCTGTCGTAAACGGTTGTGGCGGATAGCCGATTCTTGTCTATACTTATGAGATCAGTCGTGAACGGGCGTGGCGGATAGCCGACTCTAGTCTACAGTTATGAGATCGGTCGTGAACGGTTGTGGCGGATAGCCGACTCTTGTCTACAGTTATGAGATCGGTCGTAAACGGGCGTGGCGGATAGCCGACTCTTGTCTACAGTTATGAATCGGTCGATGGCGGAGCCGACTCTAGTCTACAGTTATGAGATCGGTCGTGAACGGTTGTGGCGGACAGCCGACTCTGTCTACAGTTATGAGATCGGTCGTGAACTGCCGTGGCGGACGGCCGACTCTGTTGTCTACAGTTATGAGACGGGTCGTGGACGTGTGTGTGTGTGTGTGTGTGTGTGTGTGTGTGTGTGTGTGTGTGAGGGTGGTGCGAGGAGGTTCGGGGTTGAGTACCTCGGGTTGAGGAGCTCCTCCAGTTGTTGAGCAACCGTCAATTTCTCCCGGCCCCGATTGTCGCTTTCATTTTGTCCCGACCGGTGGCACCGAGAGGGGGGCGCGCCCAATCTGGCGCTATTAATCTTGCTGCGGTTAAGTGTAATAATAAAGTGCCGCCTAATTCGCCTGATTCTCCGGCCTTCAATTAAGTGTCGTGGGAGAGCATTTCGGTGAATAGCGTTCGACCGTTTCTGCGCTCGTGAATGGCGGCAATGGGACAGAAAATTTTAAAAATACGCCAAACACATTTTGAATTAGGACCGATTTTTAATTCCAACACGGACAGAATTTTGGCAAAATTCGTACAAAAAATTTTAATTCAGAACACCAGTTTTGTGGTCAGCGAGGGAATTGGAAATATCGTAGATATCGTGTCTCCTCTCGCTGTGGTTTAGCCGAAAGATCTTTCTTCGGCTATAATTATGTAAAATATAATGTTTAAAATTATATCCAGTGACACCGCTGGAGTGTACTGGAGTGAATTTCATCGGGTACGGTACAGTGGTATTTTCGGTGTTCATTAATGAATTCAGAACCGTCGCCGGCCGGTATGCATTCTGTGTACCTACGATTTATCGGGTGTACTTTTTAGATAACGTTTAGATAATATCGTAGATTTCGTGTTTCTGTCTCCTCGCTCGCAGTTTCAATATATTTCAATATATATATTGAAATTTGGAGGAAAAATGACGAAATTGTGTCTATGAATATTTTACTTTTCGGTGGCGAAACTCACCGAATTTTTGGGACTAAAAATGGTATATTTTTGGGACTAAAATGGCATATTTTGGGGCTAAAATGGTTATTTTGGGGCTTTGGCTAAAATACTATTTTGACTAAAATGGCTATGGCCTTTTGGGCTAAAATGGCTTTTTAGCTAAAATGCCTTTTGGGCTAAAATGGCTATTTTGGGGACTATTTTGGGGCTAAAATGGCTATTTTGGGGCTAAAATGGCTAAAAAAAAATGGCTTTTATAAAATCTAAAATACCGCTTTGGCTAAAAATGGCTAAAAATGGCATTTTGAGGGCTAAAATGGCCTAAAAATGGCCTAAAATGGCTTTTGGGGCTTAAAAAAAATGGCTTTTTGGGGCTAAAATGAAAATTTTACTTTTTCGTGGCGAAACTCACCGAATTGTGTTGGTAAAGTCTCTGGCGGTTGAGGATTGAGCGGACCAAAAGTCCGGCCGCGGGTTGACCAGTTCGTCGGCGCCTGTACCTGTACCTGTACCTGTACCTCTTTACCTCGATCGGCCGCGTGGCGGGGAGAGAAAGGTTGCAATATAAGCCCGACATCTTAACGAGATAAGTTTTTCATATTTCTTGCCCTCCATCTGCCCTGCTCTGCGTACTTTCCAGACGGGTTCCTGGAACAGTTGCGCAAAATTTTTCCTCTCCGACGACAATTATCGTTATCCCCAAATAAGTTCAACTTTCTGTATATTTGCATTTAAACCTATCTCTCTCTTATCCGTTTATTGTACACACACACAGAGAGAGAGGGGTTTCAGTTGTACCGGAGAGCTTTTCGACAAAGTGCGCCCTTCAACAAAGTGTCTTTGGACGGAGAGCCGGAAAAAAAATAAGAGTACTATTCTGTCACTGGACATAGTTATAAAAATTGCAGTCGCGACTTTCAAATATATATATATACATTTTTGGGGATAAAAATGGCTATTTGGGGGCTAAAATTGGCCTTTTTGGACCTAAAAACGCATTTTGTCCTTCAGCCTGCATTTTTGGTACTATTTTGCTATTTCAGTGCCCTTAATGGCCTTTTTTGCTAAAATGGTTATTTTTAGCTAAAATGGCCTTTTGGGCTAAAATGGCTATTTTAGCTAGAAATGGCATTTTGGGGATAAAATGTCTATTTTGGGGTTAAAAATGGTATTTTTGGGGATAAAATGGCTATTTGGGGGCTAAAATTGGCCTTTTGGACCTAAAAACGCATTTTTGTCCTTCAGCCTGCATTTTTGGTACTATTTTGCGCCTAAAACCGCTTTTCTCGTCTAAAACCCCTAATTTTTTGGGCATGAAAACGCTTTTGGGCCGATTTTACTCCTGAAAACCGGAATTTTTTGGGTCTTATAAATCACATTTTTAAACGATTTTGCGCCTAAATAACGCATTTGGGCCTAAAACCGCATTTTGGTCCTATTTTGCGCCTAAAAATCGCAATTTGGACCTGAAATCCCCATTTTGGCCCGGTTTTGCCCTAAAACCCCATCACAGTGCCAATATTGCGTCCAGAGAACGTATTGAGGCCGAAAATCGCCGCAAAAAAAGGGATTTTTTAGGCTCCAAAACGGCCCAAAACTCAATTTTGGGGGCAATTTGCGCTTAAGGACCGCATTTTGTGTCGGTTTTGCTCCGAAAATACCGGATATATATATATATATATATATATATATATATATATATATATATATATATATATATATATATATGTATTAGGTGTACCAAAAAGTACTGGACAATATGATAAGATGGTATTTCGGTGTTGAGGAGTTCCTCGAGAGAATCGAAAATTTGCCGGAATTTGTTTAGCCCCAATATAGCCATTTTTAGCCCCCACAATGCCATTTTAAGCCACAAAATTGCGGTTTTTAGGCGCAAAAATGATATTTTTATCCCAAAATGAAGTTTTCAGGCGCAAAATAACTAACTTTTATTAACTGAACGGCCCAATATGGCCACTACCGTCGACGGCTGGATTCTCCGTCCAAATTACATTCCATACAACGGATTTATAGTATATTGATGTCTGTATATGTCACGGAATATAATTTAAGACTATATAGCCTCTCTCTCTCTATATATATATATATGGTTTATGAAAAATGAAAAAACGATCCTTTAAAATTCTAAACGGTCGTAATTTTAATCCTCTCTTGTGTGGCAATTCTTGACCAATAGCCGAGCCGAATTCCAAATAAAACGTCACTGTACGTTTACAGTACACATAGTTCGGGTTTCTATTACGGCTGTGGGCCCGGCTTTCCCCTATACTATGGGGCGTCTGGGACGATTTATAATTTCCTCCTTTTCTTTTTTTTTCTTTTCTTTTCTTTTCTCGGCGCTTATTATTAAAAAAAAAAAAAATAAAGAATCGACTCGTCCTTTAAATGTCTGAGAGGCGGAGGAGTAGGAGGAGTCGGAGGAGGAGTGGGAGTGGAGGAGGAGGAGGGGCCTCGTCCACGAACCAGTCTCTCTCCGGGACGAAAATAGGTAAAAATTATTTGGGTAAAAAAAAAAGTAAAAAGTAAAAGACTCCAGCTAGAGAGGGTCGTCCTTTATTAGCCCTAAACTGGTTGCCGGTGGTTGTGGCGCGGTGGCGGCGGTGCACGGTGGACCCGCTCTCACTTTGTTGTCGAAGATACGACCTTGGCTAGACAAGGCCGTCTATTGGGCCACTGACCAGTGGTACCGGCCCAGTACCACTACTGGTACCTCCAATGTACCCAGGGGGTGGGGGGGGGGCCAAGGATTTGAATAGAGACCGCCGTTAAAGTGTCCACCTAAAGGGACAACCAAACTGATAAAAGAGTCCCTCAAAAAGACTTAGGCCGCCAAACAGGGACATTCCCAAAACAATGTTTATATATATATATTATCGTTGCCCCCAAATTTGATCTCATAATTTAAAACGAAAAAATAAATTCGCCCGGTATTTTCGGACAAAATGCGGTCCTTAAGCGCAAAATGTCCCCAAAATTGAGTTTTGGGCCCGTTTGGAGCCCTAAAAATCCCCCTTTTTGCGGCGATTTTCGGCCTCAATACGGTCTCAGTACCCAATAATGGTACAGTAATGGGGTTTTAAGCGCAAAACCGGCCCAAAACGGGGATTTTAGGCCTAAATTGCGATTTTTTGGAGCAAAATAGGACAAAATATGCGGTTTTTAGGCCCAAAATGCGTTATTTAGGAGCAAAATCGGCCCAAAAAAGCGTTCACTATGCCAAAAAATTAGGTTTTTAGGCTAGAAAAGCCCAAAAATACCATTTTTAACACCAAAACAGACATTTTTATCCCCAAAAATGCCATTTCTAGCCCCAAAATAGCGATTTTAGCCCAAAAGGCCATTTTAGCCCAAAATAACCATTTTAAAGCAAAAAGGCCATTTTAAGCACCAGAAATAGCCATTTTAGCCCAAAAAGCCATTTTAGCCCAAAATAGGCATTTTAGCTCAAAATAAGCCATTTAAACTGCCCCAGAATAGCCATTTTAGCCAAAAGGCCATTTTAAGCACCAAATAGCCATTTTAGCGCAAAAAAGCCATTTTAAGCACCAAATTGCCATTTTAGCCCAAAAGGCCATTTTAGCACAAAAAGGCCATTTTAAGCTTTTCAAAATAGCCATTTTTTGCCCAAAAATGCCATTTTAGCACAAAAGGCCATTTAAGCACCAAAATTATGCCATTTTAGGCCCAAAATGCCATTTTAAAGCACAAATAGCCATTTTTAGCACCAAAATTGCCATTTTTGCCCAAAAGGCCATTTTAAAAGCATAAAATAGCCATTTTAGGTATTGAATGCCATTTTAAGCACAAAAGGCCATTTTAAGCACCAAAAGCAGGCCCAAAATAGCCATTTTAGCCCCAAATAGCCATTTTAGCTACAAAAAGCCATTTTAGCCAAAATAATTTTAGCCCAAAATAGCCATTTTTAGGCAAAAGGCCATTTTAAAAAAGCCATTTTAGCCACCAAAATAGCCATTTTAGCCCAAAAAGGCCATTTTAGGCATCAAAAAAAAGCCATAATACATTTTAGCAAAATATGCATTTTAGCTCAAAATAGCCATTTTGCCCCAAATAGCCATTTTAGCCCAAAAGGCCATTTTAAGCACCAAAATAATATTTTAGGCAAAAAGTAGCCATTTAATCAAAAGAGCCATTTTAGCCCCAAAATATCATTTTAGGCCATTTTAGTAAGGCAAAAAACCATTTTAGCTTTCATTTTACAAAACATTTTAGCCCAAAAATACATTTTAGCCCCAAAATAGCATTTTAGCTTTAGAATAGCCATTTTAGCAAAAGGGTATTTTAAGCACAAAATAGCCATTTTAGCGCAAAAAAAGAGCCATTTAAGCACAAAATAGCCATTTTAGCCCAAAAAAGACCATTTTAAAAGCCATTAATTTTAACATTTTAGAACAAAAAGATACAAGCTTCCAAAATGCCATTTTTGCCCAAAAGGCCATTTAGCACCAAAATAAATTTTAGGCCAAAATGCCATTTTAGCACAAAAGGCCATTTTAGCCCAAATTTTAGCCAAAAAGGCATTTTAAAAGCAAAATTTTAAGCACCGAAATAGCCATTTTAGCCCAAAAAGCCATTTTTAGGCACAAAAGGCCATTTAATAAATTTTAGGCCCAAAATAGCATGCCATTTTAGACAAAATAGCCATTTTAGGCCATAGCCCCAAAGAATAACCATTTTAGCAAATGCCATTTTAAGCACCGAAATAATATTTTAATTTTAGCCAAAATAGCCATTTAGCCCAAAGTAGGCCAAAATAGCCATTAAGAATAGCCATTTAGCCCAAAAGGCCATTTTAGCCTAAAAGGCCTAGAAAATGCATTTTAGGCCAAAATAATACATTTTTCAAAATTTTCAAAATGAGCCATTTTAGCCCAAAATAGCCCAAAATAACCATTTTTAAAGCAAAAATACATTTTAAGCTCAAAATAGCATTTTTAGCCCCAAAAAAGCCATTTTAAGCGCAAAAATAGGCAATTTTAGCCCCAAAAAGCCATTTTAGCCAAAAAGGCATTTTTAGCTCCAAATAGCCATTTATTGCTTTAGAATAAGCCATTTTAGCCCAAAAGGCCATTTTAGCACCAAAAGTACATTTTAAGCACCAAAATATATAATGATATTTAGCCCAAAATAGCCATTTTTATCCCCAAAAATAATAAAAGAATAATGCATTTTGCAAATTACATTTTTAGCCCAAAACCATTTAAGCCATTTAAAGGCCATTTTAGCTTAAATAACCACATTTTAATAAAAACTCTCATTTTAGCCCAAAATCATTTTAGACCAAAATAAGCACCAAAATTATTTTAGCCCAAAAGATAAGCACCAAAAAGCCATTTTAAGCACAAAAGCCATTTTTAAGAACAAATAAGCCATTTTAAGCACCAGAAATAGCCATTTTTAGCCCAAAAATTTCTTAAAAAAGGCCATTTTAAGCACAAAAAGGCCATTTTAGCCCAAAACGCCATTTTAAGCTGGATTTTAGCCAAAATACCATTTTTAGCTCAAAATTAATTTTAGCACCAAAATAGCCATTTTAGGCCCAGAATAGCCATTTTAACCCAAAAGGCCATTTTAAGCGCAAAATAGCCATTTTAGCGCAAAAGCCATTTTAAGCACCAAAATGCCATTTTAAGGCCATTTTTAAGCCTCAAAAAGGCCATTTTGCCCCAAAAAGCATTAGCCCAAAATAGCCATTTTAAAAAAGGCCAAAAATACCATTTAAGAACATAAAAGGCCATTTTAAGCACCGAAAAATTGCCATTTTAGCCCAAAAAGCCATTTAAGCCACCAGAATAGTAATTTTAGCCCAAAAAGGCCATTTTTTAACACAAAAAAGCATTTTACCAAAATAACCATTTTTAAAGCAAAAAGGCCATTTTAAGCACCGAAATAGCCATTTTAGCCCCTTAAAAAGCCATTTTAACTACTCAGAATAATAACGAATAGCCATTTTTTAGCAAAATAGGCCATTTTAGCTCAAAAAAGCCATTTTACCCCAAAAGTAGCCATTTTAGCATAAAATAGCCATTTATTTAGAATATCGCATTTTAGTAAAAATGCCATTTTAATAAAATAACATTTAAAAAGCCCCAAGTAAAATAGCCATTTTAGCCCCAAGAATAAAAAGCCATTTAAGCACCAGAAAGCATTTTAGCCGAAATAGCCATTTTAATTGAAGCCATTTTAACGCAAAATAGCCATTTAGCCCAAAATAGCCATTTTAGCCCAAAATAGCCATTTTTAACAAAGGCCATTTTAGCAAAAGGCCATTTTAAGGCCCAAAATAGCCATTTTAGGCCCAAGCCCAAAATAGCCATTTTAAGCAAAATAGCCATTTTTAGCAGCAAAATAGCCATTTTAGCCCCAAAACGCCATTTTAGCAAAGACCATTAAACACAAATAATTTTTAGAGCCCAAAAGGCCACTTTTAAGCACCAAAATAGCCATTTTAGCCAAAAGGCCATTTTTAAAGCAGGAAAGCCATTTTTAGCCCAAAAGGCCATTTTAGCCCAAAATAACCATTTTTAACGCAAAAGATAAATGCCATTTTAAGCACCAAAATAGCCATTTTAGGAAGTAAAGTAGGCATACATTTTAGCTCAAAATTAGGCCATTTTAGCCCAAAAGGCAATTTTAGCACCAAATAGCCATTTTAGCGCAAAAAGGCCATTTTAAGCATACCAAGTAGCCATTTTAGGCTCAAAAGGGTACCATTTGGCGCAAAATTACCATTTAATAATAAAAGGCAATTTTAGCACCAAAATAGCCATTCTAATAAAAAGGGCCATTTAAGCACAAAATAGCCATTTTAGCGCAAAAAAATAACTTTTAAGCACAAAATACATTAGCTAAAAGACCATTTAAACACCAAATATATTTAGGCCAAAAGGCCATTTTAAACACAAAATAGCCATTTTATATCCATAAGGGCATTTTAAGCAAAAATAGCCATTTTAACAAAAGGCCATTTTGTATATTTCAAAACTCCTACAATTGTACCAATCTGAGTTACCACTTGCGAAGCTGAAAAATCAAAATTAAATTTTTAGGCCCAAAAATGCCATTTTAGCACAAAAGGCCATTTTAAGCCAAAATATCCATTTTTAGCCCAAAAAGGCCATTTAAGCGCAAAGAGGCCATTTAAGCACCAAAATAGCCATTTTTAATTTAAAAAAGCCATTTTAACCCCAAAATAGGCATTTTAGCCCAAATAGGCATTTTTGGCTCCAAAATAGCCATTTTTTGCCCAAAAGGCCATTTTAGCCCCAAAAAGCCATTTTAATAAAATAGGCATTTTTAGCTCAAAATAGCCATTTTTTGCCCCAGAATAGCCATTTTTAGCCAAAGGCCAGTTTAAAGCACCAAAATAGCCATTTTAGTCCAAAAGCCATTTTAAGCACCGAAATTGCCATTTTAGCCCAAAAAAGGAATCATTTTAACCAAAATAGGCCATTTAAGCACCAAAATAGCCATTTTAGGCCCAAAAATGCCATTTTTAGCACAAAAAGGCCATTTAAGCATAAAATAGCCATTTTAGCCCAAAAGGCCATTTTAAGCACCGAAATTGCCATTTTAGCCCAAAAGGAGCCATTTAATTTTAAAAGAGGCCATTTAACACCGAAATAGCCATTTTAGGTAAAAGAGATGCCAGTTTTAGCACAAAAAGGCCATTTAAGCACCAAAATATCATTTTAGCCAAAAAGGCCATTTTAAGCACAAATAGGCATTTTAGCCCAAAATAGCCATTTTTAGGCCCAAAATAGCCATTTTAACCCCAAAATAGCCATTTTAGCCCAAAGTGAGCTTTAGCTCAAAATAGCCATTTTTGCCAAAATAGCCATTTAATACCAAATAATTTTAGCCCAAAGTAGCCATTTTAATCCCAAAAGCCATTTTAGCCCCAAAATATGCATTTTTAGCCCAAAAAGAAAGCCATTTTAAAGCGCAAAATAATTTTAGTCCAAAAAAACCATTTAAGCACCGAAATTGCCATTTTAGCCCAAAAGGCCATTTTAAGCGCAAAATAGCCATTTAAGCACCCAAAATATATTTTAGGCCCAAAAAATGCCATTTTACAAAAAGGCCATTTAAGCACCAAAATATCATTTTTAGCCCAAAAAGGCCATTTTAAGCGCAAAAAGGCCATTTTAAGCACCAAAATAGCCATTTTTAGGCCCAAAAGCCAATTTAAGCCAAAATGTAATTTTAGCCCAAAATAGGCATTTTTAAGCACCAAAATGGCCATTTTGCTTAGAATAGCCATTTTTAGCCCAAAATAGGCCATTTTTAAACGCAAAATATCCATTTTAGCCCAAAGGCCATTTTAGTATAAAGGGCCATTTTA
>JACDQD010000001.1:49567867-49729279 GCA_019843655.1 Lethocerus indicus | reverse complement strand
TGCTGTTTTAGGCGAATTCAGCAACAAAAATGCTGATTTTAGGCGCGAAATTGCTCCAAAAATTCGGTTTGTTGGGTTCAAAATGCTGATTTTAGGCGACAAATCGGCCCAATAATGCTGTTTTTAGGCCCAAAACTGCTGTTTTTTGGCCCGAATTCGGCAACAAAAATGCTGATTTTAGGCGCGAAATTGCTCCAAAAATTCGGTTTGTTGGGTTCAAAATGCTGATTTTAGGCGACAAATCGGCCCAATAATGCTGTTTTTAGGCCCAAAACTGCTGTTTTTTGGCCCGAATTCGGCAACAAAAATGCTGATTTTAGGCGCGAAATTGCTCCAAAAATTCGGTTTGTTGGACTCAAAATGCTGATTTTAGGCGACAAATCGGCCGAAAAATATTGTTTTCAGGCCCAAAACTGCTGTTTTTTGGCCCGAAATCTGCACAAAAATGATAATTTTAGGCACGAAATTGCCCCAAGAATTCGGTTTTTAGGCTGATTTTTGGAGTGAAATCGGCCCCAAAATGCTCATGTAAGGCTAAAAATCGGCCCGAATACGAGCTATTTTGGCGAAAAATCGGCCAAAAAATGAGGGTTTTTAATTGCAAAATCGGCCCCGAATGCGGTTTTTGGGCATAAAATTAGCCCAAATTGCTGTTTTTAAACGAAAAATCGGCCCAGAAATGCCTGTTTTAGTCCCGGGCAAGAAAATACTCACTTTCAGCTCGCATTTCAATTTATCCAGATTTTACCAAATAATTATAGCTTTTTTCCTGAGACGGCGGATAAATCTTAATCGTTTAACTTTTTCAAGACAACCGATATTGATATCAATTTTTTTTTTCAATTCCATATATATATATATATATATATATATATATATATATATATACATATAGGTTTGTAAGTGCACAATTTTTCGTTCCCCCAATTTTGTTTTCGGATTTAAAATAAAAATTCCCCCCCCCCCAGAAGTTTAATTGGAGTGTTAAATTTCTGCCAGATGGGAACATCATTCAACTCAATTACTATAACCGTTTATATTAGACACAATTAGAATAACTACAGACGGACGGATGGATTCAGATAAGGAATCGGGAAATAGAGAACGGGAGACAGTTATGAGACAATTATACAATAATCGATATATATTTGGGCCCCAAAAAAACATTTCTCGGTGTAAATTTTTTTTTTTTTAATTTTCCACAACATCTTATTGTATTTATTGTAAGATGCGCGTACGGAGGAGAGGCAACTAAATCGGTACAATCCCCAGAAATATAAGCTCAACAGTTCTTTCGCTCAATGGAGATATAAATATTTTTTTATAACTGTAAGCATTTTTTTTTTTTTTTTTTTTTCTTCCCAATTATCGCCAACGTAGTTTTCAGCCCTTGGGCCGTATGTATCCCCGGGCCTTTCACCGCCGGACCTAGAGTTCGTCCTTGGCCGGTTTCAGTTCGGTGTTCAACGGAAGGGCGTTCCAAAAACTGTACCTCTCTTCAAGCAGGTTCTTCTCCATTTTGAAACCGTCAGTCGTTATGTGCAGATATTCTCTCTCGGAGCCGTGCTGATTCCATTCCACTTCGCTGTCGCCCGGAGTCGGATTTCTGTTCGATTATAAAAAAAAAAAAAAAAAAAAATTTATAAACAACATCTTTTCGATAAACAGATACTGGCGAATTCGTCGTCTGTATTACATTTTTGAAAAGAAATCGTCCCATCGACGAATGTATTACCGGCCCAGTAGAAATTGCGTTTTTTCGGGCGTTAAATCGGCCCAAGAATACGGTTTTTAGGCGAAAAATCGGTCCAAAAATGCTGTTTTTTTGGCCCAAAAATGCGGATTTTAGGCGCGAAATTGGCCCAAAAATACGGTTTTAAGGAGAGCAATCGGCCCAAGAATACGGTTTCTAGGCGAAAAATCGGTCCAAAAATGCTGTTTTTTTGGCCCAAAAATGCGGATTTTAGGCGCGAAATTGGCCCAAAAATACGGTTTTAAGGAGTTTCTAGGCAATCGGCCCAAGAATCGGAAATTGGCCCAAAAATGGTTTTAGGCGAAAATCGGCCCAAAAATGCAAAAATGTTTTAGGCGAAAATGGCCCAAAATGCACAGATGCGTTTTAGGCGGGCGAAATGGCCCAAAATGCGTTTTCAATCGGCCCAAGAATACGGTTTTAGGCGAAATGCGGATTTTAGGCGCGAAATTGGCCCAAAAATGGTTTTAAGGAGCAATCGGCCCAAGAATAGTTTAGGCGAAAATCGGTCCAAAATGCTGTTTTGGCCCAAAATGCGGATTTTAGGCCCAAAAATGCGTTCTTCAGGCGAAAATCGGCCCAAAATGTGGTTTTAAGGCTCACGTTTCAGGCGAGAAATCGGCCCAAGAATAGGGTTTTTAGGCGAAAAATCGGTCCAAAAATGCTGTTTTTTGGCCCAAAAATGTGGATTTTAGGCGAAAAATCGTCCCAAAAATGCTGTTTATTGGCCCAAAAATGCGGATTTTAGGCGCGAAATTGGCCCAAAAATACGGTTTTAAGGAGAGCAATCGGCCCAAGAATAGGGTTTTTAGGCGAAAAATCGGTCCAAAAATGCTGTTTTTTTGGCCCAAAAATGCGGATTTTAGGCCCAAAAATGCGTTCTTCAGGCGAAATATCGGCCCAAAAATGTGGTTTTTAAGGCTCAATAATGCGTTTCTCAGGCGAGAAATCGGCCCAAGAATAGGGTTTTTAGGCGAAAAATCGGTCCAAAAATGCTGTTTTTTGGCCCAAAAATGCGGATTTTAGGCGAAAAATCGGCCCAAAAATGCTGTTTATTGGCCCAAAAATGCGGATTTTAGGCGCGAAATTGGCCCAAAAATACGGTTTTAAGGAGAGCAATCGGCCCAAGAATAGGGTTTTTAGGCGAAAAATCGGTCCAAAAATGCTGTTTTTTTGGCCCAAAAATGCGGATTTTAGGCCCAAAAATGCGTTCTTCAGGCGAAATATCGGCCCAAAAATGTGGTTTTTAAGGCTCAATAATGCGTTTCTCAGGCGAGAAATCGGCCCAAGAATAGGGTTTTTAGGCGAAAAATCGGTCCAAAAATGCTGTTTTTTGGCCCAAAAATGCGGATTTTAGGCCCAAAAATGCGTTCTTCAGGCGAAATATCGGCCCAAAAATGTGGTTTTTAAGGCTCAATAATGCGTTTCTCAGGCGAGAAATCGGCCCAAGAATAGGGTTTTTAGGCGAAAAATCGGTCCAAAAATGCTGTTTTTTGGCCCAAAAATGTGGATTTTAGGCGAAAAATCGGCCCAAAAATGCTGTTTTTTGGCCCAAAAATGCGGATTTTAGGCGCGAAATTGGCCCAAAAATACGGTTTCTAGGCGAAAAATCGTTCCAAAAATGCTGTTTTTAGCCCGAAAATGTGGATTTTAGGCCCAGAAATGCGTTGTTCAGGCGAAATATCGGCCCAGAAATGCGGTTTTCAGGAGGGAAATTGGCCCAATAATTACGATTTTAGGAAAAAAATAGGTATAAAAATGGTTCTTTTTTGGCCCAAATTCGGCTCAAAAATGTGGTTATTAAGTCCAAAAATACTGTTTTTCAGGCGAAATATCCGCCCAAAAATGCGGATTTTACGCGCGAAATTGGCCCAAAAATACGGTTTTTAGGCGAGCAATCGGCCCGAGAACACGGTTTTTAGGCGAAAAATCGATCCAAAAATGTGGTTTTTTTGGCCCGAAAATGTGGATTTTAGGCCCAAAAATGCGTTCTTCAGGCCAAATATCGGCCCAAAAATGTGGTTTTTAAGACTCAATAATGCGTTTCTCAGGCGAGAAATCGGCCCAAGAATAGGGTTTTTAGGCGAAAAATCGGACCAAAAATGCTGTTTTTTGGCCCAAAAATGCGTTTTTCGGACGAAATATCGGCCCAATAATGCGGTTTTTAGGCGCAAAAATGCTGTTTTTGGCCCAAAAATGGTGATATTACGCGCAAAATTGGCCCAAAAATGCTGTTCTTTGGCCCAAAAATTCCGATTTTTTGGCCCAAAATCGGCCCAAAAATATGGTTTTTAGGCCCAAAAATGCGGTTTTTTGGCCCAATAATGCTGATATTAGCCGCGAAATTGGTCCAGAAATGCGGTTTTTAGGTGAGAAATCGGCCCAAGAATACGGTTTTTAGGCCCAAAAATGCTGTGTTTTTAGGCGCAACAATGCTGTTTTTTGTCCCGAAATCGGCCCAAAAATGCGGTTTTCAGGCGCGAAATTGGCCCAAAAATTCCGATTTTAGGAGAAAAATCGGTTCGAAAATGCTGTTTTTGGGCGCAACAATGCTGTTCTTTGTCCCAAAATCGGCCGAAAAGTGCTGTTTTCAGGCAGTGAATCGAGAAAAATGCTTGGCTTTAGAGAGATCGAAATCAGAGAGAGAGAATGGAGATAGAGAGAGAGAGAGAGAGAGAGAGAGAGAGAGAGAGAGGAGAGGAGAGAGAGATAGAGAGAGAGAGGAGAGAGGAGACAGAGAGAGGGAGAGAGAGAGAGAGAGAGAGAGAGAGGGAGAAGACACAGATGGCGGATGGGATTAAAATCGTCGGATATTCTTACCCGTATTTAGCAAAATTTACCCACAGTTTGACTAATTTCTCTGAAATTCTCCTGTCGGCGTCGCTCTGTTTAAAGTCGGGCAGTAGATCGCTCAAATTGAAAAGGTAGAAGAGTTCATCGCCGTGGGAAACGCCTTGAATACAAATAAATTACAAATAAATTACAAATAAATTCCAATCGACGATATCTTTACTTTCGGTATTGTATTGAAAAATAAAATTTGTACTCAATATCCGGCCGCCGGCCGAAAAATTGGTTAGTCTCAATCGAGGGATTGGACCTACCCAAGTCCTCTTCGACGCCGAAGAGGTTGCTGAACGAAATCTCTCCCCTGTGATCGAAATAGTAGAACCAGTGGGGGCCCTGTGGTTGGCCGCCGCTAGACCGCTCGGCCAGACGAACAATCCGTCGCTGAATACCTGGGGGTGGGGGTGGGGTATAACAAATAATTGTTATTATTATATCCCTAAGGTACAATATAACTGGAGGCGGGGGCGGGGTTGTTTGCAATTACAGTTTGCAGATCCGGTTTCGGCCGTTCGCCGGTCTTCGGTAGCGCCCCTGTCGGCATATCTGTACCGCGGTATACAAGCGGCAAAGTGGCAAAGCGATGCTCCAATACAACTTGAACGGTGTCAAATCCAAATTGCGATATTGGGCGAAATATCAGTTTTCAGGCCGGGGAAATTGGCCCGAAAATTCCGATTTTAGGCGAAAAATCGGTACAAAAATGCTGTTTTTTTTTTTTTTGGCCCCAAAATCGGCCCAAAAATTCGGTCTTCAGGCGGAAAATTGGCTCGAAAATACCGATTTTAGGCGAAAAATCGGTACAAAAATGCTGTTTTTTTTTTGTCCCTAAATCGGCCAAAAATTCGGTCTTCAGGCGGGAAATCGGCCCGAAAATACCAATTTTAGGCGAAAAATCGGTCCAAAAAAGCTGGCGCAAAAATCTGGTTTTCAGGCCCAAAAAAGCCGATATTGGCCGCGAAATTGGCCCAGAAATGCGGTTTTCAGGCGAGAAATCGGCCCATTCAATACGGTTTTTTGGGCCCGAAAACGCTGTTTTCAGGCCCAAAAATGCTGTTTTTAGGCGCGACAATGCTGTTTTTTTTGTCCCGAAATCGGCCCCAAAAATGCGGTCTTCAGGCGGGAAATTGGCCCGAAAATTTCGATTTTAGGTGAAAAATCGGTCCAAAAATGCTGTTTTCTGGCCCGAAATAGGCCCAGAAATGCGGTTTTCAGGCGAGAAATCGGCCCAATAAATACGGTTTTTTGTCCCGAAATCGGCCCCAAAAAAGCGGTCTTCAGGCGGGAAATTGGCCCGAAAATTCCGTTTTTAAGCGAAAAATCGGCCCAAAAATGCGGTTTATAGGCGAGAAATCGGCCCATTAAATACTCTTTTTAGGCCCAAAAACGCTGTTTTTAGGCCCAAAAACGCTGTTTTTAGGCCCAAAAACGCTGTTTTTAGGCCCAAAAATGCTGTTTTTAGGCGCGACATTGCTGGTTTTTTTGCCCCGAAATCGGCCCCAAAAATGCTGTCTTCAGGCGGGAAATTGGCCCGAAAATTCCGATTTTAGGCGAAAAATCGGTCCAAAAATGCTGTTTTTTGGCCCGAAATCGGCCCAAATAAGTGGTTTTTAGGACCGAAAATCCGTTTTTCGGGCGAAATATCGGCCCAAAAATTCGGTTTTCGGCGGGAAGATGGCGAACGGCCGAAACCTCACCCCGTTGGCGGGGCGATCTTTACAACTTAACAGTGTCAAATCCATTAATTTCATGAAAGGATATTGGGGCGGAATTTCATAAAGGCGTATACCCACATCAATGATGTCGCGTATGGTCGGCCTCCGACCGTCGAAATATCTCCGGCGTATTTCCGCCGTCAGCCGGCCCTCGTCCTCGGACCTGTTCTCGTACATGGCCGCCATCGGCAACAGCTCTTCGAACCGGTCCATGTACATTTCCATGACGGCCTTCTCGCCGGACAGAAGCGCTGGAGTCCGGACAGAAAAAAAAAATTACCGTCCGTTAAGAAGAAAACTGGAAACAGCTGGAAGAACTGGGTAGGAGAGGGTAGGACGCAACTGTGGAATACGGGGAAATTTATTGTACAGCCGAAAAATTCTGTTTTCACGGCGGAAAATCAGCCCGAAAATGCGGTTTTTGGGCGCTAAATAGGCCGCAAAAACGCTGGTTTTAAGGGGAATAATGCTTTTTTTTTGACCCGAAATAGGACCAAAAATGCGGTTTTCAGGGCGAGAAATTCCACCATTGAATACGGTTTTGGCCCCAAAACGCTGTTTTCTAATTAGGCCCAAAATGCTGGTTTTAGGCGCGACAATGCTTTTTGCCCGAAATAGGTTCAAAAAACATGCTAGGCGAAAAATGTATGGCAAAATAGGCCCAAAATTTATTGGCCGAAAAATTCGGTTTTCATCGGCGGAAAATCACCCGAAAATGCGGTTTTGGGCGCAAAATAGGCCGCAAAAACGCTGGTTTTAGGGAAAGCAATGCTTTTTAATCGGTTTTTGACCGAAAACGGTCCAGAAATGCGGGTTTTAGGCGAAAAATCCGCCCGAAAATTGGTTTCGGCGGATAATCAGCCCGAAAATGCAGTTTTAGGCGAAAAGTTTTTAGGGGCAATAATTTTTGGCAAATCGGCCACAAATTAGTTTTTTGCACAAATCCAAAAATGTTTGTTTTAGATGCTGGTTTTAGGGGCAATAATGGTTTTTTTGGCCCGAAATTGGTTCAAAAATGTGGTTTTTGGGCGATAAATCTGCCCAGAAATGCGGGTTTTAGGCGAAAAATCCGCCCGAAAATTCGGTTTCTCGGCGGAAAATCAGCCCGAAAATGCAGTTTTTAGGCGTAAAATAGGCCCAAAAATGCTGGTTTTAGGGGCAATAATGCTTTTTTTTGGCCCGAAATCGGCCCACAAATTAAGTTTTTTTTAAACAAATCCAAAATTGTTTTTTTGTGCAAATCGGTATAAATACTGAGTTTGGGCCCAAAACCGCTGGTTTTTGGCCCAAATTCGGCCCCGAAATGCTGATTTTAGGCTCGAAATTGCCCCAAAAATTCGGTGTTTAGGAGGCCCAAAATGCTGATGTAAGGCTATAATCGGCCCGAATACGGGGTATTTAGGCGAAAAATCGGCCAAAAATGCGGTTTCGGGCGAAAATTGGCCCAAAATGCTGTTGGCGCGAATTCGGCCCCTAAAAACGAAATAATCGGCCCTAAAATGAGGGTTTTTTGAATGCGGTTTTCGGGCGAATAAAAATTGCTGTTTTTGACGAAAATCGGCCCAAAATGCTGATTTTAGGCTCGAAATTGTCCCAAAATTTCGGTTTTTATGGGCCGGAAATATCTGGCCGAAAATGCCGTTGACGTAGGCGGCAAAATAGGGCCCAAAATGCTGGTTTTCGGGGCAGGCACAAAATTACCGCCGTTTTTTTCCGGCGCCGTAACAAATATCGTCAGTTGTGCCCCGGATTGAATAGGGGTAGTTCTTCGAATATATTATTTATATATTACGAGCTCTGGGTAAATCTATCAATACCACAGTTGTATCTCTTTTAGTTCGGTGTTTTATGTCGGCTGGAAGTCCCGGAAACGATTGACCGGGGAGTTTCTCTTCGGGCCTCATTGAACTACCGTCCGCGGAGGGAAACTCTCCTTTTTTACATATACTCATAGTTTTTAGTTTATAGTTACAGGCGGCCTTGAGAGCGCCCTCCGACGACGTCAATCCCTGTATCCAGGGCAGGCGTGTCTCCGTGTAGAGGGGATCGGTGGCGATGAAAGGGTCGTCGCCCTCCGTCGGCCAATTTTCGACCACCGGCTGGAACACCACCGCCGGATCGAAATCGATCACCTGCAAGAAAGTGGGACGAACAATATTTATAGGTCTAAGCGAATATGAACTCGAATTATACACTTGGGGGGTGTGGGGCTGAGTTGAGGTACACGAATTGGGGGTGGGGGTAGGGTACGCACCGGTTTGTCGGAATTTCGTAGAGACGAAACGTGGGGTTGTGCTGTTTCCACCGCTGCTGGTTCGCTCCTTTTGCCAGACCGGTTTCGCGAGTTATCGCGAGAGACCCACTCCCCACCAAAAAGTGGTCTTTTGCCAGACCGGTTTCGCGGGTTATCGCGAGACCACCCCAAAAAAAAAAAAAATTTGGTATTTTGCCAGACCGGTTTCGCGGGTTATCGCGGAGACCACCCCCACCCCACCCCCCAAAAAAAAATTACCGTCCGTTAAGAAGAGACTGGAAACAGCGAAGAACTGGGTAGGAGAGGGTAGGACGGAACTATGGAATAAGGGAATTTATTGTACAGCCGAAATATTCGGTTTTCACGGCGGAAAATCAGCCCGAAAATGCGGTTTTTAGGCGAAAAATAGGCCCCAAAAACGCTGGTTTCAGGGGCAATAATGCTTTTTTTTTGGCCCGAAATCGGTCCAGAAATGCGGGTTTTAGGCGAAAAATCCGCCCGAAAATTCGGTTTCTCGGCGGATAATCAGCCCGAAAATGCAGTTTTTAGCCGCAAATTAGGCCCAAAAATGTTGGTTTTAGGGGCAATAATGCTTTTTTTGGCCCGAAATCGGTCCAGAAATGTGGTTTTGTAGGCGAAAAATCGGCCAAAATGATGTTTTTTCCACGAAATCGGCCCAGAAATTATAATTTTTGTCGCTGAAATGCTGTTTTTTGGCCCAAAATCGGCACAAAAATGACGATTTTAGGCGCCCGTAATTGCTCCGAAAATTCGGTTTTTAGGCCCAAAATGCTGACTTTTGGCGCGAATTCGGCCCCAAAATACTGATCTCAAGTGAAAAATCGGCCCGAAAATGCGGTTTTTTGGCCCAAAACTGCTGTTTTTTTGGTCCAAATTCGGCCCAAAATGCTGATGTAAGGCTATAATCGGCCCGAATATGGGGTATTTTGGGCGAAAAATCGGCCAAAAATGCGGTTTTGGGCGAAAAATGGCCCAAATTGCTGTTTTTGGACGAAAAATCGGCCCAAATTGCTGTTTTGGACGAAAAATCGTTAGATTAGAAGAAATTGGTTATTGAATTCATTTTATTTTTTCGTCTATAAGCACATCGAAGTGCAGTATTCGAGCATTAACGAATGATAACGAAAAGGCGTCAAAGGATAACTGTTTTTTCAGTTCTAGACAGGTTTCAGTTTTTTTTTTTTTAGGCCTTTTGCCAGACCGGTTTCGGCCGCTCGCCGTCTTCAGTAGCGCTGCGTTAGTCACTGTCGGCACTCGCCAACACCGCTCGCTCTACTGAAGACGGCGAACAGCCGAAACCGGTCCAAAATCCACCCGTCGGGGAGAACGTTCATCGTTTTAAATATGTAAAAATTTTTGTTATATTTTCGTGCAGGCGGTCGGAATTTATCGGTCTTTCGTTTTAAATTATCTCTAAGCTCATTACCTAATTATTATCGGTAGCTAAAATAATAAATTAGTTACACTTCGGTGGCCCCGATTTTTTTTTCTTCTTTTTTCTTTTTATCTCTCCTCGCGATAACTCCACGTCTAAAGAAAATACAAATTAGAAATAGCGATAAGAGAACAAAGGTAAATATTTGCGGTAAATATTTACTACGGTCCCGTGTAACTTTCAGGCCGTATTTAACCAGATTTTTACCGAATAATTACAGACAACCAATATCGATATACAGGTTTATAATTGCTGATTTTTCGTTGCAAAATAATAATTCGGCTTCGTAGAGGAGAGACGGGGATTAATGCTCTTCAGAATATCTGTTTTACCAGACCGGTTTCGGACAGACACAACGCCGCTACTGAAGACGCCGAAACCGGCGAAAGACCGAAGTTCATTCTCACTTTCAATGTCCTCCATGAGTGTTATGGAAAAAAATTTTTTTTTTTCTTCCGTTTCTTATCTCCTCTATAAAACCGCACCGAAAATAGACTCCTGTCTACAACAAGACCAGCGATCGGGATAATATGAAAAGAGTTGGGGCGGGCGCCCAACAGGAAGAAGAAGTCGATGACCATCGGGCGAAAGAGTGAAACTTCTATTGATTTTGGCGCCGGCGCGTTTCAAGCGAATACGTATACTTTTGTAATTTTTGTCTTAAGGTCCTGCCGTCCGTCGAGGAATCACCGCAGTCGCTGTAGGAGGAAATCGTTTCGTGTAAAGTTCTGTTTCACGCGCAGAATGGAGGCCGCTTTCGGCTCTCGAAAAGGACATCAATATTGACAATTGCCAACAAACTGACGATATATAAAAGCTATACTAAAAAGCGAGACAGGACATACGGACATTCCGGGCGAGAGTCCTTCGTACCATCCTCTTAATTGCTGCCCCCCGTGGGGTATGTTTCCCTCAACATACCAAAATCCCGCCTCTCTCTCTCCCGTCTCTCTCTCTCTCTCTCTCTCTCTCTCTCTCTCTCTCTCTCTCTCTCTCTCTCTCTCTCTCTCTCTCTCTCTCTCTCTCTCTCTCTCTCTCTCTCTCTCTCTCTCTCTCTCTCTCTCTCTCTCTCTCTCTCTCTCTCTCTCTCTCTCTCTCTCTCTCTCTCTCTCTCTCTCTCTCTCTCTCTCTCTCTCTCTCTCTCTCTCTCTCTCTCTCTCTCTCCCATCTCTCTCTCTCCAGACCAATTATCGGGCCTAAACGCCTCCGTCCATCGACTTCCCGTGCAATTGTACCCGCAACACCTACAATGTACACTGGTTAATGTTGAAAACTTACGTTGAAGTGGCGTTCCGTCTCCGTGATGCTGTTGGCGTCGGCCGCCCTCAGGCAGTGGAGCATCCGGGCGTGTGAATCGGCGGGACAGCCGAGCAGGCGGGCCACTGTCCTGGCCCTGGAGGCCGGCAGGCCGGCTACAGCGCTCGCCCAAAGGGACGAGGCGGTACCGCTCTCAGAGATGCCGCCCTTGATCAGATCTGAAAACGGCCGAAAAGGATAAACGATAAGGACCTGTTTCGGCCATTCGGCCCCGGATCGGTTCTTCGGCCGCCGAAGATTGGAGGGCGGTATCGGAGTCATCCTGGATTCCCTTTGGAAAGACGCCTCTCTCTTCCTTGCAGCGTTAAAAGGAAGACGACCTCTTTTGTCGATAATATATTTTGCCAGACCGGTTTCGGCCGCGAAATTCGCGCCAATCTGGCCGGATGAAATGAATATTTCAACGTGAAAATGTAGATTAAATTAACTGGCGTCCGCGTACCTCTGCTGAGCGGCGACATGAGATGGAAGTGGACGCTGGCGCCGCCGGCGCTCTCGCCGAAGACGGTTATCGATTGGGGATCGCCTCCGAACTCTCCTATATTCTCTTTGACCCACCTGAGCGCCATCGACTGGTCCTTGAGACCGAAATTGCCGGGTATCACTTCGTCCTCGGTGCTCAGGAAACCTGCGCAGGAGTCGGATTTGTCAATTTATAACTAACTGGCGACTACTTTAAACGGGCCCCCGTTCCAGGACGTAAACCGAGTGTCGGGGGGCGGTCCGTGGAGGAATCGAAAGGTTTTTCCCAAAAAGGGCTCGCGATATTGTAGGGAGTCAGAGGGCGCCAAAAAAAAAACCACCCCCCATTTTTCGTGTTCCCTATAAAAGCGATTAAACTCTCGAAGAAAGACGACGCTTTTCCTACAATTTAGGGGATGAAAAACGGCATCGAAGACTGTTGAGGTCCGGGGCCTGAGGGCACCATTTTTTCGTGTTCCCGATAAGCGATTAATAATCTCTCTATTTAACAGATTACTTTAAGTCCATCCACTTGGACCAATACGAATTTTTGGTACTTCAATCTATTAGGAAAGGTTGAAGGTATGTTGGGGCATGTACCGATGGTACTATTCAACCCCCCACCCCTCCACTCCCACCACTGGAGAACCTTGAATTTTTGGGGTAACTATTAGGTTCGGTCCGTGAAGTATTTCTCACGCGCTTCGGGGATTGGGTAAAAAAAAAGGTTGCGTATAAATATCTGCTGGGAGAGATTATTAAAAATAGATATCCGTAAATGAATAGATAATTTTTTGAAAAAACAAAAAAAAAAACCAAAATTCGCGATACTCTTTGAAAAGACCTCGTATATGTGAAATCCGCAATTAATTAGTTGCCGGCCGAATAAAAGCATCGAACAGAAAGGAAAACGGCAGTTACGGCATCTTTTTAAAATGTATTGAACGATATATTATACATAAATATGTAATATATTGATGAGCGAAGGAATATATATATATATATATATATATATATATATATATATATATATGAATAACGCTTAGATTACACATTGAATTCATGGAATTTAACGGCGGTCAAAATTAGTTCGACAGCTAATAAATTTGACCAATATAACTTTATGTTTGGGGCCATAAAATGAAATCTGTATTAAATTTAAATCTGCAATTTAAATGTAGAAAACCGGGCCGACTACACGTTTGAAAATGAAAATTTTCCCATCATTTGAGCCCCATATATACAGAGGCTTGGAGCTCCGTTCAGGATGGATTAATCGACGCTTATCAACACCCGATTATTTATAACGCTGTCAATCCGCATTGTCACCACTTCTCATCCTTTTTATTTTATTTTTTTTTAATTATTATCTCGGCGACAGAAGTTTGGGCCATAAACTGTGAAATGTATTCGGATCCAAAAAAAAAAAATGTATCCGCTGTTTTCAAGTCTATAACTCGCATACCAATTGACGTAGTTGTTGTAGTTGCGTCAATCGCACCGTACAAAAGCGTTGTACAAACGAAGTCGGTTTTTAAATGGGAAAACATTAAAATTAAGTCGCCGACGGCGACGGCGAAACTGGACAACGCAATATATCCCGACTGAACGCCGATAATAACGGCGACAATTACGAACACCTAAATACAGTGTGTGCCAGATATATATCTTTAAGTTGGACTTTAAGCTACACTTTCACCGAAAATCAGACACAATTCGGTCAATCGGTTTTCAAGTTATGGACTGTTAAACGGTGGATACATTTTTGGACCACTCTGTATATATATATATATATATATATATATATATATATATATATATATATATATATATGTGTGTGTGTGGGCGTAAAGGCCAGTAGGCCGGAATTCATGTATCAGTCAATATATTTGTATATCGTTTTTCGATATTACGCGTGTATTGATTGAAAATGGAATGAGCGTTTTGGGAAAAGTGCAATATTTTATGGGGATGAAAAATTTTCTTTTAAAAATTTCACTCCTCCTCAAAGTGCAGACCCAAAGCTCCCAGCCTGTATGAGGGCACAACCAGCACTACGTCCTCGTCCATGAAATATTCGGCCCTGGAATATCCTCCAGCCTCGCCGCACCTCCATCCACCGCCGTGGTAATAGACCATCACCGGAAGGCCGGCCTTACTGTCCACCTGGACAACAATATATATGTATATATATATATATATATATATATATATATATATATATATATATATATATATATATATATATATTTCGGATTCCGGGACTTCTTTGTGTCCCGCCTCGTTAAATACCGGTCTGGCGAAGACCAGACCGCAGCGGGGCGTAAAACCATTGCCCACCCACACACGGGTACAGGAGAGGGTAGGGCGCCGTTCTAAAGGGTTGTCGAATATATAGCGTGGATGTTCTGCCGGTTGTCGGCCGGTCGCCGTCTTCAGTAGCGCCGTTGTTAGAAACCGGTGCCATATTCGACAACCCGCCGCAGGCCGCAAGACGTGATATATCAGTCGTGGAAATAAAATATATTCAGCCGAAAGGGAAAGTTTCGGCTATTTATACTGATATAGCATTGATGATATACATTGAAGAAGGAGATGCATATATTGTCTTAAAGGTCTTCAAACTCTGCTCCCTCTCCATCTCTCTCTCTCTATCTCTCTCTCTCTATATATCTAATATCAATCTATATCTATATATATATATATATATATATATATATATATATATATATATATATATATATATATATATATATATATATATATATATATATATATATATATATATATATATATATATATATATATATATATATCAAGACCATATGAGGAGTTCTCAATACAGAGAGAGAGAGAGAGATATATATATATATATATATATATACATATGTGTGGAAAATTTGACCCCTAAAAGTGGTTTACTTATCTTTGACTTTGAAAATGGTCTATAACCGGGTACCCGTAAATGAATTAATTACCTTCGGCGTGAATACGTTCAGGTAGAGGCAGTCCTCACGGCCGACCGTCCGGTTCTTGAGGGCCGGAACGAAGAAATATATCTGGAGGCAGCGGGAGATTCGTCGCCGGTCGCGTCCAGAATTCCATCCCATCTGTCGGCTGGCTGAGGGCTCTGGAAGGGGACAGTTTATTTATTATTCGGTGAAAAAGTGTCCTTACATTTGAATTTATCCGCCAAATATAACTGTATTAGATGTACGCTCGCGTCACTCTTCAGTCTCTCTCGTTTGAAACGGAATTTTCTACGATTTTTTTACCCATTTCCAAAAACGGATAAGGAGATACCGTGCGTGTTAAAAGTTGAAAAGCCCACGAAGACGACGCTTTTTCAACAATTTAGGGATGAAAACGGCATCGATTAAGACTGCCAGAGGTCGGGGCCTGAGGCACCATTTTTCGTGTTCCTCCTTAAGCGATCTCTCGATGAGTCCATCCACTTGGACTAATACAGTTTCTGCACTTCAATCTATATTAGGAACGGTTGAAGGTATGTTGATGTACCGATGGTGCTCTCGCCCATATATATATTTTATCTATCTCTTCTCTCTCTCTCTATATATATATATCTCCCTCTTCTCTCTCTCTCTCTCTCTCTCTCTATCCCTCTCCCTCTCTCTCTATATATATATATATATATATATATATATATATATATATATATATATATATATATATATATATCTCTATGTATATATATATATAATATCTATATATATATATATGATAATATAATAATATATCTCTCTCTCTATTTTAATATATTATCTATATATATCTCTCTCTCTCTCTCTATATATATATATATATATATAATATATATCTCTCTCTCTCTCTCTCTCTCTCTCTCTCTCTCTCTCCCCTCTCTCTCTCTCTCTCTCTCTCTCTCTCTCTCTCTCTCTCCTCTCCCTCTCTCTCTCTCCTCTCTCCCTCTCATCCCTCTGGTACTCTACCCCCCATTTAGATTAATTTTTTAGTTTTTTTTCAAAATATTCGACAATTTAGAAGTAGCAATTTTATATTTTTTCAGTTTCATTCCTGTGCGTAATGGTAAAAAACTCCCTCCTCCCTCTCACCGCCCCCAAATAACCTATTTTTTCAAGCTGGAAAAATATTTATCAAAATATACCGGTTTTAGCCGAAAAATAAAACTTTCGGCATTGTCTTAATTTTTTAGCAAAATTAATTCAAAACTTTCGTGGCTACCCCTCCTCTCCCCTATATAATACAACCCGATTTCTTCTATAAAATTTAACCCTTAAAGAAATATCTGGCCCTGCATCTCGGGATATTTTCCGGAAACGGAATTAGGACTTTATTTACAGCGACGAAGCCGCCGATTAGATCGTTAACAATTTTACGAAGGATGATAATTTGGTAAACTGTTTGAATTTTACGGCGTGGGGTGGAGCCCCCCCCCCTCCCCCCCCCACGTCTCAATAACAAATATGGCTGTAAATAAATAATTCGTTCAATCTTCTCTATAAATTCTATAATGTGTTATATAAGCGCAAACAGTAGATAAGATAGGGAGGCCGACCTTTGGTTAGGGGAAAAAAAAAAAAAATTTAATTTTTTAAAATTTCTGAGCAGCGTCCAAATTCGATTATCATTCCGGTCTCACCTTGATAAGAGGGACAACGCGTCCCTACGCCCTTTTCCAGGAAAATGTCCTGAAATTCCTGCAGATTAATCAAGTGTAACGGTACGCGTTCTACGGCATATATAAGTCGGTTACGTTCAAATCTATCCAAAATCCGTTTGGAGTGATTTCCTCAATATCAACGTTGAGGAATGTCGACCCAATTTCAAAATAATAGTAATTTTTTCACCCGATTATGGCCCTGAAACAGGTCTGGGCGAACAGATAATTTCATTTTTTTTTTCCATCTCTCTTATCGAGTATTCGTCACAAATCGCTCCGCGTAATTTTCTATTTTCGGTTATCTCCGGAGAGGATAACTGACGAGTTACAGTTGTTCGCCGTCAAGGTTTAAGACCAAGGTCAAAGGTCCCCCGCCTGCGGCCGGTTACGCAATTTTCGGTTATTCGCCATCGGCCGATATTCGAATTTCTTCTTCTTAGCTCTTTGTTAGTTGAGGACAGAGAGAGAGAGAGAGAGAGAGAGAGAGAGAGAGAGAGAGAGAGAGAGAGAGAGAGAGAGAGAGAGAGAGAGAGAGAGAGAGAGAGAGAGAGAGAGAGAGAGAGAGAGAGAGAGAGAGAGAGAGAGAGAGAGAGAGAGAGAGAGAGAGAGAGAGAGAGAGAGAGAGAGAGAGAGAGAGAGAGAGAGAGAGAAACACGCGAAAACAGGAAATTGTTTTCAGCTCCCGTTATCAGAATACGAAATCGTATCAACGATTCCGTACAGTAAAGTATAAATATTTTCCAGTATAAACTCAGATTTATCCTCTTTCGTTTATCCAGTTGATATGTTGTTGGGGGGGAAGGTTGTTTGTCCAGTCGACTTATCCGGTTTCCGGTGGATGTGACGTCAGAGTCTGTCTCTGGACACGTGTTCTCTCGAAGGGACACGTGTACGCCCGCACACGCACACACACACTTCTCGGTACGGTTCCGAATGCGGGAACTACAGACCGTTACCAAAAGGTACAACATATGTACGGTACAACCTGACCGCTCTACTGAAGGTGGCGAGCGGCGGCGAAACCGGTCTAGCCCACCTGTATTCCAACCACGCGCAGACCGCAAGACAGGTGTTGTCAAACATAACAAACGTAACAGCTCGTTCGCGATTTGGAATCGAAGAAATAATTACGGGGGGGCGCCGTGATTATATTGTAAACAATGGAACGAAAATTTAATTACTATTCAGAACAAACACGATAGAGGATGTACCCACGAAAGTAATAACGACATTTTGACCTTGGAATTCATTTTATTTTACTAAAAAAGAAACTATTAATCTACCGTATATATATATATATATATATATATATATATATATATATATATATATATATTTCGGTCAAATTTCGATTCTTGAAGAACTCCTCCTGATGACCGAAATGCATCTCTCTCTCTCTCTCTCTCTCCCGTCTCTCTCTCTCTCTCTCTCTCTCTCTCTCTCTCTCTCTCTCTCTCTCTCTCTCTCTCTCTCTCTCTCTCTCTCTCTCTCTCTCTCTCTCTCTCTCTCTCTCTCTCTCTCTCTCTCTCTCTCTCTCTCTCCCTCTCATCCCTCCCATCCCTCTCCCTCTCACTGTGGGGTGTCCCAAAATTAACGCAAGAATTGAATTCTAATTCTGTCCGCCGAAATTTCAATATTTTTGAATATAATTGTTCAACAATAAAAACCCTAAACTATCCGCTTTTAAATAGTTTTTTTTTTTTTTTAATAGAATTGTGTCAAATTCAAATGTTGAGCGTTAATTTCAGTGACACCCTCTATTCAGCTCGAACATTGAATACAATTTCACTACTGTTCTCCACATGTATATTTTATGGCTAAAAAAAATTTTTTTTTTATTAAATCAACCGAGCCCTAATACACCGCCCCGTCTAGGTCTACCGACGGCGGGGGGAAAACCTCTCGACCGATTGTCGGGGAAAATGACGTCTCTGTCGATTCTGTCCCGGTAGACACATTTCTATTATTGTATTGAAAATTCTTGGAGGACGTTGACTCGATTTATTTTTAAATGAGCTCAGCGTTGAAATTTTTTTAGTCGATAAGTTTGGGGCCCTTCTACGCGATATAAGTGTAGGCGTTTCGGCCGAGAAAAAACCCTACAGTTTTCCCTTTCTGATTACAGGATGTGGAAATTGTCCTCGCCGGCCAACTCCGATTTGCTGATGTTGGGGTGAGGACGGCGGTGGGGGTGGGGGTGGGGGTGGAAATTTAATTAGATCGGCTAAACGAGGCTTTCACTCACCTTGAACCTGAGCTGACCCAACGGCGGTTTTGCGTACGGGACGGACGTGAATGAATAGAAATCTCTGCCGTTCCTCGACCTCCTGGTCGAGCCTTCGATCTTGCCGAGGCCGGTGTCGACGACGTTGCCGTTGGCGGCGGCCGCCGCGGCAGCCGCGGCCAGGAGGAGGCCGAAGACGGTCGCCAACAGCCGACCGGAAGACATCTCGGATGGGGGACTGTCCCGGGCGGAAAGACAGGAAAACCCGTTCGCGACGCTCCGCCTTTCGCTCTGACGAAAGACGCCATAGTAGGGTCAGTTCGTCCGAGTTGCAAGGAGTTCGCCCGACCGCCGCTAGATCGCGCCACACAACGGCCGAAAACAGTCCGAAAATTAATAGTATTTAAATTAAACAATTTCTACTGCCAAAATAATTCAATAAATTTTTATTACGCTAAAAAATAAAAAACTGGTCTATTCCCATGAAAATCTACCACCGGGTGCTCTCAAATTCACAGTTGAAAGGACAATTCGATACCAAATTTTTTATTCCATTCTAGGTATGTTTATTTCGTTCAACGTTATTTTTTAATCGTCTAAATAAACGTCTAGAAAATCTACCGGTTGATAACATTATTTTAATCAATTCCGTTAATCCCGTTTCAACGGTGTCCAAAAATCATAAATGAGTACGTTTAAATTTAACCGACGATGAGTGAAAATAATGGAAATGTGCGCATTTATATATAATTATAATAATTATTTATAATTAGACGAAATTAGATCTTAGTTAATAAATAGACGACACTCTTTAATTTCGACAAATATAAAAATATTTGGACAATTTTCGTTCAACCGTAAAATTTTGTTATAAATTCGTCGTATAATATAATTTCGAAGGGTGCAAATTCCAGCTATTTATTTTAATTCATAAATCCGTCAATAAAATATCGTATAAAATATTACAATTAAATGTAATTCGATTAATTTTATTTCGTTAAAAACCTTCAGGGCGGGATTCGTTCCGATATATACATTAATAGGCAAAAGTTATTTCAAAAAGTATTTTCATGAAATTAAATTTATTATAATTAATCCGTTGCGTTCGAATTGACAATTAAAAAAAAAAAAAATTCCGTCCCAATTTTTACAAAATTCTATATACATGGTTCAAGTACAAGAAATATTTTAATTTATTAGATAATAAGTATAGATATCATACATACCGATGTGAACAATCTTTTCTGTATTTAACAATAATTAAATTGCACTTTGTGTATCTACAACTCGCTGCTGACTCTTTCGCTACTGACGACGGCGAGAAGCCGAAAAAAAATCCATCGGGTGGGACGAAAATATCTAAAAATGCCTCGTACATAAATTAATTACAAAAATGTTTTCAGTTCAATTCTATAAATAAAAAAAAAAAAAATTCCATTTCAGCTACCTGTATTTATTCACTCACATTAGATACACAATTTTAAATACATTTTATAATCTATCAGCTATTTATTCGGGCGTCGTTTGAGCGGAAACAATCAGCATCATCAGCACCGTTGTCCAACACTGAAAGAAAATATATTTTTTTCTATCGTATGTTTCCTACTCTATAATAATATTTTATTACTGGTAATAAAAAATAAAATTCTTAATCTTACCGAGCCGAAAAAATTCCTGTCTATCGTGAAAACGTCCCAGGCGGTTATTCGGACGTCGATGATGTCGATCTGGTGCAGGAAATGGACCATCTGCAGCAGGATTAATGATCGGACTCAACGATCACTGAGGACGGCGAACGGTCGAAAATAGGGAATATTTCGCAAATGACGTGGATGAACAATGAATGGGCTGTCCGGAAAAGTTGGTTGGGGGTGGGGGAGGAGGATTCCAATATCGCGAAAAGAGACAAGGACAAGGACGAAGCCTTCTTCGGAGGAAGACCGTCTTTTGTGGCGTCGCTCATCGAGATCGCAATTTCCGGCTTAAATAAACCTTTAATAATTAACGCATCGTAAACCCTAAACTGTTTCCCCCCCCCCACCACCCAAAAATATGCCCTTTATTTGAATATCTATCGGATATATTCTTCCGGACAAACCCTATAAAAAAAATAAAATAAAAAAAAAAACTCTTACCTGAAGAGAATGCGCCGAGCTCATTTCCGTCATGTCCGTCCTAAGCAGGTCGTCCATAATTTCTGCGGACTAAAAAAAAAAAACCCTATTTATTAACAGAAAATTGAAATTTAAAAATGAAAAAAAAAATTTTTGGTAGCGGTGGGATTCGAACCCACGCCCTTTCGGACTGGTGCCTAAAACCAGCGCCTTAGACCGCTCGGCCACGCTACCGGAATGGGAAAATTTTCGAGATTTTTCTACTTACAATCAATTACTTAAATACTACTTAAGCTACTAATTTTTTAAAGCCCTTTCCAAAGGGCCGATATAATTTTCGGGGGGGGTCAAAAAAAAATCGACAGAGCGCGAAAAATTCGCCCTAACAGAACCATACAAGGGGGGGGGAGGGAAATCTATTTTACTTCGGTTTCGAGGTATTTTTATTATTATATTAATATTTGAAAATCTATTAAAATTTTTCATATCGTAAACTGAAATTTTCCAAACTGAAAAATCGCCCATTTTAGGCGAACAAAAAAAAATTTTTTCCCGAATGAATTTCGTAAAAAAAAAAAAAATATATATATAGAACGACGGTTAAGGGATGAAAATTTATCGAAAACTTGTCCAAATTCTCGGTATAAATGTATTATCGAAAAATATTCGAATAATACAATGAAAGATAATTCCTATTTTCCTTAAAGGAAAAATTTTCCGTTCTCCGACACCATTTTTATAATAGGGTGTCAATAAAAAAAAAAATAAATAATTTTTTTCTACATTTACTTTTTGCAAATACCTATACTCGTATATGATATAGAAGCGCTGTTTAAGTTACATTTGAATGTAGGGTGGGCCCACTCTACTTGAAATAGTGGCAATTATATTGGGCGAATTTTATACATTTTCTTATCAGGAATTTAACAAATAGCTAAAAAAAATTTTTTCGGCGAACCTATTCCGTTTCCCGGGAATATCTTTTTCCCCGAATTCCGTTGAATTTTTCGCACTTTTTCTATGTACGATTCATCAATCTTTTCCCCACTCCTATCTCTTATCTTCATCGTCCGAAGACGATGGTCTTCAAATAAATGGTCTAGTTCTTAAAAATTTTGAAGATTAAATTTTCAAATTTTATATTGATTGAACCCACCGTTTAATCAACTAAAGCAATTGTCCCAAAAACTGAGGGTTGGAAATCGATCCTTCATCGCTATTTTTGGACATTATCAATAGTGAATATCTCGATTTAAGTCTAAATGGAGTTGGGCTAAATGGCTAGGATGTCTTCAAAGGGCGTATCTTCTGGCCCCCATACCACCAGGAAGTTGACTATTAAATAGTGTTGGTCACCTTTTGACAAGGTCCTGCGACAGAGTGGTGACCAGATAGACGGCGAAGAAGTCCATCGAGGTGAGCAGCGCTATGACCGGATTAACAATTGTACGCCTCTGGTAGACGCTGAAGTAGACGTCGATGTATATGTCGAGGCCGTAGCTGACCAGCGAGACGAGGTAGAGGAGTCCGTAGCTGTCGGAGAACAGTTCCAGACAGGAGGAGAGGGGCTTCAGGTGGGCCGATTTCAGGACAGCGAGACGGCAGCATGCCGCCCTGCTGTCCCATGGATCGATCAGAGCTCTGAGGGATGAAGAAGATGAGAGCGAGCCGACGTTTCTCAGGACACCTGGAGGAGGACGATGGACGGAGAGGGAGAGGAAGACGAGTGGAGAGCCCAAGACGGGGCCTGGATACACCTGGAGGAGGACGACGGGACGGAGGAAGACGAGTGGAGAGCCCAAGACGGGGCCTGGATACACCTGGAGGAGGACGACGGGACGGAGGAGGGCGGGCTGAGGAGAGGAAGACGAGTGGAGAGCCCAAGACGGGGCCTGGATACACCTGGAGGACGAGGACGGGACGGAGGAAGACGAGTGGAGAGCCCAAGACGGGGCCTGGATACACCTGGAGGACGAGGACGGGACGGAGGAAGGCGGGCTGAGGGAGAAGAAGACGAGTGCCAAGACGGGGCCTGGATACACCTGGAGGAGGACGACGGGACGGAGGAAGGCGGGCTGAGGGAGAGGAAGACGAGTGGAGAGCCCAAGACGGGGCCTGGATACACCTGGAGGAGGAGGACGGGACGGAGGAAGACGAGTGGAGAGCCCAAGACGGGGCCTGGATACACCTGGAGGAGGACGACGGGACGGAGGAAGGCGGGCTGAGGGAGAGGAAGACGAGTGGAGAGCCCAAGACGGGGCCTGGATACACCTGGAGGACGAGACGGGACGGAGGACGACGGGACGGAGGAAGACGAGTGGAGAGCCCAAGACGGGGCCTGGATACACCTGGAGGAGGACGACGGGACGGAGGAAGGCGGGCTGTGCGGCCCCTTTCGGGAAAATCCCTCCACCCGCGGAACTCCCGTTTATAGTTTTCCCTCCGGGATACAGACCTGGAGGAGATGTGCCGACCGAGCAGGAGGTAGAGGGACGCCTGCTGGTAGTTGTTGGTCAGTATCAGGGTTCTGACCAGCGATTTCAACGCGCCCGACGATAGTTCGTCCGCTATGAAATAGACCTCGACGAGATAGCGCGCCGAGAAGGCGCAGCCCAGCAACAACAGCTGGCCCCTGGCGCTGGGCACACGGCTGGGCGCCATGTCCGACCACCAACTGTCGTAGTCCCTGGGGATAAAAGTCGTATTAAGACTTCTTCACCGGATGGTATCTGACCAGAATTATATTCGAAAAGAAACTTTTACCGGAGGGTGCGAATGAGGCGCAGACAGCCGGGACCGACGACGCAGACTCTGACGACCGCCAGGCAGGTGGTCTGCAGGCCCAGGTAGGCGTAGACGGCGAACATCCAGGTGTAGGGCCGGGGGTTCTCAAGGCGCCAGTGGAAGGCGTAGTAGGCGCCCGGATGGAGGATCAGACACCACAACGCCAACAGGTAGCTGTAGCTGAGCCGGCCGTCAGTGTCGTAACTGTGCAGAAACAGAGCTCTACTAAACCGTTAATTAGCTGCAAAACGCCGATTCTACAGCGGCCCTTCTTCGGCGGGGTTAGAAATTAACCCTCGATCCCAGTCTACGGTCCCACCTCGCTTCATATATCGATATGGACGGCCCTCCATTCGATATTTCCCCCATTTTCTTTGCCCAGCCCCGGCCACTAAACTAGACAATTATATTATTATTCGATCGACGACTCGATCAATCGCTCGAATAGAGAGGTATAAGATTGAGGGATACGAAACTCTACCTCGCCGGAAACTGGCCCAACGGTTGGAGCACTTTCACCAGCGGGCCGATCGACGCGTCCACGCCGACGGCCGCCTCCTCGTACAGGACCAAGTTCAGCCACCTCCTGGCCGACCTGAAATGAGAAATTAAAAATTTAATCTAAAATTGAAGAGAGAGAGAGAGAGAGAGACTGGGGAGAGAGAGAGAGAGAGAGAGAGAGAGAGGAGAGAGAGAGAGAGAAGAGAGAGACTGGGAGAGAGAGAGAGAGAGAGAGAGAGAGAGAGAGAGAGAGAGAGAGAGAGAGAGAGAGAGAGAGAGAGAGAGAGAGAGAGAGAGAGAGAGAGAGAGAGAGAGAGAGGAGAAGAGAGAGAGAGGGGAGAGAGAGAGAGAGAGAGAGAGGAGAGAGAGGAGAGAGAGAGAGAGAGAGAGAGAGAGAGAGAGAGAGAGAGAGAGAGAAGAGAGAGAGAGAGAGAGAGAGGGAGAGAGAGAGAGAGAGAGAGAGAGAGAGAGAGAGAGAGAGAGAGAGAGAGAGAGAGAGAGAGAGAGAGAGAGAGAGACTGGGAGAGAGAGAGAGAGAGAGAGAGAGAGAGAGGAGAGAGAGAGAGAGAGAGAGAGAGAGAGAGAGAGAGAGAGGGAGAGAGAGAGAGAGAGAGAGAGAGAGAGAGAGAGACAGGAGAGAGAGAGAGAGAGAGAGAGAGAGAGAGAGAGAGAGAGAGAGAGAGAGAGGAGGATTTTGTTGAGAGGGTGAGATTCTGCGGAGAAAGATAGATGGGAGAGGGGATGAGAATCTCTGGAGGAGGGCGATCCAGTTATATATATATATATATATATACGAATTGAAATACGCACCGAACTATATCCATCGTCGAAACACTTCTTCAGTGCACTTCCGTGTGGAGTGTCGGCTCCGGAAGAGCGCCGACTTCGAGTGGCCCGAGGAACTCTAACGGCGTTTAAAAGAATCGGCTTCAAATTACACGGACAGTTTTGCGCGTAAATTACGTGCCGGATCGATCCCGAGTGTCGGTCGTAAATGGAAAATAATGTACTACAATAAATGCTACGACAAACAATGCGCCCAGTGTGCCCCATCGTTAGGCCGTCTAATGGGGGGGTGTCACACGCTGAGAGGACGGTTTCAGAAGGTATACTGTAAAAATCCGGGTGGTAACGCTACCGACGGTGGCGAGAAGCTGAAACGGAGGAATAATTTTGCTCTGAAGCCTCTGAGTTCTGAGTGAAACTGCAGTTCACTGAACTCTTCAGTTCAAAACCCCTCTGTGAAGACGTCGAACGACCGAATACTGGGGCGCCAAATGGATTATTCCGAACCAAAAAATTTGAAATACTACTGTTGAAAACGGCGGGAAGCGTCCTGTCAGCACAGTATTCCTTGTTCCTTGTACGGGGGAATTTTGAAGGAGAATAAATAAAGGAAGTGGACAACTAACTACCCGTAGACCAGGTGTTTCTCTCCGAGGTACAACCCCCGGGAACTAACTGGTCATCGCCTCCGGCAGAAGAGTCGTCCTCCCCCGGAGCTTCCAGGAGTAGCGGCTGGAGGGATTACGTAAATATCGCCGATTTATTCCGTACAGCGGAAATACATTTAAGCTTACTCTAGGCCAGGACGCAGGGGTCGTCCGCCACCGCCCTGGGCGCCGCCTGCGTAGAGCTATCGGCCTCCCAAAAAAAATATCCAAAATATATATACTTGCAAACCGTTTGACGGAGTTGTGTCTCATTTTTAGCCATAGAAAAAGTGTAGAAAAAGACTTAACTTCTCTGGACTTTTACCTCAGGGGGGCAGGGGACGTCGTTTATCGACACAAAAGCCCACCCTGAAACATTGGACGAACTTCGAGAATCCATCCTGTACCGCGATGCGATATCTTCACTTCGGTTGGACTTTGACCGAAAATGGGACAACTTCGAGTCAATTACTTCGCAAGTTATTTACCCTTAAACCGGGGTTATATTTTTGGACCGCTCCCGTATGGCTGGCGGGACTCTGTTCTTGAGGCCGCATCCAGGATTATAGCCGGGGACTGGGAATACGAGCCGGGAATAGACAAAGGGGGAGGACTTTCTCAAGTTTATATTTTATTTGTTCATTATATCCAATTGACAATTAATTTCGTGACATAACTAAATTTTTTTTTTTTTTTATAGACTTTGGTCGGTCGGTGACTGCGGGCTCCCGGCGTGCTGCGTGCTGCGTGCGACTGTTACCTGCGGTTCGGGCTATATATATATATATATATATATATATATATATATATATATATATATATTCAGAACTTGAAGACGTCCTTGTAGGGCACGATGTTGGCGAAATTGGTGACTATCTGCTTGAATATGACGACAATCGCCTGGGATATCGGCGGCCCCATCTCCCTGTTCAACTCTTCCCAGTTTTCGTTCAGCGCCCTGTTCATCTCGTCGCCTGGGATAGGGGAGGAGTAGGTGGGGGGAAAAAAAAAAAATTGATTTCTCTCACCACTCTATAGACAGAAGGGCTTCGGGTGGTCAACGCGCGTTAAACTGGTTTTTTTTTTATTTATTTTTTTTTCTAGAGCCAAAAGTTAGAGATTCTTCTATGAAATTCCTCAAAGACCACCACCGCCCTACTCCCCCGTTCCATAAAGGACTCTTTTCGAATGGAGAAACCTTTCAATTTCCTTGGAAGGGCGAGTCCCGGAAAACTTCTTCAGGGTCGGTCCAAAACAGATCAAATTTTACACCGCGAGGAAAGGAATTGATGAACAAAATTGATATAATTTTGTGAGCAAAATAAATCCGCTCAACAGTCAAAAGAAAAATTTTATTGGCCCCCAATCATAGCCGATAATGACATTTCATTGAATTAAACTGAATGTCATTTTTAAAAATTGTCAGTTTTTTTAACATTTTTACACCTTCTGCTATCACTTCTCGTAGCGATATGAATATTTTTGCTAAAGTAAATCCTTTATAAAGAAGTGTACAATAAAAGGTATTTTTCTGTAGAGTATAAATATTTTTAGCATTGTTGAGTCCACAGCCAGTGGTTATATTATTATTATTATTATTAATATAAATGAAGAGATTTATCGTACTGGATTGTAAGCAAGTGGAATCTTTCTCGTGAAATTACATAATGAATAATTTGTATCAATTCGGTTCAATGCTAATAGATCGAATAGAATTGACTGTATAGATATTTCAAAATTTTATACACTCACTTCAGTGAGTGGCCCCTGATAGGTGAATAGGTGGGATTGAAACCGGGATAGGGCGACAGGAAAATCCCTAGGGGGCTGGTGCGATTTTCAAAAAAAAAAAAATAAAAAAATCCAAATTACAACTTACTGAGTCTCTTGTCGCCGTTGAAAAGGTTGTCGAGTTTCACCTGCAGTCTGGAGACAGTGTACCTGATATCGAAATTTACAAGCTTCATGTACTCGTCGCCCTTCCTGGTCTCCAGGGTGTAGTCGAATATGAATGTGCCCTTCAGATTTTCTGGAAAAAAATAAAATAAAATAAAGGAAATCGGTTTACGGACGTTACAACTGGAATTCGGATACGCGTTCAGGGGTGGGCAGTGATCAAAAAAATGGAAAATCCAGCCAAGAGTCTGAATAATATTCTCGCTTTTGATTTTTAATTTTTCTTTTGGAATTAAATAAAATGTTTTAATTTCATGAAAATTACAAAAAAAAAAAAAAAAAGTTAACGTCTATTGTCAACAGATAGAGCCACACCGTTGTCCGGTTTCTCCATCTAGCGGCGAAAGTTTGAAACTATCCGAACACATTCACATGTTGGGCGTTTATTAATTATTATTAATTATTATTAAACAATACGAGCAGATATTTGTTGAATTGATAAAAAATATGAAACCGTCTGAACGCAATATGACGGGCAACTTTTGTTTGCCATTGATTCGTCAATATTTGAACAAAGAAAAAATGAATCGGGTTTGTCTTAAACTTCTTAGCGTTCATTAAGTTTTTTTTTTTTTTTTAAAAAAGAAATTGTAATCGTTACAAAACTACTGCGACTGTACCCTGTAGAATGGCTAACAAAATAAAAGATCCACTCCTGCGATTGTGACAGGAAAAAACTTGTTTACCGACACTTAGTTGATATTTATCGATGCTTCAAGGACTTGAGCATTGAGAGCCTAATCGTTCACTCTCATGCCAATTGATTCGGTTTTTATGCGGCCCGACAATTCAAAAACCAATTAAAATAACGGTTGAAATAAGGTGAAGGGAAAGAGAAAAAGAGAGAAAACGAAATTGTCCGCAGTAGAAATAGGTCAGACAGTATTCTCTACGACAGGAGGCAAAACTATAGATGCGAGTGAAAAATAAATTTATATCGATTATCAAAAAAAAATTATCACCAAGTAACTAAGTATTCGCCGTCACATTTGCCGTTAGATTCTGAGTCGTTAATTTCAGTAAAATTGCAGAAAATAATGTTTTTTTTTTTTTATTTTTCCACACAATTCACCGATACCTTTCAAATCGGTCGGAAACATGAATTATTTTTTAATTCACTAAATAATGAACGGTTGTACAATTCCGCAATGTGTATAACTATTAACCCTTTGTTGGGGCGAATTTTTATTTTAAATCCCCAAAAAAAAAAAAAAATTGGGTGGGGGGAGACGAAAAATCATCAATTATAAACATTGGGGGAGTGAAAAAAAAAAATTTATATAGATTATCAAAAAAAAAAATTACTCACCAAGTGTTCGCCGTCACATTTGCCGTTAGATTCTGAGTCGTTAATTTCAGTAAAATTGCAGAAAATAATGTTTTTTATTATTTTTCCACAATTCACCGATACCTTTCAAATTGGTCGAAACATGAATTATTTTTAATTCACTAAATAATGAACGGTTGTACAATTCCGCAATGTGTATAACTATTAACCTTTGTTGGGGCGAATTTTTATTTTAAATCCCCAAAAAAAAAAAAATTGGGGGTGGGGGAACGAAAAATCATCAATTATAAACATTGGGGAGTGAAAAAAAAAAAAGGAAAAAGCTATAATTATTTGAGATAAATTGAAGTGTCAACTGAAAGTTACAACGGGGCCCTTAACGGCCTGATTTATTGATCTGGTTCAAATTGAATTATTGACGCCAAAGATTCTACCAATTTTGGGCGGAAGGAACTGAAGAAATTGGGTCAAAAATCGGATACTCACCCATCTTGATGTTGCCGGTCCGGCGCCCTGAATGGGCAGAATCAGAAATTTTCCCTTCACCCTATAATCGCCGACGATGTCCAAAGTGGCATCTCGACGTCCCATTCGACGTGCCTCTTCTTCAGGTCCATCCTGGGGGTTGGGGCAAAAAAAAAATTATCAAAACCAATTCGAAACTTTTTCCCCCGGTCCGTCGGAAATCTTGAGCGGAAAATTTTTTTCAAATTGGCACCGACCTCGATTCGACGAATTTGGCCTCTTTGGCACCGTACACTTTCAAATCGGTCATTGTCAAATTCATCTGGACGCTGCGCGAAGTACCGCCGCTGTCGACCGCCAATTCGGCGATGTCGAACGGGTCCAGGACGGGAATCCTGTATTTCGGATCGCCTGCCGTAAAAAAAAAAAAAAAATATCGTTAAAGGGCGTTCGCGGAAGTGGCGAAATTGGAGGGGCCCCGAAAAAAAAAAACAGGTTTTTATCCGTTCTCCGACCGGAATCGTTTCTGTAGGGCCCTGAGACCGTCATTCAGATAATAATAATAATAAAAATACCTTTGACCAGGGTCGGTATTGCCGCGTTGCCGTTTAATATCGCGCACTCGTTCAACTTGTCGTCCACCTTGCACGGCTTTATGTAGGAAGCTGGAAAAAAAGAAAAAAAAAAAATAATATAATAAATTATACGGTATTTCCGATCTCTTGTCGACGGTGGAAGAAGGGTACGGGAGGAGAGGAAGTTGAAATTGAACCGGGGGGGATGATTTCCCCCCCCAACCCCCAAGGGGGTACTTTATCGAGGGTTGCCTACAGAGTTGGCCGATTTCAATTTCAGTACTGTCAATACTACTACTGAAGGGTTGGCGTCCCGAAGAGAACCCCGAAATGGGGGCCGAAGCTGTCCACTGGAAGGTGAAAATATGGCCGAAATAATAAAAAAAAAAAACCCCGGTTTCTATCCTATTTTTTCCAATCGGGATATTTATTGTGGGAGGCTCAATTTATGGGGGGTACACAACCCCTCGTTGAGGCAACCGGTTGTTCTCATCACTTGTTACCCCTCAGAAAAATCTCCTTCCATGATGATGATGATGGGGATGGGGATGATGGGAGAGCTTTTCGTGAAGTGAAGCGGAACTTTCAATTTTTTTCCGTTTCCTCCAGACCGGTTTCCCGTCGCTTCTTCTACGTCGTGAAGACAAGCAAAATTATTGGCGAAAATTACCGAAAGTTAGTGACACCGCTACTGAAGATGAGGGGGGGGATGGAGGGGGGAGGGGGGGGGGTGGCAGCCGAAACCGGTCTAGCGAAAGACAACAAAACCGGTATTCTAAACCGGTATATCATTCAGGTGACGAGGTATTTTATTGATTTTCCTATTCTCCCCTCCCTCCTCCCCACCTCTCTCTCTCTTGAGGAACTCCTCTCAAGACCGAAATAGGTCTCTTATCAAATTGTCTATCGCTTTATTGACAACTGATGAATAGTAAAGACAGTTTTATGGAAATTACGCTCGAGCGTATCCAAAATCTGTTACTGTCCTGTGACTATAAAAATTGATAGTAGTTTTTCTCTTATTGCATTCCTCATTTCAAGTAGCTTTTTACAGACCGTAGAATGAATTGATAGTAACTTCAATACGACTATTTCTCTCTGTATTCTTTCCAGCGATTTTGATTAATTTCCTCCTCAATTTTGCTGAGTCTTTGCCCCATTGAGGACCTTATTGAGGATCCCACGCTGTTGTTAAAAATCAGTAATCCGAAGACTAAGATAATAAACTTATAAGCTCAAAGTAATCAACATTTTGACTTCGTATTCCCCTCTCTGTCTTGAAGGAACTCCTCAAGACCAAAATACATCTTGTCAATAGTACCTGGATTAAATACACTTGTCAATATTGTTCCTGCGATGAATTTTAATTTCAGTTTTCAGTTGACCCTCTAGTGTTGTCTAGAAAAAAAAAAAATCTCTAATTTTTGTTCTTGGGCAACTGAATGTGTGCCCTATCGGCCGGACGTACAAATCGTGCCAATTGAGCAATCTCTCGGCAATTTCCCAGTTGCCGACTCCCCAGTTCAATATAGCGCCCTTTGCGGTACAAACACGCGGTATTTCGCGTTTTTTCCGTCTTCCGCCAGACCGGTTTCGCGGTCTACAAAAATTCGGAATCAATACGTTTGAAGGACGACAGAGCATCCTGCTCAACTCCCTTATGACGGTAACACTCTCTCTTCGAGTGGACGTACACAAAAGGGCTGTCCAAAAGGAAATATTGGGTTGGACGGAAAATTATGAATATACTAGGAAATAGGTTGAAAGAAAAAAAAACACTCGGCCATTGAAAAGTCGGTACTTTTAGGGCATATTTTTGGGGAAAAGTTCGGATACGTGCAATTTTTTTTCTGTCGGTTTTAAACGCCTCACAATACGGGTGGGGAAAAAAGCGCATTTTAAGCATTTAATGCTTTACGCCGTGTAGGCGAAAGAACTGTGCCGGAGGAAGTGCAATTCGTCCCCGTTTAATCGAATCAATTAGCGGAAATGCAATAGATCTAAATCGAAATCGAAGATGCACTACAATCACATATTCTGAAGTTCGGCTACAATAAGCCGATGGAGCATCATTCCGAAGCGATCGGTGAATGGGGATGAAAATGGATAGTTTATTTAAAAAAAAAAAAAAAAATCCAGCCCCAAAAACCGGTCTTAACCGCCCCGAAGAAAGTGTCCGGTCTTCGATCCTCTACTATGAGCATTCACGAAACAATAAATAACGCAAAAGTATCGCACCCCAAATTGAACGAAAACGTCCAGAATTTAGAAGTACCTCAGCGCGTAACGACATATTTTTATAATAGGGGTTTGGATTTATTTATTCGAGTATTTCTTTCCATCTCCGAGGGATCAATTTTCGATCGATCTTGGCTAATTTTTAGCCGAAAAACCTGACGTGGGGGGGGGGATGACGGAAGGGGGGTAATTTTCGAATTTCACGAAAGGCGGAGAGAAAATGTTGCGGAAGAGAATGGAAATTTTTTTTTTTTCTGAAAATCTACTCAAAGGTTCTACTCACGAAGAGAGAGTCCGTCGACCGAAGACGACGCCAGAAGCGACAGCGTCGCCATCGTCAGTAGCGCCGGCGTTTCCAAGAAGAGGGTCATTGTTGTTACCACTGATGAACTCCTTCGCGGTGAACTCCCGGTAGTTGACTGAGCTAAGAGGCCGTCGGTCGTCCACCTTATAAAGGCAGGCCGGCGTCTACGTCCTTGTGGACCCTGACTGGCGTCGCTACGCCTCGTCCAGACGAAATTCGGACGCCCCCCCCCTACAGCTGTGCCAGTGGCGTCCAGAATGACTGAGACACTGCTACTGAAGACGGGGCGAGCTGGGAAACAGAAAAACGCCGTAGTACAAGTGGCACAGTGAGTGTTGCAGTGAGGATGCCCGAATAGCGTCCAGAGTGACTGAGACACTGCTACTGAAGACGGGGCGAGCGGGGCCGAAACGCCGGTCCAGCCGAAGAGGAGACAGAAAGACAAGAAAAATACTGTTCAACAATGAAAACGCGTTGTTCTATCGTGTCCTACTGTCTGTCAAATGGATTTTTTAATAGGGTTGCCAAGGCTTACTGCAAGAATTGTGGTGAAATTGAAATCTGGCGTTAATTTTCGGGCTTTTCGACATTTTCAGTTGCAGCAATGGGCTTTGGTTCATATCGCTATTATTTCGCTGCCCATACATATTTCCCCTTAATTGTATTGTGGCGTTGTATCGAGGCAGGAATAAGGACAATTCCTGTCGCACTTTTATCTTTATGACTCCATTCGATTCGGTGTTCTCCTCTCGGTCGGTGTTGTTGCCTCTCTTCTTCTCTCGGCTCTCTCTCTCCTCTCCTCTCTCTCTCTCTCTCTCTCTCTCTCTCTCTCTCTCTCTCTCTCTCTCTCTCTCTCTCTCTCTCTCTCTCTCTCTCTCTCTCTCTCTCTCTCTCTCTCTCTCTCTCTCTCTCTCTCTCTCTCTCTCTCTCTCTCTCTCTCTCTCTCTCTCTCTCTCTCTCTCCCTCTCTCTCTCTCTCTCTCTCTCTCTCTCTCTCTCTCTCTCCCCTCTCTCTCTCTCCCTCTCTCTCTCTCTCTCTCTCTCTCTCTCTCTCTCTCTCTCTCTCTCTCCCCGGGGTCGTCTTTTCATCGATTTTCAAAAGGACGGCCTTTTTATCCGGATTCCACAGTCTAGGTCTACGTGTTTGTATTTCGGTTGGCGGCTACAACAGTTTGCCAAACGCTGGGAGGAAATCGGAAAAAGGGAAGAAAGAAAGTCAGAAATCCTGATATGAGAACTTCCTCCATTTTCAGTACTTTGGATCAAGTACGGTCCGTAACTCAGTGTACTTTGGCTTAGAGTAAAGCTCTTTAAATTGATTACCCAAACTTACAGGACTTTCGTCCTGCTCCACCCCCGTGTCATTCATACACTGCTACTGAAGACGGCTACGAGCGGCCGACACCGATCAGGCAAAAGGAATAAGGCGAAAACCAATCCTCTCCTCGCAGGTATTCGACAAAATACAAATTCTGTTAGGGAATCGGCGGAAATTCGAAGATTGTTAAGGATAAAGCGAGACGTCTATGAAGGGCCCAATAGTACTCCTCAGTGCCGTCTTACAACGCTTTGCTTACAATTCACTATCTACATTCTCAGACCTCTGAGAATCGTCGTGCACGTCACGTGCATCTGCACTGAAGTGCATCAAACCGATGCCGAGCTATCCTTTCTCGGGACTTAACTATTGGAACAGGATTGTTAGGAAGGCAGAAGTCCAGAGAAACATAAACTTTGTATTTTCTATGTTTTTCGCCCTCCTCGCCGGTTCGGCTCCTTCAGACTGGTTTCGGCCGATCGGCGTCTTCAGTAGCAATACTTTGTCGGGAAAATAACTACTGGATTGTTAGGAAGGCGGTAGAGAAACATAAAACTTTCCGTATTTTTCGTGTGTTTCTGCCTCCTCTCGCCGGTTCAGTTCTTTGCTAGACCGGTTTCGGCCGACCGGCGTCTTCAGTAGCAGTCCTTTCTCGGGAAAATAACTACTGGATTGTTAGGAAGGCAGTAGAGAAACATAAAACTTTCCGTATTTTCCGTGTTTTCCGCCTCATCTCCCGGTTCGGCCTTCGCTAGACCGGTTTCGGCCGACCGGCGTCTTCAGTAGCAATACTTTGTCGGGAAAATAACTACTGGATTGTTAGGAAGGCAGTAGAGAAACGTAAAACTTTCCGTATTTTTCGTGTTTTCCGCCTCCTCTCGCCGGTTCGGCCCTTCGCTAGACCGGTTTCGGCCGACCGGCGTCTTCAGTAGCAATACTTTGTCGGGAAAATAACTACTGGATTGTTAGGAAGGCAGTAGAGAAACGTAAAACTTTCCGTATTTTTCGTTTGTTGCCTGCCTCCTCTCGCCGGTTCGGCCCTTCGCTAGACCGGTTTCGGCCGATCGGCGTCTTCAGTAGCAATCCTTTGTCGGGAAAATAACTACTGGATTGTTAGGAAGGCGGTAGAGAAACATAAAACTTTCTGTATTTTTCGTGTTTATCTGTCTCCTGTCTCGCTGCGGTTCGGTCTCTTGACAGACCGGTTTCACGGCTACTCGCCCCGTCTTCAGTAGCGCTGCGTTAATCCACTTTGGATGTTTATCGGGGGCATCCTATAGTGTATTTATTAGTGTACAGTACTACTGAAGATGGGGAAGAAACCGGCCGTGAAAACAGGTCTAAAAGACCGAACTGTATTAACCCTCGGCCGACCACAAACAGGGGCGTGTTGAACTAATCAATCACATTGTCCTTTCATTTGGCACTGTTCTATATAATTCTGGACGATTATCAAAAAAAAAAAATAAAAAAAATAATAATAATAAAAATGCAAACGATACCGAGGTCTAGTCGGGACTACGAATTTCGGGCGATCGGCCGACGGCTGCGGCGAAAAGTCAAAACCGGTCTACCACTCACCGTGGTATATGAAAACCTGTCGATTTCACGGATGCCAAATCTGAAAGACACACACACAGTTTCCGTTTAAAAATTATTATAATTCGAGGCCTCGGTCCGTATATTCGGGCCCGAGGTGGAAGGGCTGACCCACAACCTTGGAATATATTCGTCGGCTTCACGTCAACAAGGTAATTTTTTTTTTTTGAAAAGTTTAATTGTCCGTTAATTTTTTGTTTCCGGTTTTCAGGCCATTTTCGGATTTGTGTCCGGCGGAGCAATAATAAAAAAATAAAAAAAAAATAAAAATAAAAATGCCCCCACCGGCGTCTTCAGCAGCAATCCTTTGGAAGGGTATTGTTAGGAAGGCGGTAGAGAAGCGGATAAACATAAAAATTTCCGTATTTTTCGTCTGTATCTGTCTCCACTCGCTGTAGTTCGGTCAGTGTGACATTGACTGAATTTTAATATTCCGTAGCCGCGATCAAGTTCTTTTGTTCCAAGCCGTATCTATCTTAGAGGCCACACTGACGGGAAGAGGATAGCGCACTCTCCGTTTTCGTACTGACGAGTCTGTCCACCTCGTCCATTTCCTCCTCCTACCGGGCTAAACGATCGTTCGCGGAATCGATGATTTTTCGACCGGACACACCAATCAATATCGATATACGACCGTTGTACAATAAAAAAAAAAAAATTTTTACGTAACGCCCCAATCCGATCACGTCGTGAAAACTGGCGAAAGTGACAATTTTCAACAAGAAATTAACCGGAGATCGACACTCAAAACAAGTTTCTCTCTCTCTCTCTCTCTCTCTCTCTCTCTCTCTCTCTCTCTCTCTCTCTCTCTCTCTCTCTCTCTCTCTCTCTCTCTCTCTCTCTCTCTCTCTCTCTCTCTCTCTCTCTCTCTCTCTCTCTCTCTCTCTCTCTCTCTCTCTCTCTCTCTCTCTCTAATTCTCTGCTCTTCTTAGGGTCTCTATTAATCTACTCTCTCATCTGTAGAATTATCGTCGGAGCTCTCTGTAGGGAAATGTCTTACTCTCTACTCCTCTCTCGGTTTTAAAAAACTCTCTCTCTCTCTAGAAAGATCTCTCTGATCTCTCTCTCTCTCTCTTTTCTGACTAAGAACCTCTCTCTCTCTTCGCATTTTTTGGGGCGTTGAGAGCTCTCTCTCTCTCTCTCCGTCTTCTCTATCCCCACCCCCACCACCACCTCCAGAGACCTTTCTCGACTCTCTCTCTTTTATCTATCTCTCTCTCTCTCTCTCTCTCTCTCTCGGACGTTTTGTTCGATCGCCACTTCAATTCGTCTAACTGGGGGAGCAATAAATTTACAGATTTATTCTCCAGTCGTTAATGTAATCGTAAATAGGTCGACCATCCGATGATACTTCGTACGAAGACCTTCTTCGGACTAAGACTTTGGGCTTAGTCGGACTTAGTTGGGCGTTAGAGTCGAATTATTTTCCCCCCACCCACCGTCCACCACCCCAGGCCTTTTAAGCTCAATAAAATTCGTTCGCTGCCGTCTTCTGGGGCAAGTGAATAATATAATTTCAAGTGAAAACGATTTGATAAACAAAACGGCGCTAAGTACCCCTTGGGCTTTCCGCGCGTTTAGGGTTTATTAATCCGCATTGTACTTCTAAATACCTGTAGAATCTTGTCGGAGCTCGGTAGGGATGTTTTGGCCAATCCCCGCGATACTCACCAGACCTCGGTTTTAAAAAAAACCCTCCTTTAGAAACGATTTTGCACATAAAAACAACATTTTCGGACTAAGAACCGCCCGGAAACCGAATTTTTGTGCCGGATATTCGCGTAGAAACCGCCGAGAACCGATTTTTTAAACCGATTTTGAGCCTAAAAAACCAGAGTTTTTCGACCAGAAAAACCCTATATATTTTAGAGTCGAATTATCGCCTTTTAGAACCGCACTTTAGTGACGATTTTGCGCCCAAAAAAACCCCATTTTTGCGTCCAACCACCGCTTTTTAGAGCCGATTTTACTTCTAAAAACCACACTTTTGGGGGGGGTTTAAAATCCGCACTCTTGGCCGCCCCGCGATACTCACCAGACCTCGGTTTTTAAAAAAAAAACCCTCCTTTAGAAACGATTTTGCACATAAAAACAACATTTTCGGACTAAGAACCGCCCAGAAACCGCATTTTGTGCCGATATTCGCATAGAAACCGCCGAGCCGATTTTTAACCGAAAACCCCGATTTTAGCCGATTTTTTAAAAACAGATTTTCGCAGAAAAACCCTACCAGAGTTTTAGACCAGAAAAACCCTATCGCCTTTTAGAGTCGAATTATCGCCTTTAGAACCGCACTTTAGTGACGATTTTGCGCCAAAAAAACCAATTTTGCGTCCAACCACCGCTTTTGATTTACTTCTAAAACCCCAATTTTTCGTGGGTTTAAATCCGCACCCTTGGCCGCCCCGCGATACTCCACCAGACCTCGGTCTTTAGAAAATTTTGCGAGCATTTTCGGACAAAGACCGCCCAGAAACCGATTTTTGTGCCGATTCGCATAGAAACCGCCGAGAACCGATTTTTAAACCTTGGAGTTTAAAAAACGCAAGAGTTTTTCGACCAGAAAAACCCTATATATTTAAGTCATATTTTAGACAATTATCGCCAGAACCGCACTTTGCGGCGATGCGCCAAAAACCAATTTTGCGGCTTTGCGTGACCGTTCGTGGTTTTAAAATCCGCACTCTCGGCCGATTTCGCGTCCAAAAACCTAATTACGGGGCTTAAAACCGCAAAATTCTCTTAACTGATAAAAATTTTGAACTCTTCGAGATAAAAAAAAACTCGGAATTTTCAAATTGCGCGAAAGATGGAGAAAAGATGGCATTTTATGTACAATTCAAAATTGCACAGTAAATCTCATCGGATTAGTAAAACTTTATATACAATTTATAGTTAGACTTTGGCGATGGCGCAGCATTGCTACTACTGAAGACGTGGAGAAGCCCGATTCTTATCAAAATTAGCCCGGATTCGTTGCGTAATAACGCGATTATTATGACGGGAACAATTTTTCAAATTAAACCGCTTCGCGCCGACCTCCAATCGGTTTAATAGCGCGAAAGGAACTTTTTTCTTTTTCTTTTTTCATTTTTTTTTATCTTATCCGATGTCCGGTTCCTTTCGATAATTAGCCCGGCTGTCAGAAAAACAGAAACGATAATTACCGTTTAACGACCGCAATGATTCTGCCCCCAACACTATATGAAGCCAAACTATATAAATACCGAAACGGGTAATTGTGCGGATTTTCGAATAATAAATAATTATTTTAGTAAATAGATAATTTTTGAAAAAAAAAAACCCAAAATTCGCGATACTTTTTGAACTGCAAATAAATGTCATTCGGACAGCCGAATAAAAAGCGTCGGATAGAAAAAGTAAAACTGCGGTTGGGAAATCGGGCGAAAAATGTATTAGACGATGGACAATACATAAAAATATATTCGACCTGTTTCCGGTACCAGGATATATTAATAACGCTATATAGCGGAATCACGAAATTCCGAGGATATTATTTTTCAAGTAACGGCCACTATAAAACGACGGCCTCATTCGTTTGGAAAACCTAATAAATTTGAAAGTGAACATTAAAAAATATTGTACACTTCCTCCCCCCCCCCGTTTTATTAACGTCCTTATTATTTAGCCTCGAAATCGTCCCGATTTCCCACTCGTTATTATTATCTCGACGACGAAGGTCGTCGGTTCGGCCATAAAATGAAATCTGTTGGAAATTGCTGGAAAAAATGCATTTTCTTATAAATTGAATGTGTCAACTGAAACGCCGGAAGGGACTTGACACGGAAGGAAAAACGGACTTCGAAACGACCGGAAGGAAATTGAAAACCCTCCACGATGAACGGGAGCAATAGCCGGTCCAGTTGTATATTTAATTATTAATTAAAATTTAAATTTTTCAACCAAAATCTCTTCCCAATTGCAATAATATTTGGAGTGAACAAATTCACAATTTGATAATTGTGTATATTCGTTTTTTGGTCAATAGATTGTGTTTCAAGTCCGGTCTCCATTTATAAATTTTGTCCTCAACGTGACCAGAATATGACCAGTGTTTTATTGGTTTTACGACCGAAATTTATGACCGAACGTTACTCCAGTCTCGAGTGAATAAAATCTATACAACAGTAATCGACAATTTGATAATTATGTATATTCGGGTTTTTTTTTTGGTCAATAGATTGTGTTTCAAGTCCGGTCTCCATTTATAAATTTTGTCCTCAACGTGACCAGAATATGACCAGTGTTTTATATTTAATTAATTTTTCTTTTCATGACCAAAATCGTTACTTCCAAGTGCTTGAGGAATAATCTATACAACAGTAATCGACAATTTGATAATTATGTATATTCGGGTTTTTTTTTTGGTCAATAGATTGTGTTTCAAGTCCGGTCTCCATTTATAAATTTTGTCCTCAACGTGACCAGAATATGACCAAGTGTCATAATAAGTGTTTTATTTTTTGACCGAAATTTATGACCGAACGTTTTCCCCAAGTCTTGAGTGAATAATCAAGACTACAACAGTAATCGACAATTTGATAATTATGTATATTCGGGTTTTTTTGGTCAATAGATTGTGTTTCAAGTCCGGTCTCCATTTATAAATTTTGTCCTCAACGTGACCAGAATATGACCAGTGTTTTTTTGGTTTTACGACCGAAATTTATGACCGAACGTTACTCCAGTCTTGAGTGAATAATCTATACAACAGTAATCGACAATTTGATAATTATGTATATTCGGGTTTTTTTTTTGGTCAATAGATTGTGTTTCAAGTCCGGTCTCCATTTATAAATTTTGTCCTCAACGTGACCAGAATATGACCAGTGTTTTTATGGTTTTACGACCGAAATTTATGACCGAACGTTACTCCAGTCTTGAGTGAATAATCTATACAACAGTAATCGACAATTTGATAATTATGTATATTCGGGTTTTTTTTGGTCAATAGATTGTGTTTCAAGTCCGGTCTCCATTTATAAATTTCTCCTCAAGGTGACGAGAATATGACCGATTTTATAGCACTGTCGGTTACAGTAATAAAGTAAGGGTTTTGGCGCCCTTCCATTTCGGAGAGCCATCTCGACTTTTGGGAATTAAAATATCAGCTAATTTTGGGGGTTAATTTTCAAAAAAAAAAATAAAAATAAAAATCCCCACCATATATTATACATACTTGTACGTTTGCCAAATCCTCGAAGCGCTTTCAGTGATCTCGTTAAGTTCCGTCTTCGATGCCGGTTTTTTTTTATCGCCCCAATTCTGTAGCCTGTCCTTCCGTGTGACTTTTTTTTCGTTTTTGAAAAATTTTTCGGAAAACTATACCTGAAATTGTCGGCATAAATGACAAAAACCGTAGATTGAACATACTTCAGCGCATACTTGGGTGTAACCAAAAGTAATCGACAATTTGATAAGATGTATTTCGGTGTTGAGGAGTTCCTCAAGGGGGGAAATTTGCCGGCGGAGAGTTGTCGATAATATAGGTGAATATATACAGTAGATTAATAATTAAAGTTTCTTTTTTTTTAGCAAAATAAAATAAATTCCAAAGTCAAAATGCTGCGATTACTTTTGGTTACCCCTAATAATAATCTGTAATGCGCCGATTCGCCCTTAAAGTTTAAAATCATTCGAATATTTGAGATTTTTTTCAACTCCTAAAACGCAGGCGTACTGAGAGAAAAATCACGATTGAGTCGCTGAGTCGATAAATTATAGACCGACGAGTATTCAAATTGTGATAAATTGAAGGGAAAAATCACGGTCACTTGAAGGCAAATAATTACGACAATTATTTTTCCTTTGCCAATCGATAGAGTATTAATGGGCCCTTGGATTAATACTACTGGGTTTGGGGGGGGCGGGGGGCAATTTTAGCGTTTCCATTTAATTGATCAACTCATCAATATGAATTCGAAGTAAAATAGTTCAATCAATCACAACTCAATAATTGCGACGGGGGGGGGAGGGGGGGCGGCTCTCAAGGATCCAACTGTTTCTTTCGATTGGGTATTTCAAAAGAAAAAACAGGAAAATAACGAGCATCACGAGCCTGTTTACTCAACAGACCGTTTATAAATCGATCAGCAGAATATTACGAGTCATTTTTCTTTTTTAAAGGAATAAATATACATGACTGGCTGCGACTGGTTTAACGTACCCGTTTTGTGGTCTGATAGGGGTTGGAATATACCGTAGGGTTTCTGGTGTTTCTGTCGTCTCTTTGTCTCGCTTCGGTTCGGTCTATTGCTAGACCGGTTTCGCGGCCGCTCGCCACATCTTCAGTAGCGGTGTCGGGCTATGCGTTTAGGGCGTTAGTTAGCCTGGCTGTAACTAGTTTAACGTACCCCTTTTGTGGTCTGATAGGGGTTGGAATATACCGTAGGGTTTGTGGTGTTTCTGTCGTCTCTTTGTCTCGCTTCGGTTTGGTCTATTGCTAGACCGGTTTCGCGGCCGCTCGCCACATCTTCAGTAGCGGTGTCGGGTGCGTTTAGGGCGTTAGTTAGCCTGGCTGTAACTAGCGTACCCTTTGTGGTCTACCGTAGGGTTTGTTGTGTTTCTGTCGTCTCTTTGTCTCGCTTCGGTTTGGTCTATTGCTAGACCGGTTTCGCGGCCGCTCGCCACATCTTCAGTAGCGGTGTCGGGCTATGCGTTTAGGGCGTTAGTTAGCCTGGCTGTAACTAGTTTAACGTACCCGTTTTGTGGTCTGATAGGGGTTGGAATATACCGTAGGGTTTGTTGTGTTTCTGTCGTCTCTTTGTCTCGCTTCGGTTCGGTCTATTGCTAGACCGGTTTCGCGGCCGCGATTTTTAAAATAAAATTCTAAATAATATTCCCAATTCAAGGTGGGGGGAAGTTAATAAATACCTTAAGAGAAATTGCGGTAGAAATTAAACCAATTGTCCGTTATCGCCAGGGGTCTTTTATCTCTCTCCCCTCTTCTGTATCACCTTCGGGTAAGTTGAAATCTGAAGTTGAAAAAACTTAAATTGACGAAATCAAATCGGAATTTTTTAACCAATTTGTCGACAAATTGCCCCCATTGTCTGTTACGCCGAGATAAGATCCACGGCACTGATAGACAGAAAGAAAATTATTTTCCGCTCATTGTCCGGGAAAAAAATAAAAGGTCAGACTTAATTGAAGGCTTTTCGGGTCCTCATTGTACGCCGATTTTGTACAGAAAATGCAATAAAGCGTAAAATATAATAGATTCGAGCCCCCGCCCTGGCGATTTGTCGCCAACAGTTAAAAAAAAAAGGAAAATACTTTTTTCCGTTGGTTTGTGGCGGCGTTTCTAGCTGTCGTCTGGTCTTTTCTAGACCGGTTTCGCGGCCGCTACTGCCCCGTCTTCAGTAGCGCCCTGTGTCAGTCACTGTCGCCACTCTGGATGCTTTTCGGGGTGGGGGGGGGGAAACCGGTCTAGAAAAACAGTACAAATTACAGAATATGATATATATATATAACGAGAGGAACGCCACCTACTCTCGTACGAATTAATTTTATTGATTATTTTTATTACTATTATTTAAACGTACCTGTTTAATGATCGGCCGATAGTTTCGAAACTCGCCACTGTTTTGGCCCCCATCTTCCCCTTTCTCCCTGTTCTAGACAATTTAAACAATTCTTTAGACAGAATACAGGACGATATCTTTTCTGCATTTATGTAGCTGGAAATTGGAAAATAATTATTAAATTTTTTTTCAATACCTTGTATCGTATACACACTGCTGTATCACAGTCACATTTTTGTAGGAATTATTTTACCCCGAATTTATTTTGGGGCGTCAGCAGTAAAAAAAAAAAAAACCACCTCAGTCTAGGGCTAATTCCGAATTTTTATTTGTTATATATTGTACATTTTTTTCATCATCATCTAATAAAGTATTAAACGCTCGGCCGATGTGCTGACGGTATCCTACTGACAGATCGCGTGAATATATTTCAAACCCAATTCAACGTTTAATTAATTAAAGGGAGGGTTGAAAGTAGAATAATTATAATATGATAGATAAAATGAAGAATAGGGTGAATTTTGGACTTTAGAGGCGTTAAAAGAAATGATCGGGGTAAGAGTGCAATTCAAGGGAAGCGGTCGCTTCAACTTTATTGTCGCGCTGAATGACTTGATTATGGACCGGGTGAAAACCAGGTATAGGAAATATTTTCAAATATTAGCTGTAAATCATTTCAGTTTCACGAATTCCAACCAAATTCCGCCCTTCGCCTTGGAGAGCAGCTCGTTTGGATCGTACTCGAGCGGTTCGACCGTCTTCGGATCGACGGAACACCTGAAGTTCTTCAGGATCTCCGCCGTCAGTATCTTCATTTCGACCAACGCGAAACGCTTTCCTGAAATATAAACGTCTACAGTTGGGGGATGATTTTAACATTTTTAGTCGAAAAGCGATACGAGCGAGGTTTCTGCGGTGTCTCTCTTTCGCTAGACAGCGGTTTCTTCGGCCGCTCGCACCATCTTCAGTAGCGGCGTTGTGTTAGCCACTGTTGTCGGCCCCTCCCCACCCAAAAAAAAAAAAACATCCAAAGTGACAGTAACACAGGGCGCTACTGAAGACGGGGCGAGAGGGCCGAAGAAACCCCGGTCTAGCGAAAGACCAGAAATACCGGCGTCGGGAGACGGTATTCTTCCAACCCCCTCGCAGGCCACAAAACAGTGGACCCTTTTATTATCACCTGCACTAGTTATCACGTACAAAGTAATATAGTTTGATATACCTGTGTAATATACTGTAGATTTCGTGATTTTTCTGTCTCTCATGTCTCGTTGCTCCGTTTGGTCTTTTGCTAGACCGGGGTTTCTTCGGCCGCTCGCCATCTTCAGTAGCGCTGTGTTACTGTCACTGTTGGATGTTTTGGGGTATGCCCCCACTGTCACTTTCACACGTACTGTAATCCAATCCAAAGTGCCAGTAAGACAGCGCTACTGAAGATGGGGCGAGCGGCCGACAAACCGGTCTAGCGAAAGACCAAACCGCAGCGAGAGGAGCTGGAATATAGCTTAAGAATGGGAATTTATCGAAAAAAAAATTCCCATTCAAATTTGACTCCTCAATCCGGTATCGAAACCGTACGGTTGAAAAACTAACAACGGCCGAATCGTCCACTGAAAAACTCCAGGAGCCAACTTCGTCCTTATGATCCTGTCATTCTTAACAGTTCGAAATGCCTTTTCGGTACATTAATACGTAAAACGATTGTCGCCCTTTCTCCGGTCATGTTTCTAACCTTCCATGACCTCAACATAGCCGCCAAATCGCCGTTCCTCAAGTTCTAACCAACTCGTTCTGTCGGATGGAAAAGGATCCGTTATCCTCGGCTTATCGGTCCCAGTTTTTTCGCGAGACATCCACGCGGAAATAATAAAACAAGTCTCTAAAAGGGCAGAACACCTGGCAGAATACCTAGACAGTTCCTCTGTCCGTCGCCGAACGGGCAGTAGGTGCCCCTGGCCGGATAATCCTGACGGGCGAATCTCTCCGGTCTGAACTGTTCCGGTTCCGGATGGTATTCGGGATCGTTGTGCAGCCCCTGGACCGGTACCACGACCAGTGATCCGGACTCGAGGCTGGGTGCGCCGGCGCCGCGGAATCTGTAGTCGGCGCCGCAGACACGCATTATGCCGCCGACAACGGGTGGATACGCATCGATTCTGGAAAATAAAAACACACACACAAGAACCGCATATCGCGGGGTTGTTTTTTGGTTTTTGGTACATCATAAAGCTCGGTCTCTGAACCCAGATCTCAGACACAACAGTAGAGTGCTTAGGACCGTCCCTCCTCTTACTTTTTCTTTTTTTTTCCTCCGCTTTTCCGGTTTGAAAAGTCCGAAAGAAACGACTTAATTATTGGGGGTCGGCCGCTCCCGAGGCTCTGCCGCTCCTTTTTGGGGAAAATTTTTTTTTTTAATACCGAAATCGGGAAATCAACGTGAGACGACGCATCCGGGCGTCGGCTTCTTGCCGCACCGCCCAAAAGGTACCGAAAAGTAATCGATATTTTTGACTACTAAAAAAAAACTTTAATCTACTATTTTAATTTACTCTCTTGAAGAACTCCTCAAGACCAGAGGATAGATCTCATCAAATTGTCGACTACTTTCTGGCTACACCCGATAATATTACTTTTTAGTTGGGGGCCGTCTATAGTAGCCGGTTTTAAAGCTATCAGCATCTGTAGATTTCGTCATGTTTCTGTCTCTCTCTCGCTGCTGTATGGTCTTTTTCTAGACCGGTTTCTTCGGCCGCTCGCCCCATCTTCAGTAGCGCCCTGTGTGCCCACCGTCACTTTCACATGTACTGTATCGGCGTTTGATCAAATTTCGCTCAATATTTTTCACCCGGTCGAAAAATTACTCAGCATTAATAGAAAATAATTGAATTATTGGAAAATAACTGAATACCAGTACCACGGAGCTCGTGGTATTATCTTATCCGCTTTCCGGCAATTTCCGGCAAATTTTCGATTCTCCTCTAGAATACATCTTATCAAATTGTCGATTACTTTTCGTGTACACCTGATATTATCACCGGTTAAAAAAAAAGAGGAGGACACAGGTGTGGGTGGTAGGCCCTCACCTTTGATGGTCATGTCCAGGTATTTCATGTTGGCGAGTGACTCGTAGGCGTCCGGATATTGCAGCGAGCAGTCGACGGCCTCACGCCGCACCTTCTCCTGCACTTCGGGATATTTCGACAGGTGGTAGAAAAGGGTCGAGAGGGCGGCCGACACTGTATCGTAACCGGCCACGATGAAGGAGAACGCCTGGGCCGCTATTTCCCTCTCGGACAGGCCTGCAACTGAAGTCGCTTTGACGTCAGGCGGATATCCAGGAAAGGGTCCTATATAGAGGAATTGCGAGTGATCCAAGAAAGGGACCGATAACTCTACCTTCAGCGCCGTCCTCGGCCTTGGTCCCCAAGTCCATCAGGAGCTGGAGGAAGTCCCTCCTCCGCCTGTCCGGGTTCCTCCTCCTCGACTCGAGCTCTCTGCCGACGACGCCGCAGAAGAAGTCTTCCGTCCCCTTCGGTATGAACCTGATGCCCAACAGTTTGGCCAATTTCGGACTGAAAAATCTGAAAAAAAAAAACTTCGACGAAAAGGGTTTTCGGGCCCTTGCGCCTCGAATTTCGAGGATTATAATGAATGGAGGAGGACGACAGTGGACGTCCAGAAAAACGATTTCAATACCGGGGATACCTCGAGACGATTAACGACACCCCAGTGGTCCAAAAAAATGTATCCACCGTTCAAAAGTCCACAACTTGCAAACTAATTTACTGAGTTATCCCATTTTCGGTAGTGTTGTAGGAGCATACAAGCGTTGTACGGGCTTATCGCGACGAAACTCTACCAGGAGGATGTAGAGGTCCACCGGGTTCCCCAGACTCAACTCTTCTGGACTTTTACCTCGGGGTCAGGACACTAAAGGACGTCGTTTAAGGACAAAAGCGACGAACATTGGATGAACTTCGAGTATCCATCGTACACATTCATGTCCAAATATCCCAAATTGGACACGTTGCAATGAGTTGGTGCAGTTGGACGGCATCGTTTCTGTCTGTGTATGTTGATGACGGTGACCATTTCCAATACCTACACCTGTATACATCTTTAAGTCGGACTTTAAGCTACACTTTCCACCAAAAATGTGACACAACTCCGCCGATCAGTCTCCGAGTTATGGACAGTTAAACGTTGGATACAAATTTTTTTGGACCGCTCTTTATAAATGGATCCTCGTGTCCTCAACTTTTTATCGGTTTATATAATAAAAAAATCGTTTAAAACGGACCTGATGAACTGTCCCAACCCTCTGGCGCCGTTCAGCTGGAACGCTTTGGCGACGTGACGGCCGAAATCATCCCGGAGGCTCGAATAGGCGTCGGAGTCGAGTCCGAAGGCGCAGACGGCGATCACTTCAAGGGCGTATCCCTTGAAATAGCTGACCGCCTCCTGGACGGTACGTCCGCCGCCTGAAAATATCCTTACATATATTATTACGAAGACAGGCGGGGGTTAATTTCAGAGGTCAGAATAGTAAGAGAGACCTCGATCGATTAGTTCGTGAAGGTTTCGGACCGTCCCGACGGCCGAGTCCCTGAGGAGGGGCGTCATCGCTTTCAGGTTGTCCGCCGCGAAGACCGGCACCAATTTGGCCCTGAGCCCTTTCCACGATCGGCCTTCGAGGAAGAACAGGTTGGCGGACAGCGGGTCCGATTCCGGATCGGCGTGTATTCCGCGATCGGCGAAATTCCTGAAATCTGTCTTCAGTACTCCGGCCACGTATTCGGCCTCGCGCACGAACAGAGTCGGAGTCTTCAGGTTGAACAGGCCGTAGCACGGCTGGGCTATGTGCTCGCGGTAGAGATCCGTCGCGTTCTGCCAACAACAATTTACACGCGAGAATTAGGTATACATTTTGTTCAGAATTTAAGAAAAACCGGCAGTATTGAGAGCAACGCCCGGAAATAAGGATTAGATCGGTTCCAACCGTCTAGGAACGTGTCATCGAGCACATACGAGAGAATCAAAACAAAAATGTATACGGTTTGTACCGTTTGTCGGCCGCTCGCCACATTCAGTCGTCGGGATGTTTCTGTCTCTCCTCTCTCGCCGCGGTTTGGTCTTTTGCCAGACCGGTTTGTCGGCCGCTCGCCACATCTTCAGTAGCGCTGTGTCGGGCTATGCGTTTAGGGCGTTAGTTAGCCTGGCTGTAACTAGTTTAACGTACCCCTTTTGTGGTCTGATAGGGGTTGGAATACCCCGTAGGGTTTGTTGTGTTTCTGTCGTCTCTTTGTCTCGCTTCGGTTTGGTCTATTGCTAGACCGGTTTCGCGGCCGCTCGCCACATCTTCAGTAGCGCTGTGTCGGGCTATGCGTTTAGGGCGTTAGTTAGCCTGGCTGTAACTAGTTTAACGTACCCTTTTGTGGTCTGATAGGGAATACCGTAGCTTCGGTCTATTGTCGCGGCCGCTCGCCACATCTTCAGTAGCGGTGTCGGGCTATAGGGCGTTAGTTAGGGACTGTTCGGTTTGGTCTACCGGTTTGTTGCTAGCTCGGCCGCTCGCCCCATCTTCAGTAGCGGTGTCGGGTTATGCGTTTAGGGCGTTAGTTAGCCTGGCTGTAACTAGTTTAACGTACCCGTTTTGTGGTCTGATAGGGGTTGGAATATACCGTAGGGTTTCTGGTGTTTCTGTCGTCTCTTTGTCTCGCTTCGGTTCGGTCTATTGCTAGACCGGTTTAGCGGCCGCTCGCCACATCTTCAGTAGCGGTGTCGGGCTATGCGTTTAGGGCGTTAGTTAGCCTGGCTGTAACTAGTTTAACGTACCCCTTTTGTGGTCTGATAGGGGTTGGAATACCCCGTAGGGTTTGTGGTGTTTCTGTCTCTTTCTCTCGCTTTGGTTTGGTCACCGCTACTGAAGATGGCGTGCGGCCGCGAAACCGGTCTAGCAAAAGACCAAACCATCTTCAGTAGCGCAGTGTCAGTAGTCACTGTCAGCACTTTGGATGTTTTTTGGGGGGGGGGCATCCTCACTGCCCCCACTGTCACTTTCACACGTACTGTAATGTCTGTCAGTAAGTCGTTTATATATATATATATATATATATATATATATATATATATATATATATATATATATATATATGTGTTCTGTTATTGTTATTGGGGGATGTTATGTTCGTCTTCGGATTTTGTTAATCCGTTTTTCAAAGCGCGAGTCGGATCGTCTGAAGGGGGATGATTGTGTGATCCTTCAAGAGGACTATAGGGGGTAAATATCGCTGCACTCTGGTGCAATTGATTTTCCCATTTATAATGTCGCTTTTCTTACGTTCGAAGATTTTGAAGTATTTTTCCGCTACTGAAGACGGGCGAGCGGCCGAAACATCGCTAACCCACAGTATATTCCAACCCCTCGCAGACCACGAAACAGGTATATCAAATTAGGAGATAGTGGACATCCGAAAGAAAGCGACTTTTATACGAGTCTATTTTCGCCCGTTCAGTCTTCCGCTAGACCGGTTTCGCCAATCCTCAGCCTGTTAGGATACTAGGACAATATTATCATACTATCATATTATCATTTATAATGTTGTTTTTCTTATGTTTGAAGATCTCCAGGTTTTCCATAAGAATTCTAATTCTTTTCCATTTTTTTTTTACCCGGGTGTAATAATTTTAAAGATCTTTCGATGGCCGGCGTTTATGATATTGGTTGGCGAAATTGGAATCTGTTTTGTATTTTATGGCTTTTATATATATATATATATATATATATATATATATATATATATGTTCCTGTATCTCTTGGTCTAGACCGGTATCTAGACCGGGGTTTCGGCCGCTCGCCATCTTCAGTAGCGCTGGTCAGTAGTCACTGTCAGCACTTTGGATGGATTACAGTACGTGTGAAAGTGACAGTGGGGCAGTGAGGATGTCCGAAAACATCCAAAGTGCTGACAGTGACAGTAACACAGCGCTACTGAAGATGGCGAGCGGCCGACAAACCGGTCTAGCAAAAGACCGAACCTCGGCAGAGAGAGGAGAGACAGAAACATCACGAAATCTACAGTACACACGGGTATATCAAAAAATGTATACCTAAATGCGTAAAATAAATTCGTAAAAATTGCACAGTAGACAGCACTAATGGCTGCGTGCTGATTTCCCCCCGTAATATGTTCCCGCAAATTGTCATAGACCGAAGTACTGGCCGAAGGGCGGCGGGACGGCCCCCGTAAAGGGCAGGGCGACGTATCGACCCTGACGACCGTTCGTTAAAGTCCCGGCGACTCACCGCGACGTAGCTCCTCCTCTTGAAGATGCACGGCGCCAGATTGCCCAGAAATGGTACCGGTTTCGTGAACGCTATACCCCTTTTGGCGAAGTGGTCGTAGCCCCAAATCGAATATCTGTAGAGGGCGTAGATGAGGGCGACGATCAGGGCGGACACCACCTCCAGCATCATGACGCCTGGAAACGAAGAAATAGGAAATATAAAAATTTTTTCCAGGAATACCGCAGATTTCGTGTCCTTATCCGCCTCCTCCGGACGGTATAATAAGTCCCGCTGACAAACCAAGGAACAGGGAGGGGTGGAAATCAACGGCTGCTTAGCGCGAATGTACTTTCGTCCCATTTCCGGGGTTGGCTCAAAGTACGCCAATACGGCCAAAAATAAAATAAAATTCTAACTTACAAAACTCCCCACAGTCGGCCAGGTGGTATACAGCGAGAATGGCCAATTCGACTGAACGTCGCTCCAATTTAACGACCGCCATTTAGGCGTCCTCGAAAATAGTGCAAAACTCAAGGCCGCCCTCCGATAGCGCAGTATATCCGCACACACAACGGGTACTTATTAGGGGGGCATAACGGAGGAAATGGTATTTGACGGGAGGGAATGAAATTTTGGCAAAAAGGATTTTATAACTCGGTCGATTGCAGGTATGTTGAGGTCGCGGTGTGGACTGGAAACGTATCCTGGGGTCGAAGGACTTGGATGTCCGAATGGCCGGGAATAGAGAGAATAGTTTGACGGTTTGGACGAAGCGAAAAATGGTGAAAAATGTGTAAAAAATTGGAAATTACGGGGGTTTTACGGACGAGTGATGAGGAGTACAGTGTTTCCATCCATCGTCTTTGGGCCGAAAGAATTTCCTCCAAATTTTCGCACTTTCTCAGAAATTGTTCAAAGGGGGAAGAACAATTACAACCGATTGGCTGAGTGCTAAAACGTTTTTTTTCTAAAGTACAAAAAAGAGTTCTACTTATAAACCTATTTATCGGAAGCGAAACAAGCCCAAGTGTAAGTTAATCTCAGTAGGCGACAAGCACAAAATTGGCCAATTAAGCCTAATTGGTCCGGCTTATTCCGAGCGTTAAATACCCCGTAATCGCCTCAGTAAATAATAGAATTGTTTTCAGCCTTGCCGAGTAGAAGAAGCTTTTCACCGGTCTTTTATATACCGGTCCGGTGGAATTTATATTTTATACCGACAAACGGGGAATCAAAACCGGCGACAAGGGAATAAATTAATGAGAAGTCGAGGCCAAGAACGAGACTATATTAGTATAACAGCAACACGTGATGGGCCGGCAATAACTCGGTGTATTATAATTGTCCGTGTATATTGGTCATCAGGAGTGTCCTAGACGCTCGAAATATTACCATTTTCTTCCGGCGGATAAAATTGAAAAAACCATTTTATTTTATAACCGAATCCAGTACCAATCCTTCCCCGATACAATTACAAATATTCCTCCTACAGTAAAATTCTGTTCAATTAAAGACTTTTAAAGAACTTCGGTTCTAACTCCGAAGAAAATACAGATTTTAAACCCGGCGGCCATTTTGTAAGTTGAATGATCGACGATATACAGTGTCCACTGGTAGTTTAAATAAATACAAAAAAAAAAAAATTATAAAACTGCACAAATATAATAATAAACGTTGAATACTTTATCTGGAAAATTCATTTTTTTTTATATTTCAACAAAAAATAATCTATCACTTTGTCCTTTCCTCGGGTACTATGATGGCAAGTGCGGTCTGTTTTACACTTTCATTATTAAATTTGTTAATAATAGTTGCCAGCTGTTAATAATAATGCAGATCAATTTTGGAACCGCTAATCTATTGAACAAAATTGTTAATATTAACTTTTAACAACTAAGTTGTGTATACCTTAAGTAAGTAACAGTTACTTGGACAATTTACATGTTTCCTCCTGTAGCCTGTGGACGAGGTCGTTTTAGCTCGGAGCGTTGGCGAAAAACGGCGGAATTTTAATTCGTACCAGTTTTCCGACTTTTCCACCCGATTTCGGAAATGCGTGAAATTCACCGTGAAAATTGCACGGCCTTCTGAAAAGCGTTCGGCGCGATGGCGGAAAACGCTTTCGAAAATCGCCGTGGCCGAGCTCTGTGTCGGGGCGGATTTAAAATAATGTTCGTTAAAAGGTAAAAAAAAAAAAAAAAAAAGAAAAAAAAACCAGCTCTCGGCGTTAAACCTCTCCGAGGCCGTTCTCCCAACTGGTTTCGGAGATAAGGAATATTAAAACGATTCTAATGTATCTCTACGTCCATGTATAACAAGCGGTATACAGCGCCGAGGGTCGGTATCGAGCGTTACTCACCAAGCGAAATTCCCGACGTATATTTACGGCCGAAATTATCCAACGAGACGGACTGATAACTACAAAAATTACAATAATTACTGGCGTGAAATTATCGCAAGAGCGTAACCTTCCAACGAAAACACAAACCGAGAACAACCGCACCGACCTCTGGCGGACTCCGTTATAACTACACAGGTGTACAAATCGCACCAATTTTTATCAATATAAAAAAAAAAAAAAATTGGAATTATCTCGTTACTCTTTTTAATAACGAATATACGTTATCAACTAACACTAATTTGTAACGATAATTCGTAAATAATTAATTGAAAAATTTTTCACAACACAAATCGTACGAAATATACACAAGCATATAGACAGTAGAATCGCTGCTGCGATTCAATAATTTCATGTTTCACGTTAACAAAAAAGTTCAATTGTGGCTATAAATGTTATATAATTTTTGTTTCAATTATTTAGAATCGTACAATTCACCGCTTCTTATATTGCAGAATGCGTTGAACAGGCCGTAATTATTTTTAAATTAATTATTATTGCGATTTACCGTCGACCAGATATTTAAAAAAAAACACGCTTTCTTAACTTTACAGGAGTTTTAATTCAACAGAGGATAATTAGGAAATTGTGTCGTTGAATTATTCGATTTCGGACGTGGATATAAAAGAAATCACATTTTTCGAGTACATTCAATTTTATATTTCAAAGTTATTCAAGTCTTTATATTCTTATTTATTTTTTTTAAACTATCACACATTTGTACAGACTTACAGTGAGAATGCTTCGTCACAAGAATTTACACTTCGTATAGACACATATTTTAAAAATGATACGCTGAACTACAAAAATAAAAAGATTGCTAAATTCAAAATTTGAAGAAATGAAATTTTACGCCCGATTCCCGTTTATTGGAGTGTCGAGACTCCATTAAACGTTTCAGGCTTTAACGAAAGCAAATAATAAGTTTTTTTCTCTTACTCCTCGGCGAATTATAAACCGTTCGATTCAAGTTATTTTATCTCGAGTGTGAAAAAAAAAAAAAATTCGAAGTTTCTTTATCATCGAACGTAAATATTTTAACTTAACTCCACGGGAAGAAATCCAACAGAATCAAAGATCACATAAATTATGCTGAAAACAACACAAGGCACCTTCTGGATACATGTTACAAGGGCAACAGACATAGTATATATTACAATTTCAATTTTTTTTTTTTTTAATTTTTATTTCAATTCTTTTTATTATCGTAAAAAGGATTTTTTGTTTTAGACAGGATAGTCCAGATGTTAATGCTTTTTCCTGGTCGAACAATTTAAAATTTACTAGTTACTAGATCAGTTTAGTTGTCGGATTCAAACGAAAAAAAAAAAATTTAATTCTTGGAAATAAAATGGTTTTTTTTTTTTTTTAGACAATTTTCCATAAATTTTAGACCTCGTTCCGAATCAGTTTTACTTGACGGCGCAAAAGAAAGCCGATTTCGTTCAAAAGTCAATTTCAATGTACCCGATAACGTCATTTATCTACTACCGGTGTTGAGAATCGTTTTTTCAAATTTTCGAAAACACAAAACGATAATAAAATAAGCCGCCGCAGTAAGAATTATCCTAGTTGCTTCTCTTCTGTCGGACAGAAGTAGAAGAAAATTTGAGTATTCCAAACTTACGTACAATGAGTACAATATTCTTTAAAAGTTAAACCATTTATTTCGGCCGATATATTAATAAAATATACTTACAATAATGCTGTTGATTCAACTAGATTCCGGGGGGGGGGGTTATTTTTTCTGCGAATTTTTGAACAACGAAATTGAATTTACGCGGGAGAGAAAAAAATTTTTTTCCTGAATTAAAATTTCCGCCGTATGAAAATCGTTACGACCGAGGGTTCGTCGCGACAGCCTCCCTTTTTTCTTTTTTTTTTTCTTTTTTTGTTCCGTTCATAAACTTCGAAAAGCCTAATCGAAGAACGCGCAGAGCGAGGGAAGATCCGTCCTCGATTGTATAAAAGTTTTTTTTTTTCGTTTTTCTTTTTGTACTTTCATCGCACGACAGAACTAAGAGAGAGAGAGGGAGGAGAGAGAGAGAGAAAGAGGAGAAAATAGGTGCCCTGGATTGAATAAATGGGAGGGAAAGGTCGGGGGGTATGGTATTGGGGGGGAAGGAAGGGCGCTACTGAAGGACGAGCGGCGACATGGCAACCGGCACTCCGGGAGTTTCCAGGTTCTTCAGGAGTTGGGCCAGCCAATGTTTCGTCGATTTGTCCTCCTGAAGGCACGACGCGAAAGTTGTATCGCGCAGCTGGTCGGGAAGACACTGACGGAGGGCTTCGCGCGCCCTGAAAAACACGAAAACGGTATTTTATCGTAGTAAAAAAATTTAAACATTAAAGCCTAGAACTGCAGTACGAATTCGATTCACCCCGTTCAACTTACGGCTCTGTACGAATAATATTTCGCGACGACGATAAATAAACTTTACGATCGACAAATTAACGAAACGGCGACGATTTTTTTTTTAACTAAGGGTCATTAGGTACAAAATTATTTTGCACTACTTCCGTCCCTTCAACTACAGTGATTCAGTACATTAAATTAGCGAGAAATTTTTTTCGAAATGACGGCGTAAATAATTTTTATTTTCTATAACACAAACGTCGAATTTATAATACGGAACATAACGGTATCAAACTCACCATTGAACATGTTAATAAATAGTGGATACTACAACAGTATACGGTACCAAATTTACTCTCTACCACCATTTTTCATTCTATTTTTATATATATATATATATATATATATATATATATATATATATATATATATATATTATCTTCAGATTTCCCAATTTTAATAGGGCGGTATAAGGAATATACCGGTATTTACTTACACATTTTTTTTAAAAGTAAAATTTTCCATGAACTCACTACCGATACTGAAGTAATTCATTTTCAATTAACCGACACATTGTTATTCTTGTATTATTTGTATAAAATAAAAACCCAAGAGTCTAGTTGCAACATACTGTTATATTTATATGTATATATATATATATATATATATATATATATATATATATATATATATATATATATGAAAACATTATGCAATTACCGTGTCTTGCACTGAAAAGGTAGAATTTTTTTATGGGAATAGTAATATATTATAGATTTCGCTGTGTTTCTGTCTCCTCTCTCGCTGCGGTTTGGTCTTTTGTTAGACCGGTTTCGGCCGCTCGCCATCTTCAGTAGCGCCCTGTGTCAGTAGTCACTGTTAGCACTTTGTATGTTTTTTGGGGCATCCTCACTGCACTGCCCACTGTCACTTTCACATGTACTGTAATCCATCCAAAGTGCTGACAGTGACTACTGACACAGCGCTACTGAAGATGGCGAGAGGCCAACAAACCCCGGTCTAGCAAAAGACCAAACCGGCAGCGAGAGGAGAGACAGAAACATCACGAACCTACAGTATATTCCAATCCCTCGCAGACCACAAAACAGGTATATCAAATTAGTAATATATTGATTTTAAGAATATTTAATTGTAGTCGCAATTCCAATGCATTTAACAGGGAAAAAAAAATAAATAGCGTATGAAAATTTGACAAAAATATAAAAGTTTTTCTGCCTCATTCGACCACATGCAATGAAGAAGAATTCACCGAACACAATTTCATTTAAATACGGATAAAATTCACCGTAAAATACGGCGAAATGAGTATTCGAAATTACCTGGCATTGTCGGAAAGACGGAGGTAACAGCGAACAACGTGTTTCAACAGCCTCGCCGATTGGTCTTTAACCAAAGACAGCACCATCTTCCCCTGAATTAAGGTGAAAATTAATTTTTCGTTCGTAATTAGAAGGCAGAAAATTCGATCGCGAATCGAGCGAAAAAAAAAGACGAAAATTTATAATAAAATCTTCTAATTTATCCGCACATCACAATACATCACTGTTCGTCATGAGACTATATAACGTTTGGCAAACAACTGATCACACGAATCAATTTCATAACCGATTCATCCAACTGATCGTACATATTCAATTTTTCATCACCGATTCCTCGATTCGAATCGCTCAATTAATATTATCGACGGATATTACCAGAATCATAGCGACATGGCTGAATCTGTCGTACGTCTGACAGATATAGCTGAGTCCGCTGTCGTCGAGCAGTATTTTCTGGAGAATGAAAGTCGCGACGGTCTTCGATAGCTCTGAGCCGGATTCCATGATGCGCAGGCACAACGGTATTATCTCGGTGGTCAGCAGGAAAGTTATCACTTCTTGTTCGTCGGTCTGTTAAATTTTAATCTTTACGATAAATAATATCGCAGTATAACGATAGTAAAAAAACATTTTCAAAAAAAATTTTCATCTCACCGAAAAGATCACTAAAAACGATACCAAATATTTGTTGGGCCATTCTTTCCTTCAACTAAACCAACTGGTTAATATTTCCTATTTTTATCCAGTGAACAATAAATATATATAGGTGAAATTTCAGTTACCCGCTAACGGGGAATTATTGACAAATATATATATATATTTGCGTACAGGCTGCACTAATTAACCCCTGAACGTGCATTCAGAAAAAATATAATCGGTGAAATAACTTTCCGATTCACGAATTTCACGAATGACCGGAATTGTTGTACCAATTCAAATTTTAACACGTTCAACCCGTTGGTTTATTTCACAATTCGTAATATAAAGTTTTATAACTACTTTATGACAATTTAATGCGACTGCGACTTCTGACTCGAGCCACTGACAACAGAAGAATAGTGAAATAAACTGATGATCTCGATCCCGCTGACCGTACGGACTTTGAAAAAATCCGATTTCGAAAAAAAGGAAAAGAATTAGATATTATATCTAATAGGGGTTGGAATAGAATATACTGTAGGTTCGTGATGTTTCTGTCTCTTCTCTCGCTGCGGTTCGGTCTTTTGCTAGACCGGTTTGTCGGCCGCTCTCGCCCCGTCTTCAGTAGCGGAAAACCTGGAAATCTTCGAACGTAAGAAAAGCGACATTATAAATGAGAAAATTAATTCCCAGAGTGACGCCGTATTTACACCTATAATCCACTTAAAGGATCGCACCCCGCCCAACCATCACCACCATCATCCCCTTCCGACGATCCGACTCACACTTTGAAAAACGGATTAACAAAATCCGAAGAATAAAACATAACACCCAATAACAATAACAGAACACATATATATATAAACGACCGACATACTGACCAGACATTACAGTACATGTGAAAGTGACAGTGGGGGCAGTGAGGATGCCCCCCGAAAAACATCCAAAGTGCTGACAGTGACAGTAACACAGCGCTACTGAAGATGGCGAGAGCGGCCGACAAACCGGTCTGGCAAAAGACCGAACCGCAGCGAGAGAGGAGAGACAGAAACATCACGAAATCTACAGTATCCACTATCTCCCTTATTGCCCTATTGTGGCAGTTGAAGGATTATTGTTTTTTTTTTCAAATAATAATAACGGGTTGTCCGGAAAGTTCGCTATTTCTGGACGTTTTTCGTTCGATCGCCGTCTTCAATTCTGCTGATCGGGAGCGGATAATTTTCCGAATTCAGTGTCTCTTATCGTTCTTGGTTAAAAGCGATAGAGGCTAACCTAACCTACAGCACTTTATGACAATTTAATGCGACTAGACTTCTGAATCGAGCCACATGACATTATAAATGAGAAAATTAATTCTCACAGAGTGATGCGATATTTACACCTATAATCCTCTTAAACGATCACACCCTCCCCTGGATTAAAAAATCCGAAGACAAACATAACACCCAATAACAATAACAGAACACATATATATATAAACGACTGACATACTGACAGACATTACAGTACGTGTGAAAGTGACAGTGGGCAGTGAGGATGCCCCCCGAAAAACATCCAAAGTGCTGACAGTGACAGTAACACAGCGCTACTGAAGATGGCGAGCGGCCAACAAACCGGTCTGGCAGAAGACCAAACCGCAGAGAGGAGACAGAAACATCACGAAATCTACAATTTGACAAGAGAAGAATAGTGAAATAAACAACTGATAATGTCGAGGCCGCCGACCGTACGGAGTTTGAAAAAAATGCGCCGCGTTGAAAGCGTTAAATAAATTGGTTACCTTGACAAGCGCACCGATAACGCCGAGGCTGGTCAAACGGAGGTATTCGAACGGCCTCGTCTTGCTGACCGTGTGCAAGAACGGGTAGAGAAACAGCGGTATGTGGGCCTGGAGGAAAGCCGACCGCGTCTCGGGATGGGATGCGACGCACTGGAGGAGTGCGAGAGCGTTGCACACCCTGTTGCTCTGGTGGGCTGTCAGTGTCGCCGGGTTGATCACCGGATAGATGTTGATGATCTCCTGGAGTAGGGCGGCGGTCGTACCGAAAGAGTGCCAAAGCATCGGGCGTAAGGTCGGGTACCACTACGCTTTTTGCCGAAAACCGGAAAAAAAAATAAATAAATAAACATCTCAGATTTGCATCTACCTCATTCCACTGTCACTGTCACTGTCACTGTTGTCGTGTGTGTGTGTGTGTGTGTGTGTGTGTGTTTATATATATATATATATATATATATATATATACAGTGTATTCAGTAGTATACAGTACAAGTGACAGTTCAGTGAGGATGACCGACAAACATCCAAAGTTACTATTCCAAACCCTCGCAGACCACAAAACGGATATTCTAAAGAAGTTTAAGAGCGATACAGTGGACAGTTTTTGACTCGATTCCCCCTTCCGATTGACGTATGAACTTCTTAATTAAGTCCCACCATCGGTCTCTCTCTCCCGGAGAATTTTCGTTACAGGCTACGATTTTTTTTATTTTAATCTCGTTGAAGATGATTAAAAAAGTGTTCGATATATATCTTAATTTATAATATAATAATAATGATGAAAGATTAAATTATCTGTCCAGCTCCGAAACAGAAAGATACCGATTCTATAATTAATTAGACAATATACGCACTATTATTTAGCGATAAAACTGAATACTTAAATTTAACACATATTCATTGGGACAATGTTGATTTCTTTCTAAAATAGTTTAACGGAGGTATGATTTCGAAATTCACTTTAAACGGGGAATTGCAAAACTACCAAAACCGATTAGGACGGGAAGAGCCCAATATATTCCGGTATTCGCCGGAATATAATATTATTCTTCCTCCAGTCTATAAAGTTTTTTTTTTATTTGGTTTAGTTAAATATTTATGAAATTGGTTAAAATATCGGAGGACGTCAATTGTATTACCTTCGTAATTGTGATACCGATTATACCGTTTGGTATCTTTAAAATTGGGTTTAAATTTAGCGAGGGGCTACGAAATTTATCGATTTAGGGGCGAATCGATGTCGTCAATTTGTTCAGCCATCGTACGACACGTCGCGCTTTTTATTTTGACAATTCCTTTTTAATTTTTCTTTTTTAATCGCTACGGAAATGTTAAATTTAATATCTTTGTGTCGTCTAAAGCGCGACGGGCCGAAAAGAGTGATCGAGATATGTACGAATCTGAAGAGTTTTATTATATTATTTTTATGTGTAGGTTTCGTTATGTTTCTGTCTCCAGTCTCGCTGTTTGGTCTTTTGCTAGACCGGTCGCCATCTTCAGTAGCGCTGTGTCAGTCACCGTTACATGTTACTAACATCCAAAGTGCCTGACAGTCACTAACACAGCGCTACTGAAGATGGCGAGCGGCCGAAACCCCCCGGTCTAGCAAAAGACCAAACCGCACAGCGAGACTGGAGACAGAAACATCACGAACCTACAGTATATTTCCAACCCCTCGCAGACAACAAAACAGGTATATCAAAAATTATTTTTTTATATATTTCTTTTCGAAAAATAAAATTTTCGCTACCGCTTCAATGATTTACGCATTAAAACCGGTAGGTCGAGGCGTACTGACGAATTTTATATACCGTAGGTTCGTGATGTTTCCGTCTCCAGTAGTCTCGGCTGTGCGGTTTGGTCTTTTGCTAGACCGGTTTCGGCTGCTCGCCGAATTCCATTTACGTTGCGGACAAGTACTTATTTTGCTGGACGACTCTACTGAAGACGGCCGCGCGATCTGCGCAATAATCGGGGGAAAAGAACGAACAAAACCGTGGCGGTAACAAAGTGAAAGTGACATCCAAAAAACATGCTGACAGTGACAGTAACACAGCGCTACTGAAGACGGCCGACAAACCGGTCTAGCAAAAGACCAAACCGCACAGCGAGACTACTGGAGACGGAAACATCACGAACCTACGGTATATTCGACAACCCTTCGCAGACCGCAAAACAGGTATATCAAATTATTTTTTTATATATTTCTTTTCGCGTCACAATTACGCATCCTTTCCCGTTTCGCTTCGGACAATTCGGACGGTTCTGAAATTCGTCGACAATTGTCAAAAAATCGCGTCGCCTTCGATCTCTCGACGTAGCGCCGAACTGTACATTTACCCAACTGTAAATCGTACGGACGGTAAAAAAAAAAAAAAACGATATTATTATATTTACCTGAGCTGAAGCAGAGCGTTTTCTCTTGTAGCTGAATTCGACAATTCCGACACCCACTGGTAGATGCTCTCCCTGTCGACATTCTGCTGTTGGAGAGAAGTCGGACTCTGTTGAGAGCTCATTATATTCTGGAAAAACGGTTCCAATCGGTTTTTATTGCTTAATAAAAATTCGGCCACAATTCGATAAGTGAAGGGGTAAAAAAAAAATTGGTAAATTTCCGCGTTCAATTTTACATTCTTGCGCTCTTCAGCGTATCCCCCCCCCGATTGAAAAGCGTAGTATAGACGATTAAAATTAAAAATTTGGTTAAGATATCGGAGGACGTCGATTGTATCACCTTTATTGTCACGGGCCGGAAGAGTAATTGTGATACCCGATTATACCGTTTGGTATCTTTAAAATTGGGTTTAAATTCGGCGTAGGGGCTACGAAATTTATCGATTTAGGGGCGAATCGATGTCGCGTCAACTTGTTCAGCCATCGTACGACACGTCGCGCTTTTTATTTCGACAATTCCTTTCTAATGTTTTTTTTAGTCGCTACGAGAGTGTTAAATTTAATCTCTTTGCGTCGTCTAAAGCGCGATGGGCCGTCTTAGCCAATCGGTTTTTATTACTCAATAAAAATTCGGCCGCAATTCGATAAGTGAAGGGGTAAAAAAAAAAAAAATTGGTAAATTTCCGCGTTCAATTTTAAATTCTTGCGCTCTTCAGCGTATCCCCCCGATTGAAAAGTGTAGTATAGACGATATAGTTTTATGTACGATTTTGCGGTCGATTCAAGTGTCGGGCTAAACGTATCGGTAAAAATATTGCTAAAAAAAAAAAATCGCCCCGTTTACGAAAAATTCATTTTCGAACGCTTTCCGCTCGTTATTTCATATCTGAAAATGCGACTCGAATATATTAATTCGTATTTCTTCTATTAGGAAGAAGCTTCGGCTTTCGAGGGAGGGGGAAGGGGGCTCTAAATGAAACCTCCTTTTATATATATATATATATATATATATATATATATATATATATATATATATATATATCGGAAAATACGGGCTGATTAATGTACAAAAATTACATCAAATTGAGGGAAAAATTCAAGATCAACCCGAGGTCATTACTCCAAGCAGTTAACTACTGAACGGGGTGGGGGAATAACTGAACTAATAATTGTAATTAACAGGTTTTTTTAATCATATATTACCATTATGACTCAAATAACTTGAACGGAAAACATCCCGGTCCAGCGGCGGTCAGCCAGCAGACACAAACACTGAATTAAAAGGCGAAAAAGACCGGGATCACATCAATACTCGTCGGCCGGTTGAATTGGTAAATTTTCGCGTCACATTCGGAAAAAAAAACAGCGCGCCCAAATTACGGAAATGTCCGTTTTTGAAATTGTTATCCGCCAAGATCCGGGGTTTAACAACAACAATGGTCGACCGCTCCGGGTCAAAAATACCGAACCTTCCAGCGAACAGCTGGCACAGTGTTGCCATTTTTACGGCCGCTACTGAAATTTACCGTATTGCACCATTTAACGAACGATTTATAGGCGCGCGCTATTTCATTTCTAAAAATACAGCGACGGATATATTAATTACTATTTTTTTTTTTTATCGCGGCCCGTGGAGCTCTAATTAATGAAACCGTTTATTACGCTTTACTAAAGAAATAAAATCTAATATCCCGCGATACTAAATTGCGTGAAAAAAAAATTTTTTAAGCTCGAACGCAATTAAATATAATACCTTCGATATTCTCGATTATCAGTTGAATTTGACCGCGTGCAAAATAAACCCGTAATAATAAAGAATCGCTACAAGCGATAGTAGCGTTCGCCTTAAAATATTCATAAAATATATTTATACAGATATAGATAAAAATTTTAAGTTGACAATTGAATGTTTCCCAACAATGTTAGAGGCAAAAAAATTTGTCTTGTACAGCAATAATTATAAAAAAAAGTATTTTATATTTTTCAAATAATTCGCTACGTAATAATTTATTTTACCACAATAATAAATACGATGATAATTATGTTCAATTTATGTAACCCAAATTGGAACGCTATTTAATATTTTTTTTTTTAATATATAAATTTAATTTCAGAAGTTACATCGCCGTTTCAATTATATCGGCATGTTTTGAACTGGGAAGGTTTCACTGGCATAACCTGATCTGGCACCCCCGAAACTATTATATTGTTGGTATTTCTTTGAAATGGTTTTTCAATCTTTGGCCCTTATGGTCCGTTCGAGGGGTCCGGACGAATTCTGGAAGAAGAGAAGAATATTCAAACTTTCAGCCGTGAGTAGCGGAAATTCAATATTCGACGAACCGGTTTACAGTATTACCGGCCAGTATCACTTGATTTCCAAGAGTTTTTATTCTGCCATTTCCTGTAAATTTGATAATTTAAATCGCCAATTTAAATATAATCGCTTCGTCTGTGGGTCAAAGAAAATAATTTCGCGTTAAAAAAAGAGAAAAGTTCCGTTAAATATATTTAACACTTTGCTGTTCGTTATAACTGTTTATATTCTTTCGTACCAAATTACGCACATCTTAACGGAGATAAAGATGAAAAATTGGTAAAAGGTTCTTTAAAGACTGGCCGAAGTATTGGGGGGAAAATTTGTATAAAGTAATTTTATTCGAACCCCGACAAAAAATGGATATTAGGAGCGAAATCGGTCGAGAGGCTAACGACGAAAAATACGAAATCAGCGATGGAGATGATATTGTAAGGAAAACGAAAAATGAGGCTAATAGAGAGCGAATCTGAAGACGACAGCTGCGTTAAAAACCGTTGTCGTAAAGCCCGATATTGTCGTAAATTATATAAAATTCGATATACCTGTTTTGTGTGGTCTGCGAGGGTTTGAATATACTGTAGGTCCGTCATGTTTCTGTCTCCTCTCCTCGCCGCCGGTTCGGTCTTTCGCCGGACCGGTTTGTCGGCCGCTCTCGCCGTCTTCAGTAGCACGTGCGTTATTTGGCGCTTTGGATGTTTTTCGTGGGGCATCCTCACTGCCCCCGCCGTGTCGCTTTCACATTTTACTGCCACGTTTTGATCGCGTGGCCGTCTTCAGTAGCATTGTCGAGCAAAATAAGCGTTTATACGCAACGCGTAAAACGGACTACAACACATTCGCGTTCTCTCTCTCGATCTCCGCACTACGTGTGAAAGTGACAGTGACAGTTTGGGCGGTGAGGATGCACCAAAAAAAGTGCATCCAAAGTGCCACAACAGTGACAGTAACACAGAGCGCTACTGAAGACGGCGAGAGCGGCCGACAAACCGGTCTAGCGAAAGAGCGAACAGCAGCGAGAGAGAGACAGAAACATGACGAACCTACAGTATATAAAATTAGTCGGTACGCGTCGACCTACCGTTCTATGCGTAAATCATTGAAGCGGTGGCGCAAATTTTAATTTTTTCCGGCGATTTCCTTACGATTATTTTATTCGTACCCCCGAAAATCGCACCGAACTGGATGAATTTTAACGACGTACATTTTATCGACGTTCGCGATACAATTAAAATTTCTGTAAATAATATCGATTTTAAAATTTTTTTCGAATGTTCCAGCACTTCCGAGGCAGAGCTCGTAACTGTTATTCGATCGCTGTACGCGCCGTACACAGGGCGATGGCTTACGCCACGGAAGGGAGAAAACGCAAAAAAGAGGATATGGCTGGCGTAAGTTCGATATTTTAAAAAAAAAGAAAAAAGATTCGACCGAAAATTTTCTTAAATATCTGCTATCGGCAATCGTAAACGATATTTGTACCCGACACAGTTACGTAAAAGTGGTCCGAGTCGATTCAAATTTTAAAAATACGACATTTTCGTATGAAATTCGCACAAAATTTTATACCCGCACTAAATTTCCATTTAATCGAGACTAATAAATTTGTTAATTTATTCGAAAGCGAACCGAAATATATGACTTAGACCACATTCGTAATTGTGGTTTAAAAATTCGTATGAATCGTTTTATTTCAGATCGGAGAATCGATTTTTTATTATTATTACGTACTTCCGACATCCAACTTGTACGATTGAATTATTACAAATTTCTCCGAATTTCGAATCGGATATTGAGATTGAATTTCCGAACAATCTCGTAATTGAGACATTTGCGATTATAATGCAATTGAGATGAATCTAATTCAACGATAGGATAAAATACGATCTATAATATAACCGATAAATTATCAGCCGCACTGTTTTCGCTAGAGAAAAGTGTGCGTCTTTAAATTATAACGTATTTTTCGAGATGGATTTTTTCGAATATTTTCTACACTTTGTCGGTGTATATTTTTCAATGGCTGCACTAACGATCCGATTACACTTTTTTCCAACGGATTCTAAATTAATTTTGTCCGCTGTAATTTTATATATATATATTGAAATTGCAGTTGTGGGAGGCGAGAGTAAGTGCAGGATGCGAGGAACACGGTCTGACTTTTCCTTTGCTCAGAGAAGGACTAACGAGATCCAATATATTGCTGAGCAGGAAAACACTCGCCGATCTAGCAATCTGGGAACCGTTTACTTTCAAAGTGAGCCGTATTTATAATACAATCGATGTTTTAAAATTGTATATATATTTTTCCGTCGTCACTTCGCGTAGAACGCAAAATTTATCGAAATTATTATTCAGCTATAACCCGATAGCCGATCCGAACACTATTCGACAGCGTTACAGTAATTTCGTTAATTACCGGATATGAAAATACGCAATAAAATATTCAGTTTTAGAAGTTGTAAAGTGCCATCACTTTTTAAGTGACATTTCTTGTTGGTTTTTTTTTATAATCGAAGTGCATTTTTTTTTAAAAAATGCATTTTTTAATTTAAATTGTATAGGCGCTGACGCAATTGGCTTGGACGAAAGTCGAAGAGGACGGCGTTGAAGATTTGAAAAAGATCAGAGAAAAACCGCCGACCAACGTTTTCACTAGGAATATGTTGAAGAAATGAAAAAAATCACTAATCGATAGATTGTGTTAGTTCTAAACGAAAAAGTATTGATTATAAATAATATACAATAGTTGTTTACAATTCGTGAACAGTTCCGAAATTTATTCCTCTCCGTCCTATATAGAATTTTCCTTGTACGTTATTATTTAATATTCGGTTCGGGAAATCGCTTCCGGCGTCCCATTTTTCTGACTAGAACAGTTATCCGATACTTTGGGCATAGAAAAAAATACATTTAATCGATTGAATACATTTCAACGTAATGTCGAAATGCGTAAAGTATCGCGGGTGAAATTAGAATAAAAAAATGTGATGTAAAATTGGTTAAAATATATCGGTTTCGTACGCCGTTTACATTCACCTCCCGCTACATTTATCATTGCAGTCTTATCGCATGTTTATTTATTCATTGAATACAACGGGCGGATCAATAAATCCGCAGTAATATCTGCCATACTCGATTCATTCCTTCATCATTCCATTTTCTTTCAAGCAATACAGATTTATATATATATATATATATATATATATATATATATATATATATATACTATGTATATACAGATATATATACAATAATAAATTAATTACATATAATTTTGTAGGATTCAACCGTTAATTTCCATCGAACACTTATCCCTTGATCTAACCCAACTCTGCCCGGGTATTAATAAATATAGTATATTTAATAGTATGCGAATAGAATATACCATATATTTAATTGTATATATGTAATATAATATAAATCATTGCGATAGAAATATAAACCTTGAATTCCTCGAAGTTTTAATATTTATTAAAACTTCATGACAGAAATTTCAAGCCGATGATAATTCAATTTTTCTTGGAAATTACTTTGTTATAAACCAATTTTTTGCTCACATAATATTGACTATATTAGAATAATTGCAGTTGAATTATAAACATTGATGAATTCCTCGAGGTTTTAATTGTATTAAAACTTCATGACAGAAATTTCAAGCTGATGATAATTCAATTTTTCTTGGAGATTACTTTGTTATAAACCTATTTTTTGCTCACATAATATTGACAATATTAGAATCATTGCAGTTGAATTATAAACATTGATGAATTCCTCGAGGTTTTAATATTATTAAAACTTCATGACAGAAATTTCAAGCTGATGATAATTCAATTTTTCTTGGAAATTACTTTGTTATAAACCAATTTTTTGCTCACATAATATTGACAATATTAGAATCATTGCAGTTGAATTATAAACATTGATGAATTCCTCGAGGTTTTAATATTATTAAAACTTCATGACAGAAATTTCAAGCTGATGATAATTCAATTTTTCTTGGAAATTACTTTGTTATAAACCAATTTTTTGCTCACGTAATGTTGACTATATTAGAATCATTGCAGTTGAATTATAAACATTGATGAATTCCCTCGAGGGTTTTTAATTGTATTAAAAACTTCATGGCGAAATTCAAGCTGATGGTAATTCAATTTTTCCTGGAGGATTGCTTTGTTATAAACCAATTTTTTGCTCACATAATATTGACAATATTAGAATCATTGCAGTTGAATTATAAACATTGATGAATTCCTCGGGGTTTGAATATTATTAAAACTTCATGACAGAAATTTCAAGCTGATGATAATTCAATTTTTCTTGGAGATTACTTTGTTATAAACCAATTTTTTGCTCACATAATATTGACAATATTAGAATAATTGCAGTTGAATTATAAACATTGATGAATTCCTCGAGGTTTTAATTGTATTAAAACTTCATGACAGAAATTTCAAGCTGATGATAATTCAATTTTTCTTGAGATTACTTTGTTATAAACCTATTTTTTGCTCACATAATATTGACAATATTAGAATCATTGCAGTTGAATTATAAACATTGATGAATTCCTCGATGTTTTAATATTATTAAAACTTCATGACAGAAATTTCAAGCTGATGATAATTCAATTTTTCTTGGAAGATTACTTTGTTATAAACCAATTTTTTGCTCACATAATGTTGACAATATTAGAATCATTGCAGTTGAATTATAAACATTGATGAATTCCTCGAGGTTTTAATTGTATTAAAACTTCATGACAGAAATTTCAAGCTGATGATAATTCAATTTTTCTTGGAGATTACTTTGTTATAAACCAATTTTTTGCTCACATAATATTGACAATATTAGAATCATTGCAGTTGAATTATAAACATTGATGAATTCCTCGAGGTTTTAATATTATTAAAACTTCATGACAGAAATTTCAAGCTAATGGTAACTCCATTTTTCTTGAGATTACTTTGTTATAAACCAATTTTTTGCTCACATAATATTGACAATATTAGAATCATTGCAGTTGAATTATAAACATTGATGAATTCCTCGAGGTTTTAATATTATTAAAACTTCATGACAGAAATTTCAAGCTGATGATAATTCAATTTTTCTTGGAGATTACTTTGTTATAAACCAATTTTTTGCTCACATAATATTGACAATATTAGAATCATTGCAGTTGAATTATAAACATTGATGAATTCCTCGAGGTTTTAATTGTATTAAAACTTCATGACAGAAATTTCAAGCTGATGATAATTCAATTTTTCTTGGAGATTACTTTGTTATAAACCAATTTTTTGCTCACATAATATTGACAATATTAGAATCATTGCAGTTGAATTATAAACATTGATGAATTCCTCGAGGTTTTAATATTTATTAAAACTTCATGACAGAAATTTCAAGCTGATGATAATTCAATTTTTCTTGCAGATTACTTTGTTATAAACCAATTTTTTGCTCACATAATGTTGACTATATTAGAATCATTGCAGTTGAATTATAAACATTGATGAATTCCTCGAGGTTTTAATTGTATTAAAACTTCATGACAGAAATTTCAAGCTGATGATAATTCAATTTTTCTTGGAGATTACTTTGTTATAAACCAATTTTTTGCTCACATAATATTGACAATATTAGAATCATTGCAGTTGAATTATAAACATTGATGAATTCCTCGAGGTTTTAATATTTATTAAAACTTCATGACAGAAATTTCAAGCTGATGATAATTCAATTTTTCTTGGAGATTACTTTGTTATAAACCAATTTTTTGCTCACATAATATTGACAATATTAGAATCATTGCAGTTGAATTATAAACATTGATGAATTCCTCGAGGTTTTAATATTTATTAAAACTTCATGACAGAAATTTCAAGCTGATGATAATTCAATTTTTCTTGGAGATTACTTTGTTATAAACCAATTTTTTGCTCACTAATATTGACTATATTAGAATAATTGCAGTTGAATTATAAACATTGATGAATTCCTCGAGGTTTTAATTGTATTAAAACTTCATGACAGAAATTTCAAGCTGATGATAATTCAATTTTTCTTGCAGATTACTTTGTTATAAACCAATTTTTTGCTCACTCTAATGTTGACTATATTAGAATAATTGCAGTTGAATTATAAACATTGATGAATTCCTCGAGGTTTTAATTGTATTAAAACTTCATGACAGAAATTTCAAGCTGATGATAATTCAATTTTTCTTTGAGATTACTTTGTTATAAACCAATTTTTTGCTCACATAATATTGACAATATTAGAATCATTGCAGTTGAATTATAAACATTGATGAATTCCTCGAGGTTTTAATTGTATTAAAACTTCATGACAGAAATTTCAAGCTGATGATAATTCAATTTTTCTTTGAGATTACTTTGTTATAAACCAATTTTTTGCTCACATAATATTGACAATATTAGAATCATTGCAGTTGAATTATAAACATTGATGAATTCCTCGAGGTTTTAATTGTATTAAAACTTCATGACAGAAATTTCAAGCTGATGATAATTCAATTTTTCTTGGAGATTACTTTGTTATAAACCAATTTTTTGCTCACTCTAATATTGACTATATTAGAATAATTGCAGTTGAATTATAAACATTGATGAATTCCTCGAGGTTTTAATATTTATTAAAACTTCATGACAGAAATTTCAAGCTGATGATAATTCAATTTTTCTTGGAGATTACTTTGTTATAAACCAATTTTTTGCTCACATAATGTTGACAATATTAGAATCATTGCAGTTGAATTATAAACATTGATGAATTCCTCGAGGTTTTAATATTATTAAAACTTCATGACAGAAATTTCAAGCTGATGATAATTCAATTTTTCTTGGAGATTACTTTGTTATAAACCAATTTTTTGCTCACTGTAATGTTGACTATATTAGAATCATTGCAGTTGAATTATAAACATTGATGAATTCCTCGAGGTTTTAATTGTATTAAAACTTCATGACAGAAATCAAGCTAAAACTTCTTTGAGATTATGTTATAAACAGAAATTTCTATATTAGAAAGCAGTTGAATTATAAACATGATAATTCGAGTTTTAATTGTATTAAAACTTCATGACAGAAATTTCAAGCTTGATAATTCAATTTTCTTGAGATTACTGTTATAAACCAATTTTTTGCTCACTGTAATATTGACAATATTAGAATCATTGCAGTTGAATTATAAACATTGATGAATTCCTCGAGGTTTTAATATTATTAAAACTTCATGACAGAAATTTCAAGCTGATGATAATTCAATTTTCTTGGAGATTACTTTGTTATAAACCAATTTTTGCTCACATAATATTGACAATATTAGAATCATTGCAGTTGAATTATAAACATTGATGAATTCCTCGAGGTTTAATGTATTAAAACTTCATGACAGAAATTTCAAGCTGATGGTAATTCAATTTTTCTTGGAGATTACTCTGTTATAAACCAATTTTTTGCTCACTGTAATGTTGACTATATTAGAATCATTGCAGTTGAATTATAAACATTGATGAATTCCTCGAGGTTTTAATTGTATTAAAACTTCATGACAGAAATTTCAAGCTGATGATAATTCAATTTTTCTTGGAGATTACTTTGTTATAAACCAATTTTTGCTCACATAATATTGACAATAGTAGAATCCATTGCAGTGAATTATAAGAAACATTGATGAATTCCTCGAGGTTTGAATTTATTAAAACTTCATGACAGAAATTTCAAGCTGATGATAATTCAATTTTCTTGGAGATTACTTTGTTATAAACCAATTTTTGCTCATAATATTGACAATATTAGAATAATTGCAGTTGAATTATAAACATTGATGAATTCCTAGGTTTTAATTGTATTAAACTTCATGACAGAAATAATTTGATGATATTCTTTTAAACATTGATGAAGAGATTACTTTGTTATAAACCTATTTTTGCTCATTACTTTGTTATAAACCAATTGACAATATTAGAATCATTGCAGTAGTTGAATTATAAACATTGATGAATTCCTCGAAGTTTTAATATTATTAAAACTTCATGACAGAAATTTCAAGCTAATGGTAATTCCATTTTTCTTGAGATTACTTTGTTATAAACCAATTTTTTGCTCAAATAATATTGACAATATTAGAATCATTGCAGTAGAATTATAAACATTGATGAATTCCTCGAGGTTTTAATAGTATTAAAACTTCATGACAGAAATTTCAAGCTGATGATAATTCAATTTTTCTTGCAAATTACTTTGTTATAAACCTGTTTTTTCGCTTAATGTTGACTAAATTGGAACGTTAATTTTATTTAAGAATAGTCCTAACGTAATATTTATTGTAATTAGGAGAATATAAATTATTGAATGGGGATACAACGAGAGCGAACCGTTTTACAATTTTCTTCCGACGGATATATCGCCTAAATCGGACGGTTTTGTCTTAATTTTATTACTTTAAAATGTTTTTTTTTTATTGTGTTTCGGTACTATTTAAAGTTTAAAGACTTTTTCATTCCGTGTTAATTATAAAAAAAAATCATATTCCCGAAACGCTGATTCAGTTTACAGTCCAATGTTCAGGTTAGCTTTTATATTCCGGTGTGTTTTTTCTTATACAGTATTGATCTGTTATAGTGTAATTAATACTGTTATTATATTTTAAGGAGTATTTTCGTTTTTATATTGTGTAATTTTGAAATTATTAGAATATATTAACCTTTATTATTGGTGGGGGTAGGTTGGTACAGTTCGATATATATCGAGTTTTCAAACAGTCGATATAACCTTCCCCCACCCGACCATTCGATTTTATCGCCAGTTCTCGAACGTTCTCTCTCAGAAGTGTTTCGTTCGCCGGTGAAACTGGTTTCGGTTCTCGGTTTTTAGGCGGTTTTTTTTTTTCTTTCTTTCTAGTTTTCCTTTTCATTTCAGCAATTTTTCGGCGATTCCGTTATCTCTTGAATTGCGCCTATTCTCCGTGTCAATTGCGAACGCGAGCCTACACAACTTTCGGTGAGTAATCTATTATTCTCTTTCTATTACCGAGTTTATTGTCGAACGCGGCGAAATATCCACCGTTCTGGGCGTATTTGGAAAAGATTTCGGTCGGGATAAGGTTGATTTCTTTTCTCGGTTCAAGCGTAAGGCCGTCCTCCCGAAGACGATGGATCCGGATGGACGCTACACGTCGATTAGCAGAAATGCTAAATAAAGCGCCATCCCGAAGCGATCAGTGAATGGGGGGGATGAAAAATGGTTAATTTATAAAAAAAGTCCCAGGGGAAAGATGGACGTAAAACTTCAACCGCCCCAAAAGACGGTCTTCGTCCGAAGAAGTCCTTCGGCTGTGTCCCGTGGTATTATCAGCTTTTAACGAGACAATAAATTAGGAAAATTATCCGATCCCGATCAGCAGAATTGAGGACGGCGATCGAAGGGCGTCAGATTGGGGCGATTAGGGAAAATCTTCGATATTTCCGATGAATTTCAAGACCGGTATATTATAAAAGAATGTCTAGACTAGTTTAATTTACCCGTTTTCGTCTTTGAGGAATACCCCTGGTATGCTCCCAGTCTCCACTGACAAATTGACCTTTTAAATTCATACTGAAGACGCCGGTAGCCGGAATGAATCTAGATTTGAAGTCAGTCTATATTATATGGACCCCAAACAAAAATTTCTACTTCTTCCCATCGTCTAAACGACGTTCATCAATACCTGTTAGGCGATACTTGGCTGAAATTCAATACACATTTCCTTGTCTCATTTCATATTCTCATTTCCGCACTTCTATTCTATCGGCTCGCCCTTGATCAAACCGCCACTGCTTTGAGGACTTAAACGGCCGACGCTATGAAATAGGGAATTTTTCTTTTTTTTTTCGTCCGAAAAATCAATACTACGATCCTTCGTCTCTTCGCCCTTGTCAGTTGACCCTGGTTTCGAAAGTGATCAATTTCACGACGGAAAACAGCTACTGACGACGGGGGAGAATCCGAATACCGGCTTAAGTGGGAATTCCTTGAAAACGGAGATAGTTTTCTTTCAGACGATATTCCATTATTGTGGCCGCGCCGTTGAAATTGATTGCGATCCGCGAGGGAAAATTGAAAGTCAACTTGCAGCGAAACGACCTCCGCTCACTCAATGCGCTCGGCGTTACGAGTAGAATGTAAAAAAGAAAAAAAAAGAAAAATAAAGAAAAACACATTTGTGAACGTCGGCCGAGTGCATGACTGCATAAATACGGCTGGCACAACAAGTCCTAGGGGGCTTAAAAGTCCAACTTGAACAGATATCATCAGACACTGTAGGTGTTCGAAATGGTCACAATTAAGCTCAGAGTCCTCAAGCTGAGAGTCCTAGGGGGCTTAAAGTCCAACTTGAACAGATATCATCACACACTGTAGGTGTTCGAAATGGTCACAATTAAGCTCAGAGTCCTCAAGCTGAGAGTCCTAGGGGGCTTAAAGTCCAACTTGAACAGATATCATCACACACTGTAGGTGTTCGAAATGGTCACAATTAAGCTCAGAGTCCTCAAGCTGAGAGTCCTAGGGGGCTTAAAAGTCCAACTTGAACAGATATCATCACACACTGTAGGTGTTCGAAATGGTCACAATTAAGCTCAGAGTCCTCAAGCTGAGAGTCCTAGGGGGCTTAAAAGTCCAACTTGAACAGATATCATCAGACACTGTAGGTGTTCGAAATGGTCACAATTAAGCTCAGAGTCCTCAAGCTAAGAGTCCTAGGGGGCTTAAAAGTCCAACTTGAACAGATATCATCACACACTGTAGGTGTTCGAAATGGTCACAATTAAGCTCAGAGTCCTCAAGCTGAGAGTCCTAGGGGGCTTAAAAGTCCAACTTGAACAGATATCATCACACACTGTAGGTGTTCGAAATGGTCACAATTAAGCTCAGAGTCCTCAAGCTGAGAGTCCTAGGGGCTTAAAAGTCCAACTTGAACAGATATCATCACACACTGTAGGTGTTCGAAATGGTCACAATTAAGCTCAGAGTCCTCAAGCTGAGAGTCCTAGGGGGCTTAAAGTCCAACTTGAACAGATATCATCACACACTGTAGGTGTTCGAAATGGTCACAATTAAGCTCAGAGTCCTCAAGCTGAGAGTCCTAGGGGCTTAAAAGTCCAACTTGAACAGATATCATCCCAGACACTGTAGGTGTTCTAAATGGTCACAATTAAGCTCAGAGTCCTCAAGCTGAGAGTCCTAGGGGGCTTAAAGTCCAACTTGAACAGATATCATCACACACTGTAGGTGTTCGAAATGGTCACAATTAAGCTCAGAGTCCTCAAGCTGAGAGTCCTAGGGGGCTTAAAAGTCCAACTTGAACAGATATCATCACACACTGTAGGTGTTCGAAATGGTCACAATTAAGCTCAGAGTCCTCAAGCTGAGAGTCCTAGGGGGCTTAAAAGTCCAACTTGAACAGATATCATCACACACTGTAGGTGTTCGAAATGGTCACAATTAAGCTCAGAGTCCTCAAGCTGAGAGTCCTAGGGGGCTTAAAGTCCAACTTGAACAGATATCATCACACACTGTAGGTGTTCTAAATGGTCACAATTAAGCTCAGAGTCCTCAAGCTAAGAGTCCTAGGGGGCTTAAAGTCCAACTTGAACAGATATCATCACACACTGTAGGTGTTCGAAATGGTCACAATTAAGCTCAGAGTCCTCAAGCTAAGAGTCCTAGGGGGCTTAAAGTCCAACTTGAACAGATATCATCACACACTGTAGGTGTTCGAAATGGTCACAATTAAGCTCAGAGTCCTCAAGCTGAGAGTCCTAGGGGGCTTAAAGTCCAACTTGAACAGATATCATCACACACTGTAGGTGTTCGAAATGGTCACAATTAAGCTCAGAGTCCTCAAGCTGAGAGTCCTAGGGGGCTTAAAAGTCCAACTTGAACCCGGAGATCTTCTCCGTCCATTGGAACGATTCTCTCGCTTGAAACCGGTCTGGCGAATGACCGAAAACAGCGAGAGGAGACTGAAGAAGACCGCGAAACAGGTGTGTGTTGGACTAATTCAGGTGAAGTGGCACAAAAACCATACGATTTTTGAAATTCAATACAGTCAAACTTAACGCTACCGGAGGCTCGAGTGTAGCTCGAAGGCGCAATAAAAAGTGGAAATCTTTTCTTTGCGCTTTTGAAAAGTCCGAAAGAAAAAACTTATTTACTGGGGGTGGGGGCTCGGCCGCTTCATTGACCTTTCAGTGGCACGACCCAGATTGAAGGAAGTCCCCTTCTTCCTCCCTCTTCAGCAGCCTTTTTCAGTGGAAATCAATCCGAGGCGCAGGCTTCTCGCCGCACACAGTAGTAGCATACTCAATATCGGCTGTAAACGATTATTCCGGAACGACTATCTTGGGCGGGTTGGAGGATCAGATAAAACTGTCGTTTTATCCCAAAATCGTCAAGTGTCCTTCTTCCGTGTCCTTGAACAAGGCAGTCTCTCTCTCTCTCTCTCTCTCTCTCTCTCTCTCTGCCGTTCGGTCTATTTCTAGACCGGTTTCGTCTGTCGGTACAGGTGACGGCGAGAGCGGCCCCGTGGGCGATACAACACCGCCGTGTAAAAACAGTCCAGAGTGTCGACGCGGCGCTACTGAAGATGTGGCGAACGGCCGTGAAATTCGATCTAGCGGAAGGTGGATTCGGTCTATTGTTGGCCGTTTCTCTTAACGACAATCCATTTTCCCGAACGTCCGACGTTCTCCGCTTTCGACTTTTCAAAGGACCTCCTCCTGCTCCTCTGGGTCTTCCGATGTACGAGACCGGGAGGAGCGTAGGATCGCAGCGGGTATCTCGTATAAGAGTGGTTATGAATTCAGCTTTAAGTGTGTTAGGAGGAGGAGGAGGAGGAGGGATGAGGATGAGGAGGAGGAGGAGGAGGAGGCCGCCGCGACCCATTTCCCGGATGACCGGGGGTCCTTACCAACGGTACCTCCTAACTTGTTCCTCCTCCTCCTCCTCCTCCTCCTCCTTCTTCGTCCTCGTCTTCCGGCTGAGGTGCCGCTAAGCCTAATCCACGGGTTGTTGGGGGGGGGGGGGGCCCACCCTATAACTGTCGTTAACCCGGTTCTTGAACTCATCCACCTTGAGGTCGTTCAAGGATCGGCCTCTCAATTAAGTCGCACACAATCCGACACAAGCTATGGCTGGTTGTTGAAGAGCGTTGAACGCGAATTGACGCGCGGAAAAATTCTCGAGAAACTGAAGATCTTTCTGAAGAAGCGGTAACGTTACGACGTCGATGATTATAGATCGTTTTACCCGAAATTCCCGAAGGAGAGAGACAAAAATCGATATTGGACACGTTCTTCGGACGCCCGAAGAAAGGGAAAAAGGACCTATTATTAATAAGCGAGACTATTATATTTGTAATTTTAAATACTCTGAATCGGTTAACGAACAATTCAAGATGGCGAACGTAATCTTGGAACGGATTACGTTTCTTTACGGGCCAATTTAATACTGATAGGAGAAATAAAAATGATGAAAATACTACTAACGCAAAATAGTGTTTACCGATCTGTCCTACTACTGTAGACGGCGAGAAGTCGAAATCTGACCGGCCTACATTGTATATTATTCGAAACCTTCGCGGACCGCGCGCCCCCCCCACCCTCTTTATGTATTTATTGATACATATATAGCTAATTGCGCTGTATGAGCTATTGTATGAAATATACAATAACTGTATTCATTGAGGCCCGAAACTTTAATATATTTACTAGCCCGAATATAAGCTATTTATTGAATTACACTCACCAGATATTGTATTATAATCCAGATTGACCCAAATCCCGGGATCGTTGACGGGGGTGGGGGAGCCGCCGCCGGCTTCTTACCGTTATAAGCGTTCCTCCTGCGAAGAGAAGAATGTGAAGAATTAAAACATTTTAATTTGTCTCGCCTTAAGTCGTGGCTTTAAGTACAACTTTATCCTAACCCGTTTGAGTCCCTATTGTAGAGAGAGAGATATTAATTATTGTTCCAGTCCTAGGACCCCGATTTTCGGCCCTTCCCCTTCACAAAGTTTCCCTTTACACTTCGATCCCCCCCCCCCGTTTTCAATCAATCGTGGAAAAATCCTCGAAGAGTTTCGAAAATTCCTTTTTTTCTGCTTTTTATCTCCTCAATTGTAGCGCCGTCTGTCCTTTCAATTCGATACTCAATTTCGTTTTCGCACGAAATCTGACAAAGATTTCTCGGGAAATATCCGTTTTTCGGGATAGGGAAATCGAAGACCAACCCCCAAAAAAACGTGCCAGAAAAACCGGACTTTAAAAGACTGACTTGTACTCGGTCGATCGAAGGGGATGATTCGAATGATGATCGAATAATGGATGTAAAGCGGCATATATTGGATTTTTTTCACGAATAACAACGATAAAACGGCTTCGATTCCGGACCGGCTGTCGTCCGCATGACGCTCGTTCAACTGACTACTGAAAACCGCGACAATAAGGACCGGTTGGAAGGGATTCGATTACAGCGCTGTAAGGGAGGATTTCCCCCCCCCTAAGCGAGGTCTCTCCCGCCGGTCAGTAGACGAAACCGGTCGGCTGAAGCCAATTTACGATGTTGACTTAGTCCAGAAGTTGGACTTTTAAGTCCGACATTTAAGTCCATCGGGAAAAATCGGACGTAAAATTATGGTTTCGGCAGAATTTCACACTTTATTTAATATAAAACTGTTTTGCGGTCAGCGAGGGTTTGGAATATACTGTAGGTTCGTGTGTGTTTCCGTCTCCTCTCTCGCTGCCGGTTCGGTCTTTCGCCAGACCGGTTTTGGCGGCCGCTCGCCCCGTCTTCAGTAGCGCTGTGTGTCAGTTGGCACTTTGGATGTTTTTCGGGGCATCCTCACTGCTGCACTGTTTCACATCTTACCGCCACGGTTGTTCTTTTTCCCCAATTATTTATTGCGCAGATCGCGTGGCCGTCTTCAGTAGCATTGTCCAGCAAAATAACCGCTTTACGGACTACAAAAGCCTGTTCTCTCGATCTCCAGACTAGACGTGAAAGTGACAGTGGGGACGCCCCACGAAAAACGTCCGAAGTGACCGACAGTGACAGTGACACAGCGCTACTGAAGACGGCGAGCGGCCGCCAAAACCGGTCTGGCGAAAGAGACCGAACCGCCGAGAGACAGGAGACAGAAACCTACGGTAGTATTCACACTTTGTATTCGCGAGTTTCGGATAAGTGCTCTCTGTTGTGCTAGACAATGCTACTGAGGACATTGACCTGAGAAATCGTTTTTCGCCTGGAATGTTTTTGGTTTGGGAGCGATGTCGGGGGGATTTCTCGGCTGAACCCGGGCATAGTTCTTGTCAGTTTGTCAGTTTTGATGCCCTTATTCAACGATTTAGTCGGGTCTGTCCAGGTCCTTAAGGGGGCGTTTTAATAAACTTTTCAAAAATTCCGAAATTTTGAAATCCGGTTTGTCCCAAGATGATGACGACGACGCGTCGGCCCAAGTGTCCCGGAATCCGGGGGTTGGGGGTCATCCGAGTGACCGTGACCTCGTTCCGGCGCTAAACCCGACGTTCCCCCAATTCGGGGGTCCCGTCTCAACGGCTATTGTGTCCACCGAAAGATTATTGCGACTTGGGGGTGGTTGGGGGTTGGGGGACAACTTCCGTCCGTAGGGGAAACCGTGGCCGTATTCCCAGTGTTTCAACGACCGTATTGTTTATTCGCGTTGAATATCAATGAAGACCGTCGCCTTTTAATATCAATTATTGGTTGAAATTCTCATCACGTCTTCGGGGGCGGGGGCCACTAACCCCTACCGTCCGTCCGGACAGTGTCCGAGCTCATCAGGAGCCAAATCTCAAATTTTATTTTCTCAAATCTTCAAAAACAGGTACAGTAAATGAGGCGGCCAAACTTTGGACTTATCAGAACGGGATTCCTCCTCCTCTCTTGCGCTAGAACTGAAGACGGCGAGCGGCCGAAACTGTTCCCGAGCAAAGGGGGGGGGGGGGAAAATTCGTATCGGTGATTGGGAAAGTCGGATTCTTCTTGTCCGGAAATTGACGCTGTCTGTACTCCATTTACGTTCCGTATAACTGCTTATTGTGCTCGACAATGCTACTGAAGACGGCCACGTGATCCGCGCAATAATTTAAACAACCGTCGACCATAGTTCTATGTCCGTGGTGTCGGTTTTATTATAGTTTTTTTTTTGTCAGTTCGTCGGCTTTTATAAGTTTCGATGTCCTTTTCAAAAGTGGTCTCGAATTTACGATTTAGATCCCCATTCTTTTCGGGTCCCGAAAAAGGGGGCCCGTTTTACGAACTTTTTTTTTTTTAGAATTCAAATTTCCGACTTTTGAAATCTGCTCGAAACCGCCGTCAGTGACTCTAACGCCGCGCTACTGAAGACGGGGCGAGCGGCCGAAAGACCGGTCTGGCGAAAGACCGAAACGGCGAGAGAGAAACACGTCGAACCTACGAAATGGAATTAAATAATTATTAAAAAAGGGGGTTTCTCCTCCGTTATTGTCCACTTGTTACTAGTGCTACTCCTCACACTTTTGCCTCCTCAAGGAAGATTGGTCGGCTAAAATGGGTCCGAATTTTCCAGGGTCTTTTATGGCACAGCATCCGGCCGATATTCACTGATGTCTTTCCATATTCCGCCCCCCAACCCCCAACCCCAATAACGTTAATTTCTCTCCCTTCTATCTCTGTCTTTACTACGCCGACAGGTGGTTAAACGTCGGCCCTTCCGGTTGAGGTCAATTGGGGTTACGACCTTCGGCCTTCCCTGACGGCGGCCTCACTTGCTCACTTACTCACTTACTCACCACGGATTTTTTTTTTTAATTGGAACGACGAAAAACGTATTCAAACGGGATTCATTCGTACGGTAGGTGCAGCCGGCGAAGACATAGCTCCTGATGGACCTTTGTACGGATACTTTTGGAAAGACTTAAATCTAGATTTCGGCCGTAACAGGATCAACGATAGACCCGCGTAGGTTCGCTGTCTTCCGCTAGACCGGTTTGTCGGCCGTTCGCCCCCATCTTTGGTCTAGCGAAAGACCCAAAAAACCGCACCGACAGAATAGACGGAGGGTATATTCCAACCCCTCGAAGACCATATATATATATATATCGTCTATTAACGACGATGGCGGATAGCCGGAACTGGGCTTGTCGTCCTCAAATCGGAGACGTTTAATTATTACGCCGTGCCCCACGAAATGACCGATTCTAGAATGCGTTGCGCTAGAATTGCAACAGAACTGCAACTTCGAAAGTGTACGAAGGCCGCCGCCGCCGGTGCAATTATTACCAATGCACTATGCGTCTTAAACCCCATTCACGACTGATATTTCCCCGCGAGTATTCAATAATTCCAAACCCAGTGTTCAGGGTAGGGCTCGTAACTCCAACCCCCAACCCCTGATGGCAATAATGGGGCGGTAAATATCGACCTACTGTCGTCCCCGTCACACGGACACATTAGAGCTGAAACCCGAGACCGGTTTTATACTAGTGAAAACGGGAATTATTACACGATATCGGTTTTCCGGACCCCGCCACGGCGGCAGTCACGATTCCATTTAATGTCGATCCTCTCTATCTTCGTCCTTTTCGCTCCCTTTTCCAGGGGGTTTTTCTCTTCAAAAATGTCCCCAGAAACAACTCCTAAACCGGCTACACCCCGAAAGCCTGTGAAAATTTAGTATGGGAAGAATCTCGGGTAATCCGTGATTTTTTTTCAGGCACTATACACCCGACGTTATGGTATTTTTAATCCTCACAGTATGATAATATTGTCCTAGTATCCTAACAGGCTGAGGATTGGCCGAAACCGGTCTAGCGGAAGACTGAACGGGCGGAAATAGACTCGTATAAAAGTCGCTTTCTTTCGGATGTCCACTATCTCCTAATTTGATATACCTGTTTCGTGGTCTGCGAGGGGTTGGAATATACTGTAGGTTAGCGATGTTTCGGCCGCTCGCCCGTCTTCAGTAGCGGAAAAATACTTCAAAATCTTCGAACTTATCGAAAAACGACATTATAAATGGGAAAATCAATTTCCAGAGTGCAGCGATATTTACCCCCTATAGTCCTCTCGAAGGATCACACCATCATCCCCCTTCAGACGATCCGACTCACACTTTGAAAAAAAAGGATTAACAAAATCCGAAGACGAACATAACACCCCCCAATAACAATAACAGATATATATATATATATATAAACGACTGACATACTGACCAGACACTACAGTACGTGTGAAAGTGACAGTGGGCAGTGAGGATGCCCCCGAAAAAAAGTGCTGACACAGCGCTACTGAAGATGGCGAGCGGCCGACAAACCGGTCTGGCAAATGACCGAACCGCAGCGAGAGAGGAGAGACAGAAACATCACGAAATCTACAGTATCCACTATCTCCCCTTATTGCCCTATTGTGGCAGTCGATGGATTATTTATTTATTTTTTTTTTTCAAAATAATAATAACGGGCTGTCCGCTAAGTTCGGCTATTTCTCTGGACTTTTCTGTTCGATCGCCGTCTTCAATACTTCTCCAACTTCGAGATGTTCGCCACCGTATTCTGAGGCGTACAAAATCGACGTATCGTAACCGTAACTTTTTTTTTATTTTTTTTTCCAAAATACGCCCCAAGTACCGGACTTGGAGGAACAGCGTCCTCACGGTGTATCGGGGCCACGTCTTCGGGGTGAAATTCTTGCGGGAGAATTTGCCCGTACTTCTTCTCGTCCTTTCGCCACCCCAGATTATACATCTCTTTCTCACAATTTTATTTTTTTTTTTTTTTTTTATGTCGTTTTTTTTTATCTTCAGTTTTCAACCCGTGTCTATGTCCTCAGGGTATGAATGGAGGTGTCGATACGTCGGCGGGATGAGGATCCTGTGCCTGCGCGTCAGGGGCCGGAGGAAGTGGGCCCCGAATGCGGACGGGGGCGGCAAACAGGCCGGCGGAGGCGGGGCGGCGGCGGGTCGGGGGCGGCTCCTCCTCCTCCGCCTCCCGCAAGTCGGGGCCCTCGTCCCTCGTCTCAGACCATCCCGGCGAGGATGTCACTAACGGCAGGAGGTTACAACCGCAGGGCCGCACCAGTAACAGGTCAGTGACAGTAACTTTTACACTTTCCAACCCTTCTACAAAGTCGCCTCAAAGTTCCCTTACTTGCAATGCCCGAAATTCAATAAGTCATCAATCAAAGTCTCGGGGGTTCAGTGGACAACTTTCACGAAGGATCGCTAGAATGACTTTGAATTGAAATCGGTTGAATGGCGTTGACAATTCAACTTTTAACAACCGTATCAGGGTTTACGTTGACTTATCCTTTCGGCAGTTTGGGAATTCGGTAAAATAACGGACGACGATAACGTGTTCGTATTTCGACGATAAACTTAAGCTGAAGACCAAAATTGACCTGTTCAACTTAAGTATCGAAGCCCCCGGAGCAGGACCGAAGTACCGATATTGCAGTAACATTGTACATTTTCAGTAACATTGGGAGGTTTCTACAAGAAGCTACAATTCTGTTATAAACACTGTTCTTTTGGGCGAAATTGGTTTTTCCTGAAATCAATTTCAAGTCGGCTGTAAATACAACACTCTAAGTTGTTTCGCGGAAACTTTTAACGGAAAAATACCGCGTCTCAAGTGTACAACTTTGGCCAAAACTGTGTCTTGAGCGGAAGGAAAATGGAAGAATCGTTTTCACTCGTATTTTGAACTTTCGGCTATCAAAAACCTTCCTCCTGTGTACTTCGCTTTCAGTCTCAAAGCGTCTTTTATACATCCATTTCAGTGTTATTACATTTACATTTACAGCGCTACACAGGATAGGGGGCCGAACTCTTAGGGATTTCGGTACATAAACGTTCACACGTCTTGCCGTTATGCATCTTCGGTGGTGAAAATCCTTTGCACTTCTTCGTGTAATTTTCCGTTCAAAGGCATAAAAATTCGAACGGTATACAGCGACGGAAACGACTCCTGAAGGACAGGACGATTCCTGGCTCTCCGTCGACGGAAAACCGCTTAAGACTTGGAGAATCACGGTTTTACGATGAAACGCGGGTGAGGACCAGTTTCCTAATATCGTGACGTGTGTCAATTGTAGCTTGAAAGTTTGAACGACGAGAAGGCTGAGAGGCGACGGACGATCGGCCGCCGGACACGAAAAGTTCGGTTATTTTTCCGTTCAAAGGCTTCAAAACGACTCCTGAAGGACAGGACGATTCCTGGCTCTCCGACGCCGTTGACGGAAAACCGCTTAAGACTTGGAGAATCCCGGTTTTACGATGAAAAACGGGGTTGAGGGACCCGGTTTCCCAAGTGAAATATGTACAGTGGGGTATATTTGTAACTTGAAAGTTTAAAACGACGAGACGACTCGGAGGGCGCAGGACACGAAAAGTTGATGGTTTTTCGGGCCCGACAACTTGACGGCCGGTCTTGAACTGATGAAAATGGAAAAATCATTTTCACTCGTATTTTGAACTTTCCGCAATTCGGTCACAGGAAAAAAACGACCCTGTTTGTCATCTTCCTCAACCGAGTTAAGCGTACTTTATTAATGTATTTTAATGCTGTTGAACGCCGCCTAAGCGACTGGCGATTATATAATACACTTGATATTATTGCGAAGTGTTAAGCATTTCATGAGACTTGCTGTGTGTGTGTGTGTGTGTGTGTGTGTGTGTGTTTGGAGAAAGGACTTTGGCTGTGATCCTGAGCCGGTCGTCCTTCGCCGGTAACAGACCCCGATTCCCCCCCTTCATCATCAGCGAATCGGGTCCTAACTACAGTGAATACTCTCTGGGCTTTATAGTTTTACTTTTTCCAAATAGAAATAACCCAGTTTTCAGCTTAAAAAGTCCATCGACTTTTCGTGTCCGGCGGCCGATCGTCGTTTAAACTTTCAAGCTACAATTGACACACGTCACGATATCACACTTAGGAAACCGGTCCTCACCCTGTTTTTCATCGTAAAACCGGGATTATCCATTCTTAAGCGGTTTTCCGTCGAGCCGGAATGTCCTTCAGAGTCGTTTGAAGCCTTTCGGAAAAATATCCGAAGCCTCGGAGTCGTCTCGTCGTTTAAACTTTCAAGTTACAATTGAGACACGTCACGATATCACACTTAGGAAACCGGTCCTCACCCTGTTTTTCATCGTAAAACCGGGATTATCCGATTCTTAAGCGGTTTTCCGTCAAAGGAGAGCCCGGAATGTCCTTCAGGAGTCGTTTTGAAGCCTTTGAACGGAAAAATACCCCAACTTTTCGTGTCCTGCGGCCTCCGAGTCGTCTCGTCGTTTAAACTTTCAAGTTACAATATCCCCACTGTACATATTTCACTTGGGAAACCGGTCCCTCACCCCCGTTTTTCATCGTAAAACCGGGATTATCCGATTCTTAAGCCGTTTTTCCAGCCAGCAATGTCCTTCAGGAGTCGTTTTGAAGCCTTTGAACGGAAAAATATCCGAACTTTTCGTGTCCGGCGGCCGATCGTCCGTCGCCTCTCAGCCTTCTCGTCGTTTAAACTTTCAAGCTACAATTGACACACGTCACGATATTAGGAAACTGGTCCTCACCTGCGTTTCATCGTAAAACCGGGATTATCCAAGTCTTAAGCGGTTTTCCGTCGACGGAGAGCCAGGAATCGTCCTGTCCTTCAGGAGTCGTTTCCGTCGCTGTATACCGTTCAATTTTATGCCTTCTGAACGGAAAATACACGAAGAAGTGCAAAGGATTTTCACCACCGAAGATGCATAACGGCAAGACGTGTGAACGTTTATGTACCGAAATCCCTAAGAGTTCGGCCCCCCTATCCTGTGTAGCGCTGTAAATGTAAATGTAATAACACTGAAATAGATGTATAAAAGACGCTTTGAGACTGAAAGCGAAGTACACAGGAGGAAGGTTTTGATAGCCGAAAGTTCAAAATACGAGTGAATATTCTTCTTCCATTTTCTTCCGTTCAAAACACAGTTTTGGCCAAAGTTGTACACTTGAGACGTAGTATTTTTCCGTTAAACTTTTCCGCGAAACAGCTAATAGTGTTGTAATTCCCGCCGGCTTAATTGATTTCAGGAAAAAATCAATTTCGCCCAACAGAACAGTGTTTATGACAGAATTGTAGTGTCTTCCCTCTTGTACAACCCTCCTACTGTGATGATACAATACAATATACAACCTTATGTCGCTTACGTACGGACCGTAATGTACCGGTCTAAGTGTCTACAAATATGAATCTCGTAGGTGTCGGCTGCTCGCCCCATCTTCAGTAGCGGCGTCAGTCGGTCACAGTCGGCACTTTGGATTTTTTTCCTGCGCTTAACTTAAGTCAAACTGACAGGTCTGGAATGGAGAACTTCGGCCTAGAAGAACCAACCCCACGGAGGGGACAAAGTGCAAAGTGAAACATTGTAGTGAAAACCTGTCAAAATGTACCGGTCTAAGTGTCTATAAATATGAATCTCGTAGGTTTCGGCTGCCGGCCCCATCTTCGGCAGTTGAACTGACATCAAGTCCGGAAAGTTTCGCCGATGAAAACTTCGTCTCTCGACGATTCTTTCTCCCCGACTTTCGTCGCCCCGAGGTCGCCGACGCTCTATTCAGAAGGCGGTGGAGTCTCGGCGATTATTTAAAAGGTCCGAAACCACCTTGACTGAGTTTCGCAAGTCTCTCTCCCTCTCTCTCTCTCTCTCTCTCTCTATTCTCCTCCTTCGTCACTCTCTCTCTCTCTCTCTCTCTCTCCCGTCTCTCTCTCTCTCTCTCTCTCTCTCTCTCTCTCTCTCTCTCTCTCTCTCTCTCTCTCTCTCTCTCTCTCTCTCTCTCTCTCTCTCTCTCTCTCTCTCTCTCTCTCTCTCTCTCTCTCTCTCTCTCTCTCTCTCTCTCTCTCTCTCCTCTCTCTCTCTCTCTCTCTCTCTCTCTCTCTCTCTCTCTCTCTCTCTCTCTCTCTCTCTCTCTCTCTCTCTCTCTCTCTCTCTCTCTCTCTCTCTCTCTCTCTCTCTCTCTCTCTCTCTCTCTCTCTCTCTCCTCTCTCTCTCTCTCTCTCTCTCTCTCTCCTCTCTCTCTCTCTCTCTCTCTCTCTCTCTCTCTCTCTCTCTCTCTCTCTCTCTCTCTCTCTCTCTCTCTCTCTGATGGCCATTTGCTGCTCTACTAATCATGTGAGTGCCCCGCCCCGCCCCCCACCCACTATCATGGACATCTCCTACAAACAATGGACACAACAATGACTACATTGTCCCTTATCAGCCAACTTTATAATCTCCCCACCCCAAGCCCCCTTTAGCCAATCGGTTAATTATAGAATACCGTTCTGTTTTAATATTCAACGTGCTTTCCCCATTTCTATTCTGAACCCCGAAATATTATCAAATTATCTCTGAAAGTTCTTGACTCTAAGGGGAGGTACCTAAATGATTCTAGACCGGAAGGTGGAGGACCGCCGCAGCCCTTTCCAATGGGGCTGGACATTTCTTTGAAATTCTGCCAGTCTATAGAACCCTTCCTCACCGTCACCGATCTAGCGCTGATCGCAGTTACGTTGGTCACGAAACAACATAATTTATTTCAACATACCCGTTTTTGTGGTCCGCCAAAGGGGTTGGAATACCGCCGGTTTCGGTCTTTCGCTAGACCGGAGGCTTCGGCCGCTCGCCGTCTTCAGTAGCGATGTTTTTCGGACAACAAGTGACGGTGACAGCGTGCAGTGAGGATGGCCAAAAAACCCAAGTCCCAAGTGGCTACTGAACTACTGAAGACGGCGAGCGGCCGAAGCCTCCGGTCTGAACACTCAGAGAACCATTTTGTCTTCCCTTATATTTCATTTATCGGTCCGATCAAACTGCGCTATTAGATTAATGGCTCTGTGCGTCCTAATTACATGGAACCCAATAAAAAAATTTATTCATAATTTTTTTTCCCCGGTGAAACGGGATGGAGTTTCTGTCCCGAATTTGAAAGATGTTTTCTCCGCTGTCAAAATGACAGCGCTCGCTTTCCTCCCTCTCTTTTCCTGATCCAATCAGAAAGTTCATCCGACAGTTCGGTCACACTTTCGTATTATTTTTATTTTTTTTTTTTTTGAGAAAATAGCGGACACTACGGTTCCCCGTAATGTCATCCAATTCTTCTTCTTCTTCTTCTTCTTCTTCAGCGTCGGTCGCGGCAATTTAAAACCAAACTGTCCCACCTGTCGACAGTTTCTTTCCGTTCATTACTAGAACGAAACTTTACAGACGGTTTTCTGGTGGTTTTTTTTCTGTATCTGGCCGACAAAACGTCCAAATGTTTCACTTTGCACTTTGTCCCCTCCGTGGGGGTTGTTCCTTCTAGGCCGAAGTTCTCCATTCCAGACCTGTCAGTTCGACTTAAGTGGCTGACTGACGCCGCTACTGAAGATGGGGCGAGCAGCCGACACCTACGACATTAATATTTGTAGACACTTAGACCGGTACATTTTTGACAGGTTTTCACTTGAATGTTTCACTTTGCACTTTGTCCGCTCCGTGGGGTTGGTTCTTCTAGGACGAAGTTCTTCATTCCAGACCTGTCAGTTCGACTTAAGTGGCTGACTGACGCCGCTACTGAAGATGGGGCGAGCAGCCGACACCTACGACATTAATATTTGTAGACACTTAGACCGGTACATTTTTGACAGGTTTTCACTTGAATGTTTCACTTTGCACTTTGTCCCCTCCGTGGGGGTTGGTTCTTCTAGGCCGAAGTTCTCGATTCCAGACCCGTCTGACGCCGCCGCTGAAGACGGGGCGAAACCTACGATACATTCATATTTGTAGACCGGTACATTTCGACAAGTTTCCAGACTTCCGGACAGTATTCCGGTTGGGCTTAGAGATATATAATATTTCAAAACTTTCTGGAATCGGGAGAAATCCGACTATCGCAATCGGATGGGGCTATAATGAGAATCCCACCCCCCACCCCCCGAATAGCCGGGGGCGACGTTCTGTTTTGGAAAATATTTTTGAAAATTCCATTTTCCAAATTCCCCATTCTATTTCGGTACCGCCCCATTGGGGCTATCCTGAAGCTTTTTATATCGTTTATATAATATAACCCCCGTTCCGGAGGGTGGGCGGACGGCCGCCGCGACCGTCCCAGCGGAAAATTCTATTCAACGAACTTCGTTTATCCGCTCCGAGACTTATTATAATGACTTGAAATAAGCGTCTATATATACGGCCTTGGAACCTCCAGAGAGAGAGAGAGAGAGAGAGAGTAGGAGCCAAATAGTAAAGTAAACTATAGTTCTAGAAAGTAACGAAAGACGGTGGGGGGGGGGGTTTATTCGACCTCTCCAGGCTAAGGGTAAATAATTTTTCAAACTACAGTTTTCGACCCGTTTTGGGGTGGGGGCGGCCTCTACTTGGTAATATTGGCTGGACTTCGCCTCCATTCAGACCAACGAGTTGGTACAAAAATAAACGATAAAGACTCAATGTCCCGATGGTTTAAGTTCGGATTTTGAAGGGCGTTCCGGGATTCTTTCCGGAGGATTAAGTCCGCAAAGTCCCGTTCCTTCCCTGACAATTCAGCCGCCTCCCGGTATAAATCATTCCGTGTTTCGAATTCCGCGATAATTCGACGACTTTCCTCGATTTTCGCCTTCCCGAAAAAAAGAAAAAAACCCGTGCGTCGCCTAAAGCGGAAATGGCCGCGGGATTTCTTCAATTCGGGGACCGAATTTGGGCGAAATCGGGCCGACTTTTTGGAAATTTCGAAAAATTTTCGATTTTTCACAGCTCCCCTTTCAGGGGCGAAATCGGGCGACTTTTTTAAAATTTTCGATTTTTCAACTCTCATTTCAGGGGCAAGTGTAACTCACTTCGCCACTTTTGACCGAATATGGGCGAAATGGGGCCGACTTTTTGGAAATTTCGAAAAATTTTCGATTTTTCAGCTCTCATTTCAGGGGCAAGTGTAACTGACTTGGCCACTTTTCACCGATTATGGGCGAAATGGGGCCGGCTTTATGGAAATTTCGAAAAATTTTCGATTTTTCAGCTCTCATTTCAGGGGCAAGTGTAACTGACTTCGCCACTTTTCACCGAATAGGGGCGAAATGGGGCCGAATTTTTTTTGAAATTTCGAAAAATTTTCGATTTTTCAGCTCTCATTTCAGGGGCGAGTCTAGCTCGATTCGTGTACCATTTTTGACCGAATACGGGCGACTAAACTATCTCTACGATTATCACTAATTAATTAATTTCCTGCGGGATAACGGCGTAATAAATACAGCGGGAAGATCCACAGATAACCTTTTCCCCAGGGATCTGGCTCACGCGATTTCCAAACACGGGAATAATCCTTCGTCAATCCCGGGGGGTTGGTTTTTTTCTTCCCACTGTACTAGGCGATAGTTAACGCTAATCGTAATGATAATGACAATCGTAAAGACCCCGCTGACCGGAGCGATACTGAAGTTGGCGAACAACCGAAATTTTTTTTTTTTTGTTTTAACTTACCTAAGTCCGTTCATCTTCAAATCGATATATTTAAGGGTTTGCGTTTGAATGAATTTAAAAATATACGTATGGGTTTATAGTTCCTATTAAAATAGCGGGCAATAAGCGAAATAATAAAAAAAAAATTCGCGAAACACTTCGGATACACAATTTACGCGATGCGAAAATAAAAACCAATTTGTGGAATACATTTTCTCGAATTTTCACAGGAAACGTGTTGATATTCAACGTGCGACAGCGCTATTTGGCAGTGTTCGAAATGCTTTCACTCGGTACAAAATGAAAGTCTTTCTCTTTCTCTCTCTCTCTCTCTCTGCAAATGGTGTGGTTCTCTGAATTTTAGCCGACGGAAAATATTTGTAGGACAATTTTCACTTAAGCGGACCTCACTAGGGTAACTTTAGATATTCGGTACAGAAGTACCGATGTACCGAAATCGTAGATTAGGTATTATTTCCCCTACAGTTCTTTATACCCGGGTACAACTTTCACCTCCGTTGCGCCCAATACCGGCCTCTGATTAGGGGCTCTGAAATTGGTTACGGGCCGAATAAAATTATGAAAATTATCCTGAAATTAACCCCCTCCCCCCTCCCCCCCCCCGTCGAAGAGCTACTGAAGACGCCGATAGGTTTTTCGAATTCCCGCCACCGTTCGTCCAGTAAAGTCGGCAAAACGTATTTAAAATTTTGCCTCAATTTTCTGAAGTTTCATAGTGAAAAGACGAAAGTTTAAAAGTTCAATTTCGACTTCGATCGCTGGCACAATCGTTTCATCTTCATCCCTCTAATCCGGTGATCAAACTGAATGACCGTTTTGAAAAATAGCTATATACTCAATTGATTTAAATAGCGTACTATTTAAAGGGGTATTCCAACCCCCCCCCCCCAAGAGCGGTTTCAACAAGAACGTGTGCCACGTGCCCCGATTACAGCCCCAATTGGAACAATTCAATTACACAAATGAGACAAATTTCAAGTATATATTCAAGAATATATATATAATATATATATATATATATATATATATATATATATATATATATATATATATTCACCGATATTATCGACAATTTTCCGGCAAATTTTCCTATTCCCTCTCTCTCTATCTTGAGGAACTCCTCTCTCTCAGGAAGACCTGAAAATAGGTCTTATCAAATTGTCGATCACTTTCGGGGGTTGGGAGGGGTGGTACAGCTCAATATTTTAATGAAATATTTCCCCGAAAATAAAGATTTTTAGACCGTAGATTTTTCACCCCGTTCTCGCCCTCGGTTTCGGTTCTTTCGCCAGGACTGGTTTCTGCGGCTCCGCTCGCCCCGTCTTCAGTAGCGCTGTCACTCGGACAGCACAGTTTTCGGCCCATTCTATATAGAGGCGGATATTTACCGATAACGACCCGGTTATATGACCCTCTATATTATTAAAATGTAAAAAAAAAGAAAAAAAATTGAAAATTCCCTGTCGGCACTTTTATCGGCGATCAAGTGCATTATAGCGTGATGGGGAACTGAAGTGAATTGTTGCGTGTCGGGATAAAGTAGCAAGCTGTACTTTTTTTTTTTTGTGTGTGTGTGTTTTTTCTTCTTTTAATCCGCCAGACAGAGACAGCTTTTAATGTTGGACATGTTCAACATTGGAAAACCGGCAGTTTTTCACCGTTTATTACCGTTAGCCTACTGAAAGTTCCCCTGTAGGTACGCAGCACGAAATCAGGTTGACGTTGTATACCGAAATGATGCATTAGTTTTTTTTTGAGGGGGTTTTTTCAAATTGATAAGACAATTTGATAAGATGTATTTTGGTCTTGAGGAGTTCCTCAAGAGAGAGAGGGAAATCGGAAAATTTGCCGGAAAAGTGGCCGGAGAGTTGTTGTCGATAATATCGGTGAATATATATATATATAGTAGATTAATAATTAAAGTTTCTTTTTTAACAAAATAAAATGAATTCCAAAGTCGAAATGTTGATTACTTTCGGGTACCCCCTAATTAATGCTGTATTGTAATTGTATTTATTGGCTATTGTTTTGTGGTCTGCGAGGGGTTGGAATACCCCGTAGAGTTTGTGGTGTTTCTGTCTCCTGTCTCGCTGCGGTTTGGTCTTTTGCTAGACCGGTTTCGCGGCCGTTCGCCACATCTTCAGTAGCGGTGTCGGGCTATGCGTTTAGGGCGTTAGTTAGCCTGGCTGTAACTAGTTTAACGTACCCGTTTTATGGTCTGCGAGGGGTTGGAATACCCCGTAGAGTTTGTGGTGTTTCTGTCTCCTGTCTCGCTGCGGTTTGGTCTTTCGCTAGACCGGTTTCGCGGCCGTTCGCCCCATCTTCAGTAGCGGTGTCGGGGTATGCGTTTAGGGCGTTAGTTAGCCTGGCTGTAACTAGTTTAACGTACCCGTTTTGTGGTCTGCGAGGGGTTGGAATACCCCGTAGAGTTTGTGGTGTTTCTGTCTCCTGTCTCGCTGCGGTTTGGTCTATTGCTAGACCGGTTTCGCGGCCGTTCGCCCCATCTTCAGTAGCGGTGTCGGGCTATGCGTTTAGGGCGTTAGTTAGCCTGGCTGTGACTAGTTTAACGTACCCGTTTTGTGGTCTGCGAGGGGGGGTTGTAATACCCCTACCTGGACCAACACCGCTACTGAAGACGGACGCGGGACAAACCTTGAACTGTATCGCGTCTATTTACGCCGCAATAAGTCCGCTGATAGTAGTAGTATTCAGACGGAAGCTGAGATTGAAGAGAATGCGTACTTAAACACTGCCGTAGAGCGGGTTCCCGTGCCAAGAATGCGCGTAACGCCCAGTCCACCGAAGATTGCACAATATAGCCGTCATCCGCGCGGTTTAGTTCGCAGTTGTAAGGCCGAGTTTCGGAATATCGAGACTTAAATTAAAACCCGGCCGCGCCCCATTCAAACCGGTCTCGTTATACAACAGCCGAACCGTGAACTGCGCCGGGCCCGGTTCACCGGGCTTCCGGTACCGACCACTGTCCAGACGGTACATTTCATATTTCCGGCAACAGTGGAAAAAAACAGCGCGAAAAAAAACGGAAAAAATGAAAAAAAATTGTTGGCTCGAACTGGGTGGAGACGGCGCGGGTTCGAGACCTGCTCAACGGGCCCAATATACATATTGATATTTATACGTTAATAATTAGCGCGGAACTTACCACGGAACGACTTATTGTCCGAATTGGGAGGAAAGACTTCGACCGTGCAAAAAATATATCCTTTACCGATGTAAAATCCTCTGAATTACGCGTTTAAGTCTCTCGTAGAGGGCCGCCAATTTATCTCTGAAAATAAAATAATTACGCGTCAATATATATTGAAATCTGTACAACCGTTGAAAGGGGACGAAAGTAGAGGCGAATTGCGAAAGTGCATTGTGCGTTTCGATTACCAGAATTGTACACATAGTGTGTATATAGGAGGTCAAAAAGTAGAGGCGAATTTAGGGGTTGTTTTTCGAAAAATATTTTTCGCGATCTCGTCAAGTTTTCCTCTCCCTTTTCAGTTTTGGGAACGAGAAAAAGGTTACAGGGTGTTATTAGTGTCCCAAAAATTCCAGTTTTTCCTAAATGGGTAAAAATCGAAAACGAACCCCCCCCCAAAAGAAAAGCGGCTTTAAAATTCACAACGGTTGAAATTGTCGGCATAACTCAGAAGATACACGAGGCTACAAAAAAAAAACACCCTTAGATTTAATACACTTATTCAAGGTGAAATCTAAAATTCGGCGACACTTTTTGAATACTTTGATACTTTTATCGTACATGTTAAAATGTAAATAGACGAAGCTGCATTGAATTCAAAGTTTGGTAAACAAGCACGATATCAGTCCAAAGTTGAGTTAGTTGAATCGAAAACATCATCTACAACGTAAAACTTTATGCCGCGAAGGGAATTTTCTTTGATATTCAATTCTGAACCAATTTATATTACTACCCGTTTGCTGTAACCTGGACGCTGTAATTAATTAATGACCGATTCTAATAGCAGTGAAATTACATTGAAACACACCGAATACAGTTCAGTTTTGAATTACAACCGTTTGAAAATGGAAGATAGACTAGAACTGGGAGTGGTTTAGGAGGACGGGGAGAAAGGGGGCGGAGGGAGCGGAACTTGAGGAACCGGGATTTTAGGGACTCAGCCGACTGTCCTGGGTATGTTGAGAGGTCATCGTGGATTGTCTGTGGTCAGAAACATACCCCCGGGGAGCATTAAGGATGTGGTAGGAAGGACTTTTGTCTGGAATCTCTGGATTCGGGCGATGTCGGATGTCCTCCTGGAGGTACCCAGCATAGCTCTCTATACCGTCAATTTTGATGTCCTCAACGGCCTTAAGAGTCCAAATTTTCTGTTCAAGTCGAGATTCTATTGAGTCTTGAGAGGATTAGGATGAGGAGAAAGGCGGAGGGAGTGGAACTTGAGGAACCGGGATTTTAGGGACTCAGCCGACTGTCCTGGGTATGTTGAGAGGTCATCGTGGATTCTGTGGTTAGAAACATATCCATGGGGAGCATTAAGGATGTGGTAGGAAGGACTTTTGTCTGGAATCTCTGGATTGGGGCGATGTCGGATGTCCTCCTGGAGGTACCCAGCATAGCTCTCTATACCGTCAATTTTGATGTCCTCAATGGCCTTAAGAGTCCAAATTTTCTGTTCAAGTCGAGATTCTTTTGAGTCTTGAGAGGATTAGGAGGATGAGGAGAAAGGGGCGGAGGGAGTGGAACTTGAGGAACCGGGATTTTAGGGACTCCGTCGACTGTCCTGGGTATGTTGAGAGGTCATCGTGGATTGTCTGGGGGGGGAGCATTAAGGATGTGCTAGGAAGGACTTTGGATGTTGGATGTCTCGGTGGAACCCGGCATAGCTCTCTATACCGTCAATTTTGATGTCCTTAACGGCCTTAAAAGCCCGAAATTTTCGTTTTAAGTCGGGAATTTCACGCCGTTCATTCAATTGAACGCCCTTCCGCGTCAGTGAAACGGAAAGTGAACGCTGCCATCAGGAATGGAATGGATATAAAGGCGAGGGGGGTGAGGGGGGAAAAAGAGAAAGGGAGACAATTTAACGGCCAACCGATTCAACCCTGAACGCTGTAGACGCCGAACGTACACTATACGTTGTGGTCCAAAAAAATGTATCCACCGTTTAAAAGTCCATAAGTTGGAAACTGATTGACGGAATTGTATATCTTTTTGATGGAAAGTGTAGCTTAAAGTCCAACTTAAAGCTGTATCACACACTCTAGGTGTTCGTACTGTTTATATTATCTATCTGGCACTATTTATGGACAACGTGTTGGAACAACAGAATGGAGGCGGAAGATTCAAATTTTCAGTTACGCCCTGCGGGTTGAAATTTTCTACTGGTACTAGGTGGAAGTGCTGTCGCGTTGCTTGTTACAGTGTACAGCTGTATAAAATTGAAGGGCAGGTGAATGCCGCGGCATTGCCAGATGTTTGACAGGTGTCCGAATTACAGTTCCGTAATAGTGAAAGCATCTGTGCTTTCGGTTGGGCACTTTACTGCCGTATAAAAAAGTTCACCGGTAAGCGGTATCGAGGCCCCGGACACGTCTGGCCGGTGTACCGCGACCGCCCTAATTAGATCTATTCGCCCTTATGTAAAAAAAATTTTCAACTCTTCTATACATTCATATTAGAGTAGCACTAGTAAAAAAAAATATTCAAATTCGAGTGACCACTTCCATTTCAGGACCCTTTCTTATCTGTAAGGAAAGTGCAGGATTACGTGGAGTTAGTAACGTAGGATCAGAGTTGTGTACAATTCTGTATCGGAATATTGTTATATTTTTGTACGGCGAGGTAGCCGGCAAACGGGACTTAATGTTTGAATTGAACGGGGGAAATATAAGTCGGGACTTATATTATTTCTTCTGTCGTTTTGGAAAATAGAAACAAAATGTCCATTTCGTAGCTGTTTGAGGCCGGTTTAGGTCGCGTCAAAAACATTTTTTAACACTACTCAACCTCTGTCCTCAGCGGTCAACCTCATGTTGTGTTCATGTCCATGTTGTGTTCATGTCCATGTTGTGTTCATGTCCATGTTGTGTTCCATGTCCATGTTGTGTTCATGTCCATGTCCATGTTGTGTTCATGTCCATGTTGTGTTCATGTCCATGTTGTGTTCATTCATGTCCATGTCCATGTGTTCATGTCCATGTTGTTTCATGTCCATGTGTTCATGTCCATGTCATGTGTTCATGTCCATGTTCATGTCCATGTTCATGTCCATATTGTGTTCATGTCCATGTTGTGTTCATGTCCATGTTGTGTTCATGTCCATTGTGTTCATGTCATGTTGTGTTCATGTTGTGTTCATGTCCATGTTGTGTATTCATGTCCATGTTCATGTATGTGTGTCCATGTCCATGTGTTCATGTCATGTCCATGTGTTCATTCATGTCCATGTTGTGTTCATGTCATGTCATATCATGTCCATGTTCATTGTGTTCATGTCCATTGTGTGTCATGTCCATGTTGTGTTCATGTCCATGTGTTCGTGTCATGTCCATGTTGTGTTCATGTCCATGTTGTGTTCATGTCCATGTTGTGTTCATGTCCATGTTGTGTTCATGTCCATGTTGTGTTCATGTCCATGTTGTGTTCATGTCCATGTTGTGTTCATGTCCATGTTGTGTTCATGTCCATGTGTTCATGTCCATGTTGTGTTCATGTCCATGTTGTGTTCATGTCCATGTTGTGTTCATGTCCATGTTGTGTTCCTGTAATTCTTGTAATTGCATACAAATCATTCCAAATACCAGTGTACTTTAATTATATAATTACTATTGATTAGGTAAAGGTTAGACATTAAACGCTGCGATTGTAATTTTCCCCAGAAATTAACCCCTAACTGGATAAAATGTAACGTTGTCACTATTACCTCAATGTTGAAGTATTGTGCAGTAAAATTTGTCCAGGTACTTTCGGTGTAAAAGTGCCATCAACTCGTGGTTTTCACCTGGAATACCCCATTCAAAAGAATCGACTTGAACAGAAAATTTTGTACTCTTGAGGCCGTCACTGAAACTGACATCTGAATTGACCTATAAGTAACAGAACTGACAATATACAATACCTGTATATATGAGCTATTGGGTCCGTAGAAGGCCCCAGTTGGTCCAAGAGAAGGACGACTTTCGAAGAACAGATCGAAGAAGAGGATTCTCTTCTGGACAATAAGAATGGGAACAGCTGTGCCGGGTACCGGAAAGACATCCACAACGTACAAAGTCCTAAGTACCGTCCTTAACGCCCCCAGACAGTCGGACGAAGTCACAAAGTCCCGGTTCCTGAAGTTCGAGGAATTACAAATTGAATCTAATATATCGTATAGTTCGAATCTATAACGGGTGGAATCGCGCCGACTTTCAATTAAGTGAAACCGGTCTGGAAATACGATCGGGCGACATTGGCTGAGTCATTGCCTGGACGGGTGGGGGTGGGGGAAATAATGCACGATATAAGTAAGGGGTGAAAAGGGGTGAAGGGGAGAGGAGAAACCGCAATTATTTAGTCGCCGGCCCAATAGATCGGTTTCAGCCCTTAACCGCTACTCTACTGCTTCGTTCTATCCATTGTCTATTATTGTTGTTAGTAGTTTCAGCCGAAAATCTATTTATCGCCCTAAGCACCGGAGCATAGTTGGGGTGGGTGGGGAGGTTCATCAGGGTCCTGAAGAGATTTCTCTCGGTATTGGGGCTGAAATTAAGACCCCATTACTGGGATATATCCTGTAAATTATGTTCAAAACGTGTCCTGCATATAAGATGAAAATGTATTTTGAAATAAATTTCCCTTTTGGTCACGATTACGGGCCATTTGGTCGGTGCATTTTCGCAGATTACAGGATAGTTTTTTTTTATTCGGCCCAGGTTTTGACCCGGCTCCCTCCAGAGCCAAGGGGGGGGGTGGGGTGTTTAAGCGCTCGCCGTGTTTAAAACTCTTTTCGGCCCGCATTCCCGTTTGGGCGGCCGCTCTTTGTAATAAATCAATTAGGTTCTAATCTCGGATGACCCAGTTGGGGCCTAAACGGTGGGGCGTAACTAAATTGTACATTATTTCGTATCAATCCTTTTTTTTACCCCCGTCCCCCACTTCTCCTCTATCCGTTTTTCTTTTCTCACCCTACTCGTGACCGAGTACCGTTGGTGGCGACCCAGTTTAAGGGTGTAAGAACGGCGGTTTACGAACCGATTCAGGAACCCCCGCCCTGACCCGTCATCAACAACCCCGTTTAAACTGTGTAAATATTTCAACGGAGTTGAACTGCGTTGTGGGGCGGCAATATTTCAGCCCTTATTTCGACCACGCCACTTGAACTGTTCCTAATACTGTAGTGACAGAGCCCAATTCCCAGTTAAATTTCGAACCGGTTCACAGTGAAGTATTTCACCCCTTGGTTGCAAAATAACGCCGTATTTCTTTCACCCCCCCCCATGTCTGTAGTAGTAACATGTCGGGTCTCGGGAGAAAGCGTCGGGCATTTCACCCCGTGACGGGAGTGTTAAAAATTAACAATTTACAGTACAATAAAGGGTGTAAATTCTCCACAGAGATTTGTGTGTCGGTGTTTATGAATAGTGCGGTTGACTTCACCAATCGAAATGCACGATATTCCAAAAGCGGCGGTTTTACGACACCTTTCCGTCTCTCCGATCTAATTTTTTTTTTTTTTTTTGGGGGGGGTCCTTATTGATATTTCACGCCGTGATATATATATATATATATATCGGTATATTGGCAGGATGCAGAAGGAGAGCGACTCCTCCTGCTCCTCCACCTCCTCATCCTGCTCCTCCTGAAGCAGGAGCCGGTCGGAAAAAAACCGGTCGACCTCGGTGATTAACCCAGCCCCCAGATTTTGGTTTTACCCCGTCCGCGGTCGTACTTCGTCAAGCCGCGACTCTCAAGTGTCCTTTTCAAGTGCCGAAAACAATAAAGAAAGTCTCGAGAAGAGACTGGACCAAAAAGGAAAAAATGTCCTCAACTTCAGCAGTCTCATTCTTCGAGTCCGAGCCCAGGACCTCTTTCTTTATCAACTCCCGATTTTCGGGCCCGTAAGTCGGCCCGGTCGTTTAAAACTTTGTTAAGCCTCTCTGTAGCCGGATAATGGAAGCTCGTGTTATGCAAGAACAGCAAGTTGTTGCACCGGTCAGGCGAGCCAATTACAAGCTCTCCTCCTCCTCCTCCTCCTCCTCCTCCTCCTCCTCCTCCTCCTCCTCCTCCTCCTCCTCCTCCTCCTCCTCCACCTCCTCCACTTCCAGGGGGGCAAACTGGCCGCCATTTCCAGCCTTACTTGACCAACAATCGCTTTTGGAACAATATTCCGCGTAACGTTTTAACACGGGGTTAGTTTCCAATTGAATCTTCAGTAGCATCCCGGTAGTAACAACATACGAGCTACGCGTACGGACGGGGCTTCTACTTACGATAAGAAGTTACGACGTCCCGCAGCAGCATCCCGGCAGTAACAGTGGAGCGCTGTCACTACACAGTGTTACTGCCTACGATCCACGTCTATTTCGTCCGCCTGAGTACTGTCGGGGATATTCCACAACCGTAGTCTCCTACAATTGGAATTCGTCCCGTTAAAGTCCAATCACTGGGAAAGACAGGAATTTTATTATCGGCATAAATTCTACTTGCGATAAGAAGTTTTCGAATTATTAAATAATTCATAAAAAATTCTTAAGAAATTCTTAAAAAAATCTTAAAAATTCTTAAAAATTCTTAAAAATTCTTGAAAAATTCTTAAAAATTCTTAAAAATTCTTGAAAATTCTTAAAAATTCTTAAAAATTCTTAAAAAATTCTTAAAAAATTCTTGAAAAATTCTTGAAAAATTCTTGAAAAATTCTTGAAAAATTCTTGAAAAATTCTTGAAAAATTCTTGAAAAATTCTTGAAAAATTCTTAAAAATTCTTGAAAAATTCTTGAAAAATTCTTGAAAAATTCTTGAAAAATTCTTGAAAAATTCTTGAAAAATTCTTGAAAAATTCTTGAAAATTCTTGAAAATTCTTGAAAAATTCTTGAAAAATTCTTGAAAAATTCTTGAAAAATTCTTGAAAAATTCTTGAAAAATTCTTGAAAAATTCTTGAAAAATTCTTGAAAATTCTTGAAAATTCTTGAAAAATTCTTGAAAATTCTTGAAAAATTCTTGAAAATTCTTGAAAAATTCTTAAAAATTCTTAAAAAAATTCTTAAAAATTCTTAAAAATTCTTAAAAAAATTCTTGAAAAAATTCTTAAAAATTCTTAAAAAATTCTTGAAAAATTCTTGAAATTCTTAAAATTCTTAAAAATTCTTAAAAAATTCTTGAAAATTCTTGAAAATTCTTAAAAATTCTTGAAAATTCTTGAAAAATTCTTGAAAAATTCTTGAAAAAAAAATTCTTGAAAAATTCTTGAAAAATTCTTGAAAAAAAATTCTTGAAAAAATTCTTAAAAATTCTTGAAAATTCTTGAAAATTCTTGAAAAATTCTTAAAATCTTAAAAATTCTTGAAAAAAAAAATTCTTAAAAATTCTTGAAAAATTCTTGAAAAATTCTTGAAAAATTCTTGAAAAATTCTTGAAAAATTCTTGAAAAATTCTTGAAAAATTCTTGAAAAATTCTTGAAAAATTCTTGAAAAATTCTTAAAAATTCTTAAAAATTCTTAAAAATTCTTGAAAAAATTCTTAAAAATTCTTAAAAATTCTTGAAAAATTCTTGAAAAATTCTTGAAAAATTCTTGAGACAGGAATTTTATTATCGGCATAAATTCTACTTGCGATAAGAAGTTTTCGAATGCAATTCGATCGGGGGCTGACATCTTCAGTAGCATCCCGCCGGTAATACCGTACGTAGTACCGTAGCGACCGTAGATTATGTCTCCTATCGCTGTGGTTTTAGACGCCGGTTTCACGGCCGCTCGCCGTCTTCAGTAGTCACTCTCTGTTGTGTCGCCCACTTCGACCGACATAGACTTGAGCCCATTAACAAAGAAAGACGAACGAAACGTACAAAGTGCCAAAAGTGACAGTAGCACAGCGCTACTGAAGATGGCGAGCGGCCGTGAAACCGCAGCGAGAGGAACACTGCAAATCAAATAGTAATCTTAACAGGACATAAAATCTATATTTGAAATGAGCCGAAACGACCTGACTGAGGGCTGTGAAATCGCCACGGTTTCGGCCGCTCGCCATCTTCAGTAGCGCTGTGTCAGTCACTTTTGCCACTTTCGATGTTTTTCGGGGGAGGGCATCCTCACTGCCCACTGTCACTGTCACTTGTACAGCGTAATAAAATATTTTATTTTCCAATGTGATATAACTTTAAGTTTAAACTATTATCCTGGCGGAAGGCCTTAGTACGGATCTTGTTATAATAAAGTTTCGATCCCCTGAGAAGAATTTCTCAGTATTTGCTCAATATCTGTATTGTTTCGGGCATCAGTTGTTCTCAAAAGTCAATTCGTCTCTAGTTTCGGGTCGAAACAAATTCGAAATTAAAATCAATCGTGCCCTCAATCAAAGAGTTCTAATCAAAAGCAAAATAAAATCACCGCAACAAGAGGTCAACAAGTGTATTTTAAGTACGTCAGAGAGGAGAGAGAGAGAGAGAGAGAGAGGGAGAGAGAGAGAGAGAGAGGAGAGAGAGAGAGAGAGAGAGAGAGAGAGAGAGAGAGAGAGAGAGAGAGAGGGAGAGAGAGAGAGAGAGAGAGGAGAGAGAGAGAAGAGAGAGAGACGAGAGAGAGAGAGAGAGATCTGGATCCGTTGACTAAATATAGAGGACAAAATTCGAATTGAGTACACGGGTCATCATATCTTCAATTTAGGCCAATTTTCCAACAAACGGTCAAACGGTGGATACAATTTTTCTTTTTTTTTGTTTCTAGGACCCTTTTTTCTCTATTGCCTCGTATATTGCTCAATTTACAAAACGGACTGATTTACTTTCTAATCGATTTGCTGAAAGTTCCTCTGTGTAATGTCAGGGCGTGTGCCGGACCGACAACGCCCCTGCGCTTTTAAAGCCCCCACCCCGGGCATTTTAAGAACGCTCAAACTATATACACGTTGTGGCTGTAAAATAACGCTCATCTCGCTTTGGTTCGGTCATTCGCTAGACCGGTTTCGCGGCCGCTCGCCCCATCTTCAGTAGCGCTGTGTCAGTCACTGTCGGGTATGCGTTTGGGGTGTTACTGAGATACTCGACAATTTTGTAAAATTTTCATCCCCAACCTCGTATCAATATTTTGATTTTATGATGAAATTCATTCTCGAAAATGTTCGCCTTTTTAGTGATAAAATCGAAGGACACAGCTTGATTGATAGTCGATTTTGCAAAATTTCTTAAATCGGTAAAATTTGTTTTTCCGGCAGATTCGAATAAAACGCGATTATTTTAAAGCATTTTCAAATATCAATAGGGTCCGTTTCTTTGCCCAAAAAACCTTGAAACCGACGACGAAAATTTTCGTCCGGTACTTTTTTTTAGTGACTCGATAAAATATTCGAAGGGCGGATAACCCCACAGGTTGATGTGCAATCCAGCCCCTTCGAATTTTTGGTTGAAAACACGGATTGAAAAGTAGGGGGATCTACTGTTCTGATGATGGAAACACCCCGGAGAGGACTCAGGAAGGAAAGGCGTAAAATAAGCCTCGTTTCCGTATCAACAACGGAGGGCCGACTGATCCCCAGACAGGTTTGTGAAAGGGGTCAGAAATACCGTTTCAGGAACCAAACGGTCCCCACGTAATTCGTGTTGTCCCAGGGAGGGCACCCTTCTTGATCACCCCCCTTGCCCTCGGTTTCAGTACAGGCTGACTGATCAGATCAGGTGCAATTCCAGCCCTTCAGACTTGATTCTAGCGCTCTTTAGGGCCGCAAAACGGTGCAAAAGGGCCGCAGGATGCCCTGTAGGACCTTGTGGCGGATCATTTCCCTGTAATCAGGGGACACAAACGTGTCTTAATCCAGGGGACGATCTACTCTTCTGATGATGGAAAACACCCCGAGAGGGCCTTTGGGAAGGAAAGGCGAAAACCCTTCCGATGAAGCCTCGGGTTTCCGTACAGAGGAAAAATTCCTCAACAACGGAGGGCCGACTGATAACCCCCAGACAGGTTTGTGATAAGATCAGGTGCAATTCCAGCCCTTCAGACTTGATTCTAGACCGTTTCTCTTTAGACACTCAGGAACCGGGCAAAACGGTGCAAAAGGGCCGCAGGATGCCCGGGGTAGGACCTTTGGGGCGGAGGTCGTTTCCCCTGTAATCGGGGGGGACACAAACGTGTCTTAATTCCAGGAGGGGATGATCTACTATTCTGATGATGGAAAACACCCCCGAGAGGGCCTTTGGGAAGGAAAGGGCGAAAAACCCTTCCGATGAAGCCTCGGGTTTCCGTACAGAGGAACAATTCCTCAACAACGGAGGGCCGACTGATAACCCCCAGACAGGTTTGTGATAAGATCAGGTGCAATTCCGGCCCCTTCGGACTTGATTCCAGACCGTTCCTTTTCGGACACTCAGGAACCGGCTGGACATCTGTCCTCTGGACAGGATAATCTGCCGGCTTAGTCGTACCACCTTTATTAAAGTCCAAGTGCCGTAATAATTGAAGCGCCCGAAGTAGTTTTATCGTCGTGACGGATACAAATAATGCCGTTTTCCAGTAATCTCCGTATCTCCATAAAAACTGGCTTTCGGGACCGAACAAATGGGCCATTTTGTGGAACTACCGCGTTACACGAAGCCGGGGGCTCCGGTTCGAAATATAATTAATCGAAATCCGTTGTCTGTAAATCGCGTTATTCGGACTTCTATTCGGAGGATTAACGGTACAGAAGAAAAAAAACCCTGGAGCTCAAAGTGATTTACGGCTATTTATTTTAATCGGCCGAAGATAAAATTACATGAGGTCAATTCTGGAATAACGGCCTTCCAGAGTCCAGATTTTCAATTTTCAAAGTTCAACTGAGTTATCTTGAAATTAGGTGAATTCCTCAAGTAAGTCCCAGATTTTCAAGACAATCCACGATGACCTCTCAACATGGTCCATACAGTCGACTTTGAGTCCCTAAATCCCGGTTCCTCAAGTCACTCTTAAGTAAGGACATCAAGTCAGGATCTTCCAGATATTACCGAAATTGGCTGAAAAGGTAGGATGAATCCTCAAGTAAGTCTTAGAACATGTGGCCAGAGGACATCAGAGAGAGATTCAGGCAAAAGTCCTTCCTAGCACATCCTTAATGCTCCCCTCTGTGACCACTCAACATATGCAGGACAGTCGACGGAGTCCCTAAAATCCCGGTTCCTCAAGTTCCACTCCCTCCGCCCCTTTCTCCTCATCCTAATCCTCTCAAGACTCAAAAGAATCTCGACTTGAACAGAAAATTTGGACTCTTAAGGCCATTAAGGACATCAAAATTGACGGTATAGAGAGCTATGCTGGGTTCCTCCAGGAGGACATCCGACATCGCCCCAATCCAGAGATTCCAGACAAAAGTCCTTCCTACCACATCCTTAATGCTCCCCCCTGGAGTATGTTTCTGACCACAGACAATCCACGATGACCTCTCAACATACCCAGGACAGTCGACGGAGTCCCTAAAATCCCGGTTCCTGAAGTTCCACTCCCTCCGCCTTTCTCCTCATCCTAATCCTCTCAAGACTCAAAAGAATCTCGACTTGAACAGAAAATTTGGACTCTTAAGGCCGTTAAGGACATCAAAATTGACGGTATAGAGAGCTATGCTGGGTTCCTCCAGGAGGACATCCGACATCGCCCCAATCCAGAGATTCCAGACAAAAGTCCTTCCTGCCACATCCTTAATGCTCCCCCCTGGAGTATGTTTCTGACCACAGACAATCCACGATGACCTCTCAACATACCCAGGACAGTCGACGAAGTCGCAAAATCCCGGTTCCTCAAGTTCCACTCCTTCCGTCTCCTCAAGACAGTTCCTCTCAAGACTCAAAAGAATCTCGACTTGAACAGAAAATTTGGACTCTTAAGGCCGTTAAGGACATCAAAATTGACGGTATAGAGAGCTATGCTGGGTTCCTCCAGGAGGACATCCGACATCGCCCCAATCCAGAGATTCCAGACAAAAGTCCTTCCTACCACATCCTTAATGCTCCCCCCCCCCTCCGGGGGTATGTTCCTGACCACAGACAATCCACGATGACCTCTCAACATACCCAGGACAGTCGGCTGAGTCCCAAAAATCCCGGTTCCTCAAGTTCCACCCCCTTTTCTCCTCCGAGACATTAAAACATTCAACGTTTCTACCGATAACTGTAGACAGTTGATTGTACAAGTTGGGCCCTCGCCCAAGCGCCCTCCCTCGCCCTTTTGTTTACGTCATTTACCGTCACGTCGCCCTCGGCAACGGCCCTCGTTTGATCCATTCGGCCCCCACTCCCTTCATCGATTATGGATTGGCTCCACCAAAGGTCACTGTACAATGTACGAGGTCCGTTTGGGATTTTTTTTTCCCTCCTCAATTTTAGCCCTTCGTGTGTACTCTTTTAGGCGGAAATTACGGTTTCAGTAACGGTCTTGAAAGTCCAAATATTTTTCTGAGACTCGTCGACGTTTCGCAACCCTTATTTCTGTCCCGTCCTCAGGGTCCGACTGAAGAAGGGTGGTGGTTCTACGTATACGAGGTCTGTTCAAAGAGTATCGCGAATTTAGGGGTTTTTATCAAAAATTATCTATCTATTTTATATACACGTTGTGCCAAAAAAAAAACTTAAAAAAATGGTTAAATCTTTCAATATTTCAAGAATTATCTATTGCACTGTATCCAGCTAAATTCTGAGTAATTTTTCACGCGTTTTTCTCAATACTTTGTAGATTAATAATTAAATTTTATTTTTTTATTAATTAATTTTTTTATTAATTAATAAAATTAATTCGAAAGGTCGATTACTTTCCCCCAAATATATTTTTAACACAATTATTTTTCCACCTGTAACTCTCGTTTAATTTTTATTACTCCAAACGCTAGTACTTGCTCTTCATGAAAATGTTCAAATCCTCAGACAATATGAATATTATCAGATATATTATAATTATTACAATAATAATTTCTTACGGCTTATCGATATATTGGCAATATTAAATATTTATTCATAATTTCGGAGTTGGGAACGGATTATTTTTAAATTAAATTGAAATCTAAAATCGAGCTTAATTTAAACAGCACCAAAATACTCCTAAAATCATAATTTCATATATAATAGAAAAAACATTTTTACAACATTTGAGGATTCGTCAAATAAAAAAATTGATTTATAGCATTATAGGGTTTTAGTTATATAAAGTAAATGCATTTTTTTATTAACATTTACACACGATAATAGTATTCAAATGCAAGATAATTTTTGTACAATTAGTATCGCAGTAATTTACTGATTTCCATTTTGTATTTTATTGTACTCCGCGGATGGCAAAATTTTATTTATGGTGGTATCTCAGTGATAAAATTCTTTTTGCAGTTAACAATTTAATATTTTTATCTTTGTGTAACAAATTCATGAATTTGTGTCTTGTGATTTATTTTCAACAATACATAACATACCCGAAACTGGCATGAATTGATGAAACGCACCGAAATCATTTCCTCTCCGCTATCGGTTTAAAATTAATTAAATCTACAGTCAACATTCTACAGTAGAATACATTTTTTTTTTTAATAATAATAAAGCGCATCGACACCGATATATTTTTTTAATTGTTCGACATATAATTGTAGGTGAAATTTTGAATTAAAAAATTAATTACAGTGAGTAATTGCCACGGTGATAATAATTTTTTGAACTTTAAATGCACCGAACGGTTTAATGGGGTTGTACCTAATTTAAAATTGTCATATTTTTAATGTCCACAATATGCAAAAAATCCTCCATTATTATTCCATTTATCCGATTTTCCAGAAGCTTAACTTCTCATTGTTGATTTAAATTTCTTATATTAAAAAAAAATGATGAAACTTTTATGTCGGTCATAAAACCGCTTTACGTTGTCGTACCGTTTATTGTATTTCATGCTATAATTATGTAATTTCTGTATGTATGTTTTGCACAGCTGAAATTGGCCTGTTTTTAAGTGTATATTTTTCTATTTACAATTTTCTCCCATTTATTGGCTTTACGCTGTAATAAATTGTTCAGCCCCCGTTTAATTTTTATCATGAAACGATGAATAATATTTATTAATATCCCTTGTTTTTTTTTTTTTTTATTTACAACACCAGCATTACGTACAGAATTTTCAAAATATTCTTCGACGTGGCCGACTTTGAATTTTTTGCCATTTTTGAGAACATAAATTAAAATTCTTGTGACATAAAATTATTCGATGAGTGCGATTAACTTTGCTGTGACCTGCAGATATATATATATATATATATATATATATATATCTTCCTATTACATTTTGAATGTTCCTGAATCTTCCTGAATCTGATCTCCTTCAATCTACCTGAATCTCCTTCAATCTTCCTAATCTTCCTGAATGTTCCTGAATGTTTGAATCTTCACAGATCTTTAAATGCCTTCCTTTGCTTCCTGAATGTTTCCTGAACCTAAATCTTCCTAAATGTTCCTATCTGCCTGAATCTTCCTGATCTCCTTCAATCTACCTGATCTCCTTCAATCTACCTGGATCTCTTTATATCTTGCAATCTACCTGATCTCCTTAGTCTTCCTGATGTTCTGGATCTTTAAATCTTCCTAAATCTTACAGATCTGCCTGAATCTTCCTTTTTGAATCTCCTTCCAATCTTCAGATCTCCTTCTGATCTTCCCTGAATCTTCTGGATCTTCCTGGACCTAATCTTCTAAATATTCGCAAATCTTTGAATTCTTCCTGGATCTCCTTATTTTTTGGGCTGAATCTCAATGATCTACCTGGATCTTGTCTTTACTGGATCTCATTGATCTGCACCGGATCTCCTTTCAATCTTCCTGAATGTTCCTGATCTTCTAATCTTCCTAGTATTCCTGAATCTGCTGGATCTGCCTGGAATCTCCTGATCTCTTCTCACTTCAGTCTTTAGATCCTTCTGGAATCTCCAGACCTCTCTAATCTTCCTGAATCTCCTTCCAATCCTGATCCTTCAATCTACTGAATCTTCTTCAATCTTCCTGAATCTTCCAATAAACCCTTCTTAATCATTTAATCACTGAATCTCCTTCAATCTTTCCTGAATGTTCCTGAATCTTCCTAATACCCTGACCCTTCTGAATCCTTCAATCTGACCTTCCTGGATCTGGTTTTGATCTTGCCATGGAATCTTCCTGGATTGAATCTTCCTAAATATTCCTGAATTGCATGGTTCCTGAATCTTCCCTCCTTATGGCTTTGGATGAATCTTTGAATCTTCCTGAATCTCCTTTCAAGATCTCCTGAATTCAACTGAATCTCCTGGATCTCCTGAATCTTGGATCAATCTACCTGAATCTTCCTAAATCTTACTATCTGATCTTCCTATTCCTAAATCTTCCTGAATCTGCCTGAATCTTCCTGAATCTCCTTCAATCTACCTGAATCTCCTTCAATCTTCCTGAATCTTCCTGAATGTTCCTGAACCTTCCTAAATCTTCCTAAATATTCCTGAATCTGCCTGAATCTTCCTGAATCTCCTTCAATCTACCTGAATCTCCTTCAATCTACCTGAATCTCCTTCAATCTTCCTGAATCTCCTTCAATCTACCTGAATCTCCTTCAATCTTCCTGAATGTTCCTGAATCTTCCTAAATCTTCCTAAATATTCCTGAATCTGCCTGAATCTTCCTGAATCTCCTTCAATCTACCTGAATCTCCTTCAATCTTCCTGAATCTTCCTGAATGTTCCTGAACCTTCCTAAATCTTCCTAAATATTCCTGAATCTGCCTGAATCTTCCTGAATCTCCTTCAATCTACCTGAATCTCCTTCAATCTACCTGAATCTCCTTCAATCTTCCTGAATCTTCCTGAATCCTCTCTTTTCGAGGTTGGGGTGGAAAATTGTACAAAAATTGTCGCACGAACGGAATTTTTCCCTTTTAAAAATTGTAAATTTTTTTTTCCTCCGACACTAATTGTTGTTATTGTAGGGCGTCGATAAAAAAAAAAATAAATTTTTTCTATATTCATTTCTAATAATATCTATACTCGTATACGATATAAATTTGAATCTGGGGGCCGGGATAAAAAATTTTATTTCGTGAAAATGGCCCGCCGTCCGCAAAAAGAATATTAATAGGAGTTTTTTTATTGCAGCCAATAAAAAAAAAATTACGACCAGGAGAGGAGCTCATAAACTGCTGTATATGTGGCTAAAGTTGCATGACGGTCATAGATGCATTTTACGGGGGAATGCACTCGCGATTCGGCGTTCAATAAACTGTTAATATTAATAGAATTACAAAAAAAAAAAAAAAAAATATTTTTGTACGAAAATAACGTTTTCTCATACCTTGACTAGATTGAAATTGTCCGGGAACCAATTTTTGTCTTTTCCATTTTCCGTAGTTTCTGTTTTTCTTTTTCAACACATAAGTCCCCATTTCCTCTTGCAGATTTCCACTGTAAAAAGAAAAAAGAAAAAAACATTTTTTTTTTTGAAAAATTATTTGAAAAATATTAAAAGATTTCTAACTGAAAATTGACGACGGCTACAATAAAAAAAAACCCTAGATAGAAGTGTTAATTTCTTTTTTCAATTTCTGTTTTCAGGTAAGCATCCAGTTCAATTCCGCATGACACACTAAATGTGAGTAATTTACATCGATTTCGTACAATTTGCTACCGAAAGGTAATTGAATTACGCATGCCTGTCCAAGTGCAATGATTACGATAGGAAATTTATTTATTTCATTTCACGAATTCATTGTCATTTCTCGCTGTAGTTAAAATTTTGAATACGGATCCGGATTGATTGGATTCCCTTTGTGCTATTGATTGAGTGGGCGAATTGAAAATCTCCCCGCAGAATTTATATTTTTATTGTCGAAAGATCATACCGAATCATTTCGTGTTTCCATATCGTTTTCTGATAAGTCTGATAAGAAAATATAAACTTTTTTTTCAGTATACCTTCGACAGTCCCACTAACCCCAGAAAAATACTGTTAATACGGCTATGAATCAGGCCTGATTAGGTTGGATTAATTTATATAAAATATATCCAATATTACAGTATTTTTTTTACGTATAATTCAGTTCCCACAATTTTTTATAGGGGTTGTGATTCTGATCGTGGTGATTAATTGGGAATATGTCTCAAAACGAGATGTAAAATTCGAATAACTGTAATTATTTAACTGTAATTTTACCCGCAGAAAATAGGAACAGACTCAAAACTATACAAAGTGGCTAAAAAATATAATATTAAAATAAAATAATATATTTTCACCGTCGATAATAAGTTCTCCGCGTGGCCGTAGATAGCGCCGGCATCTCAATATAGGTTCCGACACCGGCCGATAGGTGGCGCGCCTCAGCGGGTCGGCGGTCAAAAAGATCAAGTGTAAACTTAATTATTTTTCAGTTTCACTTATTTTTCAGCTTTTCCTGGACATCTCAAGCTTTTCCGCCCGATTTATTCAATTGAATGAAAGTTCGCAACAAAACGGCCCGCTAAAGCAGGTTCCTATCATTACTCGTGGATTTTTGAATTTTTTTTTTTTTTTTTTAACAAAATTTCTGTAAATATACAACGAAATCCAGATTCAAAAATCAATACGAATTGCCCCATAATTATGAAAAAAGTGGTCTCTGAGTCAATTGAAAATTTAAATACAACATTTTCATATAAAATTTCATATTCACAGTTCAACTTCCATTAGTCGGAGAGACTAATAAAATTCTAAATTAAACTGTAGTATAATAATAAAAATATTTGTTAATTTATTCGAAAGCAATTCATAATTATGGGCATATATATATATATATATATATATATATATATATACGGCTGGATTTTTTTGGAAGTTTTTGAATTTCGAAATTTAAACCGGTCTAGAGATAGAAGCCCCCCCAAACCGTCTGTTTTCGATTCGGTTCAGGAGATTCAGGATAAATGGAAAAAATACACGGATCGCTTAAGGATTTTTTTTTTCAGTAAAAGCTCCTGTCAAATAACAATCTCTGGCTCGAAATATTATATATATATATATATATATATATATATATATAATTATATATTTTTTTTATTTTTTTTTTTTTTTTTATAATCCCCCATCGGCGCTTCATCAAGTTCGAAGCATCCGGGAAGAAAAAATAATTATTATAACGACGTATGAGGAGTTATGAGGAAACTCTCCAATTATACGGTATACAGCTCCGTTTAATTGTTATAGCTTTTAATTAATCGATTAATTAATTCGTTTTCCTACGAATCGGAAGTTTCCTCACTTTCGATTGATAATCACTGACCAATATTACGTTTCGTAGAAATCAAGTTATGGAGCTATGCGGAAATCGATATGTAATCGTAGATTTGTGCCGTTTCCGTCTGCTACTGAAGACGGCGAGAAACCGCCAGCGTCCGAAAGGTCGATTGACGGGATAAAAGAACAAAATTATTTTAGATTTCGCTGTGTTTCCGTCTCCTGTCTCGCTGCGTTTCGGTCGTTCGCCAGACCGGTTTCGGCCGCTCGCCATCTTCAGTAGCGCTGTGTTAGTCTTCCGTCGGCACTTTACGAGAATAATCACTACTTGACCAACACCGCTCTACTGAAGATGGGGACGTCAAAACCGGTCTGGCAAAAGACCAAACCGCAGCGAGAGAGGAGACAGAAACACACGAAATCTACGGTAATGCTACTGAAGATGGCGAGAAACCACCAGGGACGAAAGGTCGATTGACGGGATAAAAGAAGAAATTATTATAGATTTCGCTGTGTTTCCGTCTCCTGTCTCGCTGCGTTTCGGTCGTTCGCCAGACCGGTTTCGGTTGCTCGCCGTCTTCAGTAGCGCTGTGTCAGTCTTCCGTCGGCACTTTTCGGTAATAATCACTAATTGACCAACTACTGAAGATGGGGACGTCAAAACCGGTCTGGCAAAAGACCAAACCGCAGCGAGAGAGGAGACGGAAACGCCGCACTGAATCTACGGTAATGCTACTGAAGATGGCGAGAAACCGCCAGGACCGAAAGGTCGATTGACGGGATAAAAGAAGAAAATTATTATAGATTTCGCTGTGTTTCCGTCTCCTGTCTCGCTGCGGTTCGGTCTTTCGCCAGACCGGTTTCGGCCGCCCGCCATCTTCAGTAGCGCTGTGTCAGTCTTCTGTCGGCACTTTACGAATAATCACTACTTGACCAACACCGCTCTACTGAAGATGGGGCCGTCAAAACCGGTCTGGCAAAACCGGCGAGACGAGACAGAAACACACGAAATCTACGATAATGCTACTGAAGATGGCGAGAAACCGCCAGGACCGAAAGGTCGATTGACGGGATAAAAGAAGAAATTATTATAGATTTCGCTGTGTTTCCGTCTCCTGTCTCGCTGCGGTTCGCTCTTTCGCCAGACCGGTTTCGGCCGCCCGCCATCTTCAGTAGCGCTGTGTCGATCTTCTAGGCACTTTACGAATAATCACTACTTGACCAACACCGCTCTACTGAAGATGGGGTTGTTAAAACCGGTCTGGCAAAAGACCGTGAGCGAGGAGACGGATACACGAAATCTGGTAATGCTACTGAGATGGCGAGCCGCCAGGAACGAAAGGCCGATTGACGGGATAAAAGAAGAAATTATTTTAGATTTCGCTGTGTTTCCGTCTCCTGTCTCGCTGCGGTTCGGTCTTTCGCCAGACCGGTTTCGGCCGCCCGCCATCTTCAGTAGCGGACAATGGCGAGCAGCAGCTCGATCGACGGGATAAAAGAAGGAATTATTTTAGATTTCGCTGTGTTTCCGTCTCCTCTCTCCCTGCGGTTCGCTCTTTCGCCAGACCGGTTTCGGCCGCCCGCCATCTTCAGTAGCGGACAATGGCGAGCAGCAGCTCGATCGACGGGATAAAAGAAGAAATTATTGTAGATTTCGCTGTGTTTCCGTCTCCTCTCTCCCTGCGGTTCGCTCTTTCGCCAGACCGGTTTCGGCCGCCCGCCATCTTCAGTAGCGGACAATGGCGAGCAGCAGCTCGATCGACGGGATAAAGGAGGAAATTATTTTATTTTTCTCTGTGTTTCCGTCTCCTGTCTCGCTGCGGTTCGCTCTTTCGCCAGACCGGTTTCGGCCGCCCGCCATCTTCAGTAGCGGACAATGGCGAGCAGCAGCTCGATCGACGGGATAAAAGAAGGAATTATTTTATTTTTCTCTGTGTTTCCGTCTCCTCTCTCGCTGCGGTTCGCTCTTTCGCCAGACCGGTTTCGGCCGCCCGCCATCTTCAGTAGCGGACAATGGCGAGCAGCAGCTCGATCGACGGGATAAAGAAGAATTATTTTAGCTGTGTTTCCGTCTCCTCTCTGCGGTTCGCTCTTTCGCCAGACCGGTTTCGGCCGCCCGCCATCTTCAGTAGCGGACAATGGCGAGCAGCAGCTCGATCGACGGGATAAAAGAAGGAATTATTTTAGATTTCGCTGTGTTTCCGTCTCCCGTCTCGGTTTGGTCTTTCGCCAGACCGGTTTCGGCCGCCCGCCATCTTCAGTAGCGGACAATGGCGAGCAGCAGCTCGATCGACGGGATAAAAGAAGGAATTATTTTAGTTTTCTCTGTGTTTCCGTCTCCTCTCCCTGCGGTTCGCTCTTTCGCCAGACCGGTTTCGGCCGCCCGCCATCTTCAGTAGCGGACAACGGCGAGCAGCAGCTCGATCGACGGGATAAAAGAAGGAATTATTTTAGATTTCTCTGTGTTTCCGTCTCCCGTCTCGGTTTGGTCTTTCGCCAGACCGGTTTCGGCCCGAATTCAGCTCCGTCCCAAGCATCCCAGCACGTCGATTTGATTTTACGTTCCTGCGTGTTTAACGTCTCCTAATTGCGGCCTTCCGGTTTCGGCCGGGCCATCTTCAGTGGACAAAGTGGAGGCCATTAAAGTCCAGTCGAGACGGGACTTTAAAGATGGGCTTAAATTAGGATAATTTGCCACCTGTGTTTCCCACCTCGCCCAACAATTGTCGCCGCTATCTCCAATTATATAATGAGATAATTAATCGATTAAACGCCGATAATTGTTAATCGTTTAATTCTCTGTGTTTCCGTCAGAGAAATCCGCGCTGCGGATCGGTGACAATTTAATTCCCGGAACGAAACCGCCATCTTACTGAAGATAGCGGACTTAATCGGTGAGCAAGCCCGATCGACGGGAATAAATAGAATCTAATTCAGAATTTTTATAAAAATTAATTGTTTTTTATTATTCGCCAGACCGGTTTCGATACTAAACACAGCCGAGACACTTTTCGTGAAATGAGAATCAGGTCCAAATAATATTAATTTTCGGATTTCTCTGTTTCCGTCTCCCGTCTCGGTTTGGTCTTTCGCCAGACCGGTTTTTCCGAATCAAACATCCTGTCAGCACGTCCCGTTTGATTTACGTTCTGCGTGTTTAACGTGCCTTTCGGTACATTAAGCCGGGCTTCAAACTATTCCGACTCGTTTAATGTATTTTTTTAGTGTCTAAATGGAGCGTTTTGGGCGGTTTCGGGTGTTATTTTGAACCAAATCGGCGACAATTTAATTCCCGGGAAACCGATTCTTCTACCGCAGGACGCCAGTAATTTTTTTTATTATTATTTCGATACTAAACACAGGAGTAATAATTTTCGTGAAATGAGAATCTAGAAAATATATATGTCGTGTTTTTCGACGCAAAATTCTGTCCTCTACTTTCGAAAACTGTCCTTTTTCGGAAGATTGATGTTTTTGGGGTACTTAAGGGCTTTTAAACAAACTATTACCCCCTCGTTTTTAATGTCTTTTTTTTAGTGTAAAATGGAGCGTTTTTGGGGGTTTTGGGTGTTATTTTGAACCAAATCGTCGACAATTTAATTCCCGGAAAATTCGTCTACCGCAAGACGCCGGAGTTTCAGGGTAATAATTTTCGTGAAATGAGAATTTGGAAAATATAATATGTCCTGTTTTTCGACGCAAAATTCTGTCCTCTACTTTCGAAAACTGTCCTTTTTCGGAAGATTGATGTTTTTGGGGTACTTAAGGGCTTTTAAACAAACTGTTACCCCCTCGTTTTAATGTCTTTTTTCAGTGTAAAATGGAGCGTTTTTGGGGGGTTTTGGGTGTTACTTTGAACCAAATCGTCGACAATTTAATTCCCGGAAAATTCGTGTACCACAAGACGCCGGAGTTTCAGGGTAATAATTTTCGTGAAATGAGAATTTGGAAAATATAATATGTCCTGTTTTTCGACGCAAAATTCTGTCCTCTACTTTCGAAAACTGTCCTTTTTCGGCCGATTGGTGTTTTCGGGTACTTAAGGGCTTTTAAACAAACTGTTACCCCACGTTTTAATGTATTTTTCAGTGTAAAATGGACCGTTTTTTGGGGGGTTTTGGTGTCACTTTGAACCAAATCGGCGACAATTTAATTCCCGGAAATAAAAGTGCGTTATTTATGACTTTGTAAAATGTATTGTGGATAAAATCGGCCGGAATCATTTTCTCCGTACGCTACGTACGATAGGTTCTGAGGGTGGGTCGGGGTGGGGTGGGGTGGGGGTGAGATAATTAATTAGTATAACGGGACGGAGATTTTCCCAGAGAGCGAAACTTTCCCCATTGAACGTCGGCGAAAGAAAGGCGTTTTTTTTTAGTTTTTTTTCCCCGGTCACCCCAGTTGGCAACACTGGGCGGTCGTTGTAGGGGGAAGGAGGGGAAAATTTTTTTTCCCCGCCACCACTCGGTTGGCCAACCTGCCCTACCTGTCCGACTCGTCCTCGGCCCCCGCCGTCCAAGCAACAGGTTCAGTTACGCCCCAGATTCGATATTGTCGAGTTCGAACGAATTTTTTTTCAATTTCATTTCACTCAAAGTCGGCGTAAAAGTGCGCCGATCAGTTTCGGAACGGTGGTGGTGGTGGGGGGTGAAAAAAAAGTGCGTTTCCTGTGCGTTTCCTGTGCGTTCCGAGCTAAGCAGAATGCGGCTTGAAAATTCTTTTCGGTGAACTTTGAAAAAAATCGAAGCCGAAGAGAGAGAGAGAGAGTTGTGTGCTATACGCATCGATCCGAGGTAAAGCGATTTTCTATATATATATATATATATATTAAATCGAATTAATTGAATACAAATAAAGTGGAAAATAGATTTGTAAAACAGGTTCCGTTGGGCCGACAACAATACAATTTGTATAATAATGGGGTATACGCATTTCCGTACACGGTGTACAGTCGAATCAACACGAAATACGTTAGGGCACACGACGGTGACATATATATATATATATATATATATATATATATATATATATCGAGAAAATGTGAAATTCAAGTTCAAGGTCTCTGTCAAAACCTTCCTTCAAAACACTTTGACCTGGGACAAAATTCGAGATCGATCAAATTCAGATTATTGTGAGAGGGAAAAAACTGATTTTTTTGTACCGAAATTCATATTTTCAAAAATATTTTTACCCACTTCAAAAGGCGTTATTATCGTCATTACACAGAAAAGTAATATACGCAATTTCCGTTATCCGATTTTTGGCAATTTTTTTTTTCTGGGTTTATTTGCAAATTATGTATATTGTTTTTGAATTGGCACTCGATTGGAGCACAGTTTCTCTAGTGCTCTTGGAACAGAATCTTGAAATTGTACATACATATATATATATATATATATATATATATATATATATATACAGAGAGTGGTCCAAAAAAATGTATCCACCGTTTAACGGTCCATAACTCGTAAACTAATTGACTAAGTTGTCTCTCATTTTCGGTGAAACTGTTAGCTCAAAGTCCAACTTAAAGATGTATCACACAAACTGTAGGCGTTCGAAATTGTTATATTAAAAATACGCTCAGAAACGATGATGGATGCGAAGTTCATCCAATGGCTTTAGTGTTCCAGAGGAGTTCTACGGCCTATCGTCCATCTTCCCGGGGGTTGATTTTCGTCGACAACCCCATATACAACAACGCTTTAGTAAGGGCGCAATTGCCCGAACTACAGCACTATAACACTAGCCAAAAATTAGACAATTCCGTCAATTGGTTTGCAAGTTATGGACTTTTAAACGGTGGATACATTTTTTTGGACCACTCTCTGTATATATATATATATATATATATATATATATATATATATATAAATCGACCTTGAGAACTAAATTCCGAATTGTAGTTTGTCAGAAATATATCGCTTTTCTGAAGTGGATTCCGACAGTCGACGAAGTCCCTAAAATCCCGGTTCCTGAAGTTCCACTCCCGCCCCTTTCTCCTCATCCTAATCCTCTCAAGACTCAAAAGAATCTCGACTTGAACAGAAAATTTGGACTCTTAAGGCCGTTAAGGACATCAAAATTGACGGTATAGAGAGCTATGCTGGGTTCCTCCAGGAGGACATCCGACATCGCCCCAATCCAGAGATTCCAGTCGAAAGTCCTTCCTACCACATCCTTAATGCTCCCCCCCCCCGGGGGTATGTTTCTGACCACAGACAATCCACGATGACCTCTCAACATACCCAGGACAGTCGACGGAGTCCCTAAAATCCCGGTTCCTCAAGTTCCACTCCCTCCGCCCCTTTCTCCTCATCCCTAATCCTCTCAAGACTCAAAAGAATCTCGACTTGAACAGAAAATTTGTACTCTTAAGGCCGTTGAGGACATCAAAATTGACGGTATAGAGAGCTATGCTGGGTTCCTCCAGGAGGACATCCGACATCGCCCCAATCCAGAGATTCCAGGCGAAAGTCCTTCCTAGCACATCCTTAATGCTCCCCGAGGTATGTTTCTGACCACAGACAATCCACGATGACCTCTCAACATATCCAGGACAGTCGACGTCCCTAAAATCCCGGTTCCTGAAGTTCCACTCCCTCCCTTTCTCCTCACTAATCCTCTCAAGACTCAAAAGAATCTCGACTTGAACAGAAAATTTGGACTCTTAAGGCCGTTGAGGACATCGAAATTGACCCATACGGTATAAGATGACATCCTTCGACCCCCGTCCTTAACCCTCCCCGAGATATGTTTCCAACCATACATCATGACCTCTCAACATATCCAGGACAGTTTGAAGTCACTAAAAATCCCATCGGTTCCTGAAGTTTCTCCTCAGGTCCTCCCAGGTCCTCGAGGACCTGGAGATCTCTCAGCCCTAGGACTATAATTGGGCGACTTTTATACCTTCTACCACCCGGATGGATGAATATAGACCATCTAATAATGTACGGTCGGAATGAAATTGTTACTGAACATACGGAACGCGGTTTCGCCGGGGTAACGCGGAACGAGTTTCTGTGCCCGGGGGCGGGGGGCGGGGCAAAAAGTGGGAGTGGTTTCGGAAAAGAAAAAGAAAAAAAAAGAAAAAAAGCCAGACCGGTTTCGGCGGCCGCTCGCCGCCATCTTCAGTAGTCATCCATAGTCAGTCACTGTCTGCACACAAATTAATGCACTGCAATTAATCATCTGACAAACACCACTGTGACGCTCGTCCCACTCTTCAGTAGCGATTAGAGAAAGGTATAATTCCTATACCGTAGACCGGTTTCGGCCGCTCGCCCCATCTTCAGTAGAGCGGTGTCAGTCACTTTGGACGTTTTTGCGGGCACCGTCACGTGACAAACACCGCTACTGAAGACGGCCATCTCAATGACATCAGGCCGTATCTTCAGGATTAGAGAAAGGTATAATTCATATACCGTAGATTTCGTTATGTTTCTGTCCCGATGGTTCGGTCGCTTCTGCCAGACCGGTTTCGGCCGCTCGCCATCCTTTTGTCAGTGAGAGCGGTGTCAGTCACTTTGGAGCATCGCATCAGGCCGTATCTTCGTGTATTCATATACGAAATTTCGTTATGTTTCTGTCCGATGGTTCGGCGCTACTGCCCCATCTTCAGAATCGTCTATGACATCAGGCCGTATCTTCATGTTTCTGGATTACCGGTTTCGGAAAGGTATAGGATTCCACCGTACGTGACAAACACCGAAGACGGCGATTTCGTCGATGGTTCGGTCGCTTCTGCCAGACCGGTTTCGGCGGCCGCTCGCCCCATCTTCAGCAGTCACTTTGGACGTTTTTTTGCGGGCATCGTCACGTGACAAACAGCGCTACTGAAGACGGCGATCTCTATAACATCAGGCCGTATCTTCAGGATTAGAAAGTTAGAGTTCCTATACCGAAGATTTCGTCTTTTTCCTCTCTGGCTGCAGTTCGGTCTTTCGCCAGACCGGTTTCGGCGGCCGCTCGCCCCATCTTCAGCAGTCACTTTGGACGTTTTTTGCGGGCATCGTCACGTGACAAACAGCGCTACTGAAGACGGCGATCTCTATGACATCAGGGCGGATCTTCAGGATTAGAAGAGTTCATATACCGTAGATTTCGTCTTTTTTTCCTCGATGGTTCGGTCGCTTCGCCAGACCGGTTTCGGCGGCCGCTCGCCCCATCTTCAGTAGTCACTTTGGACGTTTTTTGCGGGCATCGTCACGTGACAAACAGCGCTACTGAAGACGGCGATCTCTATAACATCAGGTCGGATCTTCAGGATTAGAAAGTTAGAGTTCCTATACCGAAGATTTCGTCTTTTTCCTCTCTGGCTGCAGTTCGGTCTTTCGCCAGACCGGTTTCGGCGGCCGCTCGTCCCATCTTCAGCAGTCACTTTTTCAGGACGTTTTTTGCGGGCATCGTCACGTGACAAACAGCGCTACTGAAGACGGCGATCTCTATGACATCAGGCCGAATTTTACTGCTCCAATCGCGTTAATTTCAATCGATTTCCAACCGGTAAACGCGAGAGGAGACATTGATCGATTGATCTTGGATTGAAAAAACCCCATTTTGCTTTTGTCAGAAAAACTCTTCTGAAATATTTGTTTACTCTTTCTTGAAACCGATAAGCGCTGACATCCTTCGGCGCATGTTAATCCGGGCTAAATATATTTTTTCTTCAGAAAACCGGGTGTCAAATTGACGCGTTAAATGGCCAGCGATAATTACGTCCAATTATCAGTCAATTACGGCCCTGTTGTCAGTACGTGGCCTTGTTGTTGTCGCTTCTTGTAACCGATTTTCGTCAACGCAAAGTTTGGAGTTTGGATGGTAGTATTGAGACTAGAACGTCAAAAATAAAGTTCGTATTGAAAATAAAGTTAGTCACCAAGAGAGACTGGGAGGAGAGAGTGGAGAGGGGAGAGGAGAGAGAGGAGAGAGAGAGAGAGAGAGAGAGAGAGAGAGAGAGAGAGGAGAGAGAGAGAGAGAGAGAGAGAGAGAGAGAGGGAGAGAGAGAGAGAGAGAAATTTTAACGGCGTTAAAGAGAGAAGAACGCGGAATCTTCAGTACATAATTGAAGCCATTTCTGCTTCCTGTGGCCGAAAACACAGTCGGGATATTTCATCTGGATGTTCCCAAATGTTCGTTCAATCAATTATTAGGGATATCTTCAAGAGTAATCGAAATTTCTGACTTTGGAATCAATTCTATTTTCACCGATACTCTACGGCCGCTTTTCCGGCAAATTTTCGAGATTCCCCTTCCCCCCTCCCCTCCTGAAGAACTCAAGACCTAAATACATCTTGTCAAATTGTCGATCACTTTTGAAGAACACAGGCGCTATTACTACTATTGTTCGATAGGTTTACAGAATTTAATTCCGCTTAATTATCTCGCCGAGCCCGAAGAAGAAGGACCTTCCGTTCTTCGGGAAGAACGGAAGAAGGACCTTCCGTTCTTCGGGAAGAACGGAAGGTCGGCAATCCATCACCAACCGGGGAAATAATTTAGTACTTTGTCCGGCCAATTTATGTATTTTATTTTTCGTCCTCTAACCGGCCGATTCACGGACACGGATGATGTCCGAAGGACGGCCCCTTCCAGTTGTCCATCCCTTAGATTTCGGCCCCGTCGATTTATCCCGTCCTATTTTCGCCCCGACGTTTTTTCCCCGAAGATAATCGAAGCGATTCGTCCTGTGGAATATTTTTTTTTTGCGGCCGAAAACCGGGTCGGTCTTCAGGAGTTCCTCGAGAGTGGCCGAGAGTCGTCGATAATATCGGTGGATATATATACTGTAGATTAAAATTTCTTTTTTTCAGCAAAATAAAATTTAAAAAACTTATTTTAACGCCGCAATTTCCTCGTTTTTTCCCATCCGCCGGGAAATTATTAAACTGTCTCTGTTATCTCCCAGGGATGGACGTCAAGGACCCCTTGAGGATATCCTTAGAGGAATGGTCTTCTTCCTCTTTAAAGCATTAAAATTCCGATAGCGATCTTGGGCGAGGAATTGGGAAAAATATCTCAGGAGATAATCGCTTCTTCTTCGCACCTTGTTTTCTGAAAGGATGAGCAGCTCTTCAGCATTTCAATGTTTCCATTTGGCCGGCCAAAGGACCGTGAATGAATCCCTCTTTGAGATCGCGCTAATTACGGTCTTATTCTGGACGCTGATGAATGAAAGTGGATAATTGAGTGCGTCCAACAGACGGGAAAAGCGTCCTTTTTTTTTTCTTTTTTTTTGGCCAGGAATTCCGGATTTATGAATAAGAAAAACGGCGTTCCAAATCCTGCACGCCCTTTCTACATATCCTGCTGTATCCTGCGCAAAAATCCTGTCAATTTAAAGCGAAATAAACTGTAATTCAGAAAGGCGTTGAGAGGCAGACGGAAGGACGTGGGTTTTCCTTCCCCCCAGAAAAAAAAACCCTCAATTATTTAACTCGTAGAAACTCAATCTTGAGACTTGAGAAGATACCATAATACAGTGAATACATAATATATATATACCGTAAAACCTGTATATATTACATTGTTGGTGACAGTAACGTTGGATGGAGAGAAAAAAAAGGGTCCTGCAGGACGACCATATCGCGTATACGTTTGTGGAATTTCAAAGCGTTGAGCCATAAATTTCTATTTGAAATTTGAAAATGGACAATTTTAAAAAATTAAAAGTGTCGCTCCTTGGTCATTTGAGTTTGCGAGAAAATTTTCGGTTTTTTCAAACGAAGATTCGAAAGATTGAATTTCAATTTTCTTCCCGAAGGACAAACAATTTTTCGCCCCAAAACGCCGGTATAATTTCGGGAAAAAAAATATCGTAAAACAGTCGGACAATTTACAAATTTTCGAGGAAAATAATTTTAATCGCGTTACACAAATTTTTAACGATTCGAGAAATTTTACAAAACATTTTCGAAAATGAATTTCATAATAAATGGTTGACGGTTGAAAATTGGTACAGAAAGTATCCTTTGAAAATTGTAAAATTTTCGTCCTCCGACACAATTGTTATTATAGGGCGCCCAATCAGAAAAATAAATTTTCTTCTCTATTTATCTTCAATAATATCTATTAACTGAGTTAAATCGAGAACGTGGGGCGAGAATAAAAAAAAATTTCATTTCACGAAAATGCCCCACCGTCCGAAAAACCCCGCGATTGTTCATTTCCATGAAATAGGAAGAAATTGAAGTCCCAGGAAGTGGGGAATAAGAAGAAGTTTTCGCTAGAAATTCGTCTCGGAATTTGAAAATTCACTGGAAACTTTCGACAAAATTCTGACACTGTGCTGAAAATAATTGCATAATAGTGATCGGTCGAGCGGAATAACAGTTCTAGAGATTATAATCTTCTGTTTAAATTGCTTTGAAATGCGAAAAAAAAAAATAGTAAGGCTGAAATTAGAAGAACGGAAAATTTTTGTGAAGAGGCTTCGTGAGGAATTCATCAAAACTGGAATCCGCTGGAAATTGATTTCCAGAAATGGTAAATATATATATATAATATTCACTCTGTTAATAATTGGTAACAGAGTACGCAGGAAGGTTTACTTTCCTGCTGAAGAGTGGCCGGCCGGCCGGACGGTGTAAGGTGGAGAAAGTGCGCTTTTAGGAGATACCGTTAAGTGCCAGTATGCGGACATCGGCATGAGGAATTCGACAGTTTCTCGGCTGGAAAGTGGCGGGGGAATTTCGGCCCGAATTGCGTTTCCGGGGGTGGTTTTGGCCCGGAAACGGGCCCGTAGATTTCTTTTGTTAGACCGGTTTCGCGGCCCGCCGTCTTCAGTAGCGCTGCGTCGGTCGTCCGGACGTTTATCCCGGCGCCATCCTCACCGTCACTTTGTACTGAGGAATTGTATTAAAGGGATTGATTTGAAAAGGTATACGGAATTGCCTCATTATTCTGTGCCACTATAGTACTGCCAGTTTTTTGGACGGGGTTTTTTTTTTAATGGGGTTTCACTCGGGTAATTATATTTGGCTGGCTCGATAATCACCGTCGTCGGCCTAATCAAGTTCGTGCCCGCTTTGAACCCCCAGAATCAATTTTGAACGTGGGTACGGCCCTGTCCAGTGAAAGGAAGAATCCGTGGCGGAACGCCCACAATGGGCGGAACAATGGGACGGCGATGAGAGGACGGAAAGTACCTACAGAACAAACCGTACGATGTACCATTGTCGTCTCCTTGTTATTCGGGTTGTCGAGGATGGACCTAAACAGAAAATTTGGACTCTTAAGCCCGTTAAGGACATGAAAATTGACGGTATAGAGAGCTATGCTGGGTACCTCCAGGAGGACATCCAACATCGCTCGCCTCCAGAGATTTCAGTCGAAAGTCCTTCCTAGCACATCCTTAATGCTCCCCCCGGGGGTATGTTTCTGACCACAGAATCCAGGATGACCTCTCAACATACCCAGGACAGTCGGCGGAGTCCCTAAAATCCCGGTTCCTGAAGTTCCACTCCCGCCCCTTTCTCCTCATCCTAATCCTCTCAAGACTCAAAAGAATCTCGACTTGAACAGAAAATTTGGACTCTTAAGCCCGTTAAGGACATCAAAATTGACGGTATAGAGAGCTATGCTGGGTTCCACCGAGAAGACATCCTACATCGGTCGCCTCCGAAAGAGAAGTCGAAAGTCCTCCTCTTTCTAATCCTAATCCCCTTGAATCTCGAACAGAAAATCCTTGGACTCTTAAGACTCCCATTAAGGACATCACGAGAAAAGAGATTCCAGTCGAAAGTCCTTCTAGCACATCCTTAAATCTGACTTGACAGAAATTTGGACTCTTAAAATAGGCCGTTAAGGACATCCGGTATAGAGAGCTAATTTCCAGGAGACATCCTACATCCCATCCAGAGATTCCAGTCGAAAGTCCTTCCTAGACATCCTAATGCTGTTTCTGACCACCTCAACATACCCCGACAGTAGAGTATCCTGGTTCCTGAGTTCCACTCCCGCCCCTTTCTCCTCATCCTAATCCTCTCAAGACTCAAAGAATTTCGACTTGAACAGAAAATTTGGACTCTTAAGCCCGTTAAGGACATCAAAATTGACGGTATAGAGAGCTATGCTGGGTTCCACCGAGACATCCTACATCGGTCGCCTCCAGAGATTCCAGTCGAAAGTCCTTCCTAGCACATCCTAATGCTCCCCGGGGGTATGTTTCCTGACCACAGACAATCCACGATGACCTCACAACATACCCAGGACAGTACTGACCTGTCGCTAGTGAAGATTGGGCCGAGAGCGGCCCGCGAAACCGGTCTATCGGAGACAACAAAACAGGTCTGTTAAACTGACGATTTTAACGTAATTCGCGGATCGCGCAGGCCTTCTGTCTGTACAGAGGCCGAAAGGATATTTTGACCCTTTTTCTCTAGCTATATTTTCGCTCAACGAAAGCAGTACCAAATTGCCAACTTACTTGGCTTATTTCCTCATCGGCTAAATCTGACTAAGAAGAACTTCAGAGGAAGAATTTGACTACCAATTCGTTCCGAATTGTTACCGCGCTTCGCCGTAGCGCGAACAATGGGGCCCAACGTAATCCAATTATGACGCAAGGAGTATATAACAATTATTATTATTATTATCGTCATTATAGTGCGACTAATTAATTGAAACTACGGTAGCCGTTCACGGTCGGTCTGTCTCAGGAAATAGGAAATGGGAAGTGGGAAGGAAAACGCCTAGGAATGCGGACGTTTCTACGCATATGCGTAGTTTAGTCATCAGCTGTGTCTACAGTTGTTTACGCAACAATGGATAAATTGAACGGACAGCCACTTTCGTCACGGAAATAGTATACCGACTTTCGATTCCAACAGATTATTCAGTGTTGCGGAATCGACGTTAAGAACGTCCACTCTGGTTGGGGAACCATCTAGGAGATGGCACTTTTCGCACAGGACAATGCTTAGTCTAAGGGCTTAGAAGGTGGATAATGGGACGGGTGAGAGAGGAAAGGAACTTGAGGAACCGGGATTTTTTGTGACTTCGTCGACTGTCCTGGGTATGTTGAGAGGTCATCGTGGATTGTCTGTGGTCAGAAACATACCCCGGGGAGCATTAAGGATGTGCTAGGAAGGACTTTCGACTGGAATCTCTGGATGCGACCGATGTAGGATGTCTTCTGGTGGAACCCAGCATAGCTCTCTATACCGTCAATTTTGATGTCCTTAATGGCCTTAAGAGTCCAAATTTTCTGTTCAAGTCAATTCTTTTGAGTCTTGAGAGGATTAGGATGAGGAGAAAGGGGCTGGAGTGGAACTTGAGGAACCGGGATTTTAGGGACTTCGTCGACTGTCCTGGGTATGTTGAGAGGTGGATTCTGTGGTCAGAAACATCATGGGAGTAGGAAGGACTTTCGACTGGAATCTCTGGATGCGACCGATGTAGGATGTCTTCTCGGTGGAACCCAGCATAGCTCTCTATACCGTCAATTTTGATGTCCTTAACGGCCTTAAGAGTCCAAATTTTCTGTTCAAGTCAATTCTTTTGAGTCTTGAGAGGATTAGGATGAGGATAAAGGGGCTTGAGTGGAACTTGAGGAACCGGGATTTTAGGGACTTCGTCGACTGTCCTGGGTATGTTGAGAGGTGGATTCTGTGGTCAGAAACATACCCCCGGAGGGAGCATTAAGGATGTGCTAGGAAGGACTTTCGACTGAAATCTCTGGATGCGAACGATGTCGGATGTCCTCCTGGAGGAACCCAGCATAGCTCTCTATACCGTCAATTTTGATGTCCTCAATGGCCTTAAGAGTCCAAATTTTCTGTTCAAGTCAATTCTTTTGAGTCTTGAGAGGATTAGAGGATGAGGATAAAGGGGCTTGAGTGGAACTTGAGGAACCGGGATTTTTTGCGACTTCGTCGACTGTCCTGGGTATGTTGAGAGGTCATCGTGGATTGTCTGTGGTTGGAAAAATACCCCCGGGGAGTGGGGGGGGAGGAGCATCCCTTTTTAGCTCAATTTCGATGTCCTCAATGGCCTTAAGTGGCGATTCTTTCGAGTCCTGGTTTTTGGTCCTGACAATTTAACAATTTTTGAATCACACGAAATCTACTGTATTCCACGACCACAACGACGGGTATTCTAAACTTTTTTAAAACTCTGTCCTGAAACCGAAACTTTCGTTTCTGAAGAATTCCGAGGGACGAAAATTCAGCGCGATTTCCCACCGCGTGAGCGGATCTCCATCCGAAAATAGGTCTATCTTTATGAAATCTGTCAATTTTTTTTTGTCTAAAAATTGTAGTTTTTCAATGAAACGAATTTCTATATTTGCCCCCCGTGCACTAAAGATCAGTTTCTAAAGATAACGCCTTTCTAAAGCCGTAATATTTCCACTGTCGCCGGGCCTAAGCGAACTTTCTAAACAGTGTGTTTGTCACAAATTTACATCGGTAGTCGATGAGAAATTTCACCTGTACGAACGGGAATTTGTGTCACAGGACACTGCTAATTGTCTTACCGTGTAAATGCGTCTAGATATTTGCGGTATTAGCAATTGTTGGGGGGGGGGTTGACAAAAGGTCTAGGAATAATTTGGAATACCCGTTTTGTGGTTGGAATAGCGTGGATTTCGTGTATTTCTGTCTCCTCTCCGGCTGCGGTTTGGTCGTTCGCCAGACCGGTTTCGCGACCGCTCGCCCGTCTTCGTAGCGCTCTGTCAGTCACTTCTGACTCGTCTTTCATCGCGGACATCAGGCCGTATCTTCAGGATTAGAAAGGTATAATTCCTATACTGGAGATTTCGGTGTCTCTTCAGTCTTTGGCCATCAGTCACTTCTACCTGTACTTGACTAAAACCCCTACTGAAGACGGCCATCTCTATGACATCAGGCCGTATCTTCAGGATTAGAGTCACTACTGAAGTCAGGCCGTATCTTCAGGATTAGAGAAAGGTATAATTCCTATACTGGAGATTTCGGTGTCTTCAGTAGCAGTCAGTAGTCTTTGGTATCGTCACCGCACTGTCACTGTAAAACCGCTACTGAAGAATCTCTATGCATCATCTTCAGGATTAGAGAAAGGTATAATTCCTATACCGTAGATTTCGTTGTGTTTCCGTCGAGTCTAGACCGGTTTCTCTCAGTACCACTTGTACTTGTACTCGACTAAAACAGTAGCGCTACTGAAGACGGCTATCTCTATGACATCAGGCCGTATCTTCAGGATTAGAAAGGTATAATTCCTATACCGTAGATTTCGTTGTGTTTCCGTCCCGATGGATTGGTCGCTTCCTAACACCACTACTGAAGATGTGGCGGGCGGCCGAAACCGGTCTAGCTGCAAAAGACCGAACCGTAGTAAATTATTACCGTAGAAAGCCGGTGGATTTTTTTTTCCCGTTATTAGTGCCGAGTGCGAAATGTCAACGGCGCCAATTCTGTTTTACAGTTGTGACGATGAAATTGTGAAATAATAAAATACCAGCTCGCCTGCGTCTCGGGCCATTTTCGAATATATTTTTTTTTTCTTTTTCACAAAAAGAAAATCGCCTTCCCGTTGTTTCCCCCCCCCCTTTAAAAACCGGGCATGTACCGTTGTGGAAGTAGAGGACATCTTCAGGATAACGGTCCAGGTCGGTCCTATCGAGTCTCCGGAATGTAATTTTTTACAATTTATTCTCGATATATATATATATATATATATATATATATATATATATATATATATATATATACGATATTATCGATGAGTCTCCGGCCACTTTTCCGGCAGAAAATTTTCGGATCGGACCCAGAAATCTCTCTCTTAAGGAACTCCTGATGACCGAAAATACATCTTATCAAATTGTCGCTTACCTCTGGGTACATACATCTGATGTAAGATGTATTTTCAGGTCTTGAGGAGTTCCTCAATAAGAGCGGTTTTATGAAAAAGCAGTTTTAGGCCGGAAAATGCAGTTTTAGGCCAACCTTTTAGCTGCGTCTCTCTGTTTTGGTCTTTGCCATACACCGGTCGGTCCGTCTTCAGTAGCGGCGTGTCACATGCGGTACAAGTGACAGTGGGTGAAAAACATCCAAAGTGCCAAAGTGACTGACGCGCCGCTACTGAAGACTAAAGGGCCGAAACGCGGCCATGAAACCGGTCTAGCGAAGGACCAAACCGACGAGAGAGAGAAAGAGAGACGGAAACGCAGTATTCACTTGAATTTCTATAGAAATTCTGTAGATTCTGTGGCCATGCCTTACTGCTGTTTTACTGCAGTCCAGTAGTGGGGCCGAAACCGGTCTAGCGAAGACAGAAATACGCAGTATTCATTTGAATTTCTATAGAAATTCCGTTGATTTGTGGTCGTGTCTCACTGCTGTTTTACTGCAGTCCAGTAGTGAGGCCGAAACCGGTCTAGCGAACGACAGAAATACGCAGTATTCATTTGAATTTCTATAGAAATTCTGTTAGATTCTGTGGTCATGTCCTGCTGTTTTACTGCAGTCCAGTAGTGGGGCCGAAACCGGTCTAGCGAACGACAGAAATACGCAGTTTTCATTTGAATTTCTATAGAAATTCCGTTGATTTTGTGGTCGTGTCTCAGTGCTGTTTTACTGCAGTCCAGTAGTGAGGCCGAAACCGGTCTAGCGAAAGACAGAAATACGCAGTATTCATTTGAATTTCTATAGAAATTCTGTAGATTCTGAGGCCGTGTCTCACTGCTGTTTTACTGCAGTCCAGTTGAGAGGCCCGAAACCGGTCTAGCCCTAATATTAGACCTATTAATGTTGGCGCGTTACGACTGTCTTGACTTTAGGGGTTTTTTTTTTTTTTTTTCCCCGGCGGCGAAATTCAATACACATTTTTTCTTGCGTAAAGACAATTTTCCAAAAAGTACGTCTGTACAAAAAGCAGAAGTTACAGACTAATTAGGGGATGCTTTCTCGTATCCCGTACGGTGTTTTCGTTCCCAGACTTTCTCCCACCCCCCCCCTCCCCGGCTCAGTTACTAATTCTATCGATACGAAAGGACGGGGTTAATCGTGCGAAAATTACCCTTGTTACCATTTTACGGTAACTTCACATTGTCTTGTTACCGGTAGGCCCGGACAGAATAGAAAATCGGACGAGCTTTCGCTCGGAAAACTTCGACACTTATTTCCCCGTAAAGTGCCGTAAAATTCGGAGATTTTAAGCCGGTAAAATTTAAGTTTTACTATCGCTTGTGCTCTTCTAAATGCCCCCGCTATTATGTTAATTTTATAATATATTTTACGCCCCATCCGTATAGTTTTTTCCCACCCGTTGAAACGCCGGAACGGAGGATAAGAAAGTTTCCTCAACTTTCGGAAATGGATACAGAATTACCGTCTTCGAACTGGGAAAAGTTTCGTATAAAAATATTATCTCGCAGTATCTGACGTATAAAATTGTTGCCGAAAATACATCATTATTATTATTATTATTATGCTAGGACGAGAATCCACATAAACGAACCATAAAAAATCGTGCCCAATTAACGATTACTTTCAATTCCATGTATTACAAATATTTCAGCCCCTGGAAGTGGTGCAAATATTCGACTGGAAAACTCCGATTTTTTCAGTTTAACAAAGTATTTGTGGTCCGCGAGGGGGTTGAAACTGGGGGTTTAAATTTATTTTGCTGAAAAAAGAAACTTCAATTATCAATCTACTATATATATATTCAACGATATTATCGACGATTCCCCTCTCTCTCCCTTGAGGAATTCCTCAAGACCGAAATATTATTAAATTGTCAAATTCCTTGAGATTTTAATAACGTCGATAGTCCCTTAATACGTAGTTGGCGGCTTGGAAAAGGCATTCGGGGTCGTACCCCATTAGAATTTCATTCAACGGGCGTAACGTTTCGGCCGGTTCTCTTTGCCAACTTCTGCGACGAGAGTGAAAATTCAATTTCTCCCCCTCCCAACCTTCTTCACCTTCCTTTTTTCACCCCCAACCTTCTTCACCTTCCTTTTTCCACCCCCAACCTTCACCTTCTTTTTCCCCCCACTGACCTTCTTCTTCCTTTACAACCTTCTTCACCTTCCCTTTTCATCCACCCAACCTTCTTCACCTCCACCCCCAATTCTTCACCTTTTTTTCACCCCAACCTTCTTCACTTCCTTTTCCCCCCATTTACCTTCTTCACCTTCCCCAGCCTTCTTCACCACCCCCAACCTTCTTCACCTTTTTTCCCCCGGTAACCTTCTTCATTGTTTTTTTTCCCAACTTTCTTTTCCTTTGTTCGCATTCCTTCACCTTCCCTTTGTTAACCGCGTTCTTCCCCTTCGACCACCTTTTTTGTTCATTCCTTCCCTTCTTCATTCTTTTCTTCGCTTTGATCCACCACTGATCATTTTCATTCCTTCCTTTCCCCAACCTTCTTTGACTGCCCTTTTCCCTTTCCCCAACCTTCTTCACCTTCCTTTTTTCCATTCCGAACCAATTCTTCACCTTCCTTTTTCGCTTCACCTTCCTTTTCCCCCAACCTGACCTTCTCCCCAACCTTCTTCATTCCTTTCCCTTTTCTTCCCACCTTCTTTCCATTTTGCCCCCCAACCTTGCACCTTCCTTTCACCCCCAACCTTCTTCACCGATCCTTTTCCCCGGACCTTCTTCACTTCTTCCTTTCCCCCAACCTTCTTCACCTTCCCTTTCCCCCCAACCTTCTAGATTTAGTGTTGTATCTGTCTCCTCTCTCGCCGGTTTCGTTCTTCTGCCAGACCGGTTTCGGCCGCTCGCCATCTTCAATAGCGCTGTATTAGTCACTTTCTGGATGTTTTCTGGGCATAACTCAGTGCACTGTCACTCTGTGTCACTTGCACTATGACCGTTAAGGGGCCCACTCAAAACAAGATATTGTTAATACCGTAGATTTAGTGTGTTTCTGTCTCCTCTCTCGCCGGTTTCGTTCTTCTGCCAGACCGGTTTCGGCCGTTCCCCATCTTCAGTAGCGCCGTGAGTTAGTGAGTCCCTTTGGCACTTTGGACGTGTGGAGGAACTTCCCGCCGCACTGTCACTGTCACAAGAAGACGGGAAACACGCGAAATCCAACCCTCCGCGGACCAAAAACCTATCTATTTTTTTTTTTTGGCTCGCTTGGGGGTTGTGAATTTGGAGGAATCCACCCGGGATTGACACTTTTGCGGCCCTGAGAGCAGGAGGAAACTTTCGGTGGCGCCATAAATCAGGTCAAAAAGAACTGTATCCCCGTTTGGTATTGAGGAATAGCGTAGATTCCTCAGTCATTAGAGAAATTGATATTTTTCCTAATTTTTCCGTCCAGCAGCTAAGGAAAATGAAAAAAAAACAAAGCTGGTAAACATCAATTTTAACTGAATTCAACATACCTTTTTTGTCGTCCGCGAAGACGGTTGAGGAATACGACCGTAGGATTTGTGGTATTTCTGGTATTTCCGTCTCCTCTCTCTCTCTCTCTGGCCGCAGTTTCTGGTCTTTCGCCAGACCGGTTTCACGGCCGTTGGCCCCATCTTCAGCGGCGCTTGGTTTTTTATCCGCAATACCTTTTTCGGTATTTATTTTTTCACACATTGGTCAAATGTCGATCTGTAACAACAATTGAAGTATGCAGTATATATCAATAGATAAACGACTTAACTGGACTGGAGTGGAAGCATTTAAAGTGTCCTTGAAGTCGAAGCGTGCGTCGTTAGTCAACAGTGCTACTGTTTTCGGTGGCGAAAACGTGACTCGGTTTGGCGAAACGTCCGTTGCGCAGCTTTAAATATTTATATTGTCCAGGAGCTTGGGGGGCGGGGGAGGTCCTCTATTTGGCTTTCAGACCTCAAACGCGGTCCATCCTCGTCCGCGCCCGCGGTCGGAATTCCAAACTGAAGCCGCGACTCGTCGCGTCGTATTACCCGTTTTGTCGATCGTGCCCAATACGTAATCAAACCGACCGGCGATAGAATTTTTTTTTCTTATCTACTCGACTGACACCGCTACTGAAGACGGCGAGCGGCCGAAACGGGACGAAATCCTGGGTACGGGAAAATAATTACAATAGGGGGTTGGGGACATTAGGATACAGTAGCCGCCCTACGGACACTTGATGAGATGGGACCGGTGAGAGTTCCGAAACGTCGAAATTTCCGTATTAAATCCGGGAAATAAAACCGGGGGTCCTACAGGAAGCCCCTGGGGTTTTTGTCTCGTGAAAAATTTGCGAGAAAATTCTAATCGATCGGTTCCTAATGAAATGAACTCAATCAGTCGAGAAATTGTGGAGAAGTTACGTCTTCAGTAGCGCTTCACCGGCAGTACAAGTGGAAGTAACGGTGACTACTGAAGACGGGAGGGAGGGGAGGGGAGGGGGGGCGAGGGCGAAACCGGTCTAGAAAAAGACCAGACCGGCGAGAGGAGGCGGAGGAACGCCGCGAACCTCCCTCCCTGCGTTCCTGCGATTAGTGTTATAATTCCCCGAGGTTATAATTAAGTTTTCAACTTAATTATCTTCATAAATTTCACTTACGGGGATTGTTTAATAATAGGCTTATTAAAGTAATTTACCTTGACAGTGGGTGTTCCAGAGAAATGAATCTAGCTGCTCTCCCCAAGCCCGCCACCGATCTCCAGGTTCAAGGATCCCGCCCCTTCGGCAAGAGGGAAAATTTCGGAATTTCCTCCTGAACGGGGGCGAACAATGGCACCGGCCGTTGCCCAACAGGTGTTTTTTTTTTTTCTTTTTTCACGGGCCGATGATCCCGCACACAAAAGAATCGGTCCAGGATCTATCCCGGAGGATCTATCCGCTTTTTGTGTAGACAACCGTCTTCTTCGATCTCGGAAAGGATCTTGTTCCATCGACAGGATGTTGAACGGACTGAAAATACATTTTTTTTTTATCAGTTTGGCAACTAAATTATTGCGGATTCTTCTTGCCGTCTTCGGCAACAGAACAATCACTTGCCCCATAAGAGAATATTCCCGTAACGGGCGTGTCCATTGGCAATGGGAATGTCCTGCGTAATGTCCCATTATTGGGGGGGAGGGGAAGGGGGGGTACTCAAAAAGTAATCAAAATTTTGACTTTGGAATTATTGATATTGACAGTCTGCTGTATCAGCCGCTCGCCCCCATCTTCAGTAGCGGTGTCGGCACTTTGGACGTTTTTCGGGGGTCGTCCCCACTGTGTGACCTTGTACTGTGGGTGACACGCCGCTACTGAAGACGGCGAAACACCAAACCGGCGAGAGGTAGACAGAAACAGAGCAAAATATTCTTTCAAAACTTTCCAAAATAAGCAAGTCATACTTCTATAAGCGAAATAAGCGAAAGGTTGGACGAAAAGAATTGCATTTTGGGCCTAAAACCGCTTTTTGAACTGATTTTGTGGCTAATAAACGCATTTATGGGCCTAAAACAGCATTTTTGGCCCATTTGCCCTAAAAACCGCATTTTGAGCTGATTTTGTGCTTAAAAACTGCATTTTGAGCTGATTTTGTGCCTAAAAACTGCATTTTGGCCTAAAACCGCTTTTTGAGCTGATTTTGTGGCTAAAAACGCATTTATGGGCCTAAAACAGCATTTTGGCCCATTTTGCCCTAAGAACCGCATTTTTGAGCTGATTTTGTGCCTAAAACTGCATTTTGGGCCTAAAACCGCTTTTTGGGCCTAAAACCGCTTTTTTGAACTGATTTTGTGGCTAATAAACGCATTTATGGGCCTAAAAACAGCATTTTTTGGCCCATTTTGCCCCTAAGAACCGCATTTTGAGCTGATTTTGTGCCTAAAAACTGCATTTTTGGGCCTAAAAACCGCTTTTTTGAGCTGATTTTGTGGCTAATAAACGCATTTATGGGCCTAAAAACAGCATTTTTTGGCCCATTTTGCCCCTAAAAACCGCATTTTTGAGCTGATTTTGTGCCTAAAAACTGCATTTTTGGGCCTAAAAACCGCTTTTTTGAGCTGATTTTGTGGCTAATAAACGCATTTATGGGCCTAAAAACAGCATTTTTTTTGCCCCTAAAACCGCATTTTGAGCTGATTTTGTGCCTAAAAACTGCATTTTGGCCCTAAAACCGTTTTTGAGCTGATTTTGTGGCTAATAAACGCATTTATGGGCCTAAAACGGCATTTTTTTTGCCTAAAACCGCATTTTTGAGCTGATTTTGTGGCTAATAAACGCATGTTATGGGCCTAAAACAGCATTTTTTTTGCCTAAAACCGCATTTTTGAGCTGATTTTGTGGCTAATAAACGCATGTTATGGGCCTAAAACAGCATTTTGGCCTATTTTGCCCCTAAAACCGCATTTTTGAGCTGATCTTGTGCCTAAAAACGCATTTATGGTCCTAAAACCGCATTTTGGCCCGATTACGCGGCTAAAACCGCATTTTGGCCCAATTACGCGGCTAAAACCGCTTTTCGAGCTGATTTTCGCCTAAAACCCCATTTCTGGGCCGATTTTCCGCCTAAGAGCCACATTTTTGAGCCTAAAAACCCGCAATTTTGGCCGATTTTGCCCCTAAAACCGCATTTTTGAGCTGATTCTGAGCCTAAAACGCATTTATGGTCCTAAAACAGCATTTTGGTGACACTGCACCGCAGTACAAGTGGCACAGTGACAGTGGGCAGTGAGGATGCCCCCCAGGAAAAAATGCAGTTTTAAGCGCGAAATGTGGCCAAAATGCCAGTTTTAGGCCGACCTTTCGCTCCGTTTCTGTCTTCCTCTCGCCTTCCAGTCTTCAGTAGCGGTGCGTCACCTACAGCGGGGATGATGACCCCTGAAAAACATCCAAAGTGCCGATAGAGTGACACCGCTACTGAAGATGGCGAGCGGCCGTGAAACCGGTCTGGCGAAAGACCGAACCCCGAGCGAGAGCGGCGGACAGGTCTGGAAGTCGTTGGAACGTGGCGGGCGACAGAATATTTATTATTTTTTCCCGACAGCGGGGTCGGCTTCCTATCCGGCCGACGAAATGGAGGATCGTCCGATTTTTCCGGTCATTCGTCGCGGGGTCGTCGTTCCGCTCGATTTTCAGAGGAAAATGAAAACTAGCGGGGCCGGGGCTGGGGAGGAAGAAGGAGGGAAATTTTAGCCGGGGGCAAAATCACGGGCCAGATCGGTGGTGGTGAAAGGCCGTGGAAAATTCGTTACGTTTCCGCCCCACCGCTCGGAAAATACGTGGCTCATGCCGTGAGCACGAGATTCTGTCACGTGATTTGATGCCAGGTGTTACGAAATCGCTATAGTTTACCTGTAGGCCCGATAAGGGGCGGCGACAAGACGGATTTCCCTCGCCGGTTCGGTCTTCCGCCAGACCGGTTTCACGGCCGCTCGCCATCTTCAGTAGCGGTGTCACTGTCACTGTTGGCATTTTGGATGTTTTCTGGGCATAATAACTCACTGCACTGTCACTGTGTATCTCTGTGTCCTCTCGTCGGTTCGGTCTTCCGCTAGACCGGTTTCGGCCGCTGGCCATCTTCAGTAGCGGTGTCACTGTCACTTTTCGGATGTTTTCTGGGCATAACTCACTGCACTGTAACTCTGTGTCTCTGTCTCCTGTCTCGCCGCTTTTTCGAGCTGATTTTGCGCCTAAAACCCCATTTTTGGGCCGATTTTCCGCCTAAAACCACATTTTGAGCCTAAAAACCGCATTTTTCGGGCCGATTTTGCCCCTAAAAACCGCATATTTGAGCAGATTTTGTGCCTAAAAAACGCATTTATGGTCCTAAAAACCGCATTTTTGGTTGATTCTGCCCCCTAAAAACCGCATTTTTGAGCTGATTTTGCGCCTAAAACCCCCATTTCTGGGCCGATTTTCCGCCTAAAAACCACATTTTTGAGCCTAAAAACCGCATTTTTCGGGCCGATTTTGCGCCTAAAAACCGCATTTTTGAGCTGATTCTGTGCCTAAAATACGCATTTATGGTCCTGAAAACCGCATTTAGGCCCGATTTAGCGGCTAAAAACCGCTTTTTCGAGCTGATTTTTCGCCTAAAACCCCCATTTTTCTGGCCGATTTTGCGCCTAAAAACCGCATTTTTGAGCTGATTCTGTGCCTAAAATACGCATTTATGGTCCTGAAAACCGCATTTAGGCCCGATTTAGCGGCTAAAAACCGCTTTTTCGAGCTGATTTTTCGCCTAAAACCGCATTTTGGTCCGATATAGCGCCTAAAACCGTTTTTTCGAGCTGATTTTGCGCCTAAAACCCGCATTTCTGGACCGATTTTCCCTTATTCGCACTTATTCTGTGCCTAAAATACGCATTTATGGTCCTAAAACCGCATTTTTGAGCTGATTTTGTGCCTAAAAACGCATTTATGGTCCTAAAACCGCATTTTGGTCCGATTTTGCGCCTAAAACCGCATTTTTTTTCGAGCTGATTTTGCGCCTAAAACCCGCATTTTGGGCCGATTTTCCGTCTAAAACCACATTTTTGAGCCTAAAACCTCATTTTTAGCTGATGTTGTGCCTAATAAACGCATTTATGGGCCTAAAACCGCATTTTGGCCCGATTCCGCCTAAAATCCGCTTTTTGAGCTGGTTTTGCGCCTACAACCCGCATTTCTGGACCGATTTTGCCCCTAAAACCTCATTTTTGAGCTGATTACGCGCCTAAAAACGCATTTATGGGCCTGAAAACCGCATTTTCGGGTCTGAAAACCGTATTTCTGGGCGTACAAACCGCTTTTTTAACTGTAGCGTTGGAACAAACGGACAAAATATAGACAAAATTCCGTGTGGTTTTCTGGTGTTTCTGTTTTCTGTCTCGCCGCGTTCGCTCTCGCCCCGTCTTCAGTAGACCGGTGTTGGTCACTGTCGGCACTTTTTGGACGTTTTTCCTAAATATATATATATATATATATATATATATCCTAGCGCAACGCTGGATATACCTCAGTTTCGTATTTATAAATCTCTTCCCCTTATCAGCATCCCGTTATCATCCTTCCAGTCGACTGGAAGGTCGGTCCAGGAGCGCGTGAAGGACGCCTACTGAATTAACAACATCAAACAACAACAACAACAACAACGACGAAACAACGCGTATAATAAGAAAACCAACCAAGTGTTTCAACCTTCGGACTGCATGCAGCCGGATGACAATTAAGCGCATTGTTTCCGCCGTTTTGAATCATTTTTTTTTTATTTGTGTTTTTTTTCAAAATTTCCAACGTAAACTCGACGGCATCCACGAAATGGCGCGAAATTCTGTTCGTTCCCAATACGCTTATTAGTTTAAAAAAAAAAAAAAAATTCATTAAAGTGCACCCGGCCGTATAGCCCGAGACGCAATTGATTTACGCCGTATAATTAAGAGTAGAAACACTTTTAGTTGGGAATAGGATTTAAAACCGTTATTTATTACGCTATGCTTTCTCCATTCAGTAGAATATTCAACAATTTTTTTTTTTTTTTTTAACAAGTAGCTCATCAACAATTCTTCATTCAATTTCTTAATACTTTCAGGACTCGAAGCGAACTATTTCATTTTTTGCAAATAGTTCCAGTACTTGTAAAACACTGTGCTGTTTCGTGAAACTGTACTGTCACTGTCGCAATAAAAATTAAAAAAAAAAAAAAAAATGATTTTTCAGTTTAACATACCCGTTTTGTGTACCGGTTTCACGGCCGCTCGCCGTCTTCAGTAGCGCCGTTTTAGCCGTCACTTTGGACGCACTGCCCTCCGTCTGGAGTGCCCACTGTCACCGTCACCGTCACCGTCACCGCCGCTTGTACCGACCAAGAGACACGACGAAATCTGCAATGATTTATTATCAGTTTCGAATTCGTCGCACTTCAGTAGCACGATATCCTATTTTTGGGCCGTCCGTTGTATATTTTTTCATCTATTTTCATCGTAAACCGGCCACGAATTCGGTACCGGAAAAGACTGGATCCTTCGACCTCGGAGGCCGCTGAAAAGATTTCTTCGTAAAGACTTTTCAAAATTATGCACGATTTTAAGCGTTTCGGTCTGAAATTCTATGGACCTCACCCCCATCCGGTCGTTCCTGGATTTTTTTTTTTTTTGCCCCACCGTAAGGGTTTTCGCCCTTCTGAGAGGCCGCGAATTCATAATCCACGAATTATGGGGGAATCCGAACAGTTTTGCCGATGAGAGAAAAACGAGTCTATTTGTCCAAACACCGGCATTAAAGTCTCAGAATCCGACCAATCTTCTCGATTGATGTTGAAGCTCTGGAAATGCTTAATAATTTAATTTTATTACCGGGGAAAAATCCTCTTTCCGCTTCTTGCAGTAGGATAGGAATTTAGACAACAGATTTACGCTAGAAAAAAAAAATTAACGGAAATCATCACTAGGGGGATCACTAGGTTTCGGCCGTGAATCTGAGGCTGAAATTGGATTCGGCTTTCCTTCTATAAATTATTTTTTTTTTTGGAAAAAACCCACGCTTTTCCCGCATTGCTGCCGATGCAATCGTATCCGTATTCGACTCGTAATCCCGGCCAATTTTCATAATATCAAGGCCGTTTTCCATTCACGAGGAAAATTTCGTTCCGTCCTTTTTATTCCGGTCTGGAATTCCGTCCGGAGGAGGGAGCAGGAAAGAGTAGTCTATTCAATTCTGAGATTTCAAGACGGTACCCGAAGGTCTTGCAACAATATCGTCGGTATAACGATGGGAAATGGTACTTTTAATGTACCTGTTTTGTGGTCTCCGAAGGGTTGGAAGAATACGCGTCGATCCGCTCCTCTCTCCGCTCTCTGGTCTTTCGCTAGACCGGTTTCACTGTTGCACGGGCCCCCCCCGTCTTCAGTAGCGTGTCGGAGCGACCCTCTCAGGCTGAAAACAGAGAGGACGTATATATATATATATATATATATATATATATATATATATATCTTTCTGGCATTACGAGTCCCGAAGACATTGGTAGGATGACCGATAGTTAAGAGACCGCCGCCCTCCTGGTGGATGTAACTTTCTGATGACGCCCCATAGTCATCGATTCAACGCGAACCCGGTTATATAATACGAATTATAGACAGGTTTGTGGTATTTCTGTCTCCCCTGTTCTCGCCGCGGTTTCGCTAGACCGGTTTCACGGCTCCGCTCGCCCCGTCTTCAGCGGCTCCGTGTTCGGCCACTGTTGGCACCTGTTGAACTGTTGGACGTACAAACTGACAAACACCACAGTGACACAGATGACAGTGGCTAACGCAGCGCTACTGAAGATGGCGAGCGGCCGAAACCGGTCCAGCAAACAGAAACACCACAAACCCTGCAGACGAGTCGACAGAACTGACTGAAAATTGTTTTAAAATATGTATAAATACCGTAATCTCTCTCTCTCTCTCTCTCTCTCGCTCTGTTCTCCTGGTCTTTCGCTAGACCGGTTTCACTGTTGCACGGCCCGTCTCCAGTAGCCGACAGTGGCCTAAAACAGCGCTACTGAAGACGGGGCGTATCCAGGTTAATCCTCCGGTATTAAGACCGGGCTCAATAAGGTCAATAGTTACAATTTGGCGAACGTAAATTTCATCATATATATATATATATATATATATATATATATATATATATATAGTAGTGAAATCGTCTGGAAAGTAATGTGATCAATTAGAAATCTCATCCGAGGAGGAGGCGCGAAAGTGAACAAGTCTGACGACTGTTTCAGCTCACTTTTATATTGGGGCCTTCTTCTTATCTCAACTCTAAATGGTAAACTACCAGCTTTCTTTCTCAGTTAGTCTGTCTCTTTCTCTTTCTCTTTCTCTTTCTCTCTCTGTCTCGCCATAATCTGTTGACGGACCTCGATCCGAGAGTGGAAGATAAAAAAGAAATGTTTTTCCAGTCTCTTCTGTCCGAGAGAGAGAGAGAGAGAGAGAGAGAGAGAGAGAGAGAGAGAGAGAGAGAGAGAGAGAGAGAGAGAGAGAGAGAGAGAGAGAGAGAGAGAGAGAGAGAGAGAGAGAGAGAGAGAGTTTCACCTGCGACCTCTTGGGCTCCTGATGAACGCACGGAGGTGGGCGTCGTCTCGGTCGGAAAATCATAAAAACTCTGCAATTAGACCAAGGGATTATCCACTTCTTCGGCACAGCCCGATGAAATCTAATCTAAGGTTTGAGCGTTTTTTCCCAGAAAATTCCTTTTTCCGATCTTCTTAAGCTCCATCCCGTTTCGTGTGCTCGGGCGAGGCGCACTTAATTTTTAAGTTAAGTTTCGTCGTGCCAGAAAATAATTTTCTTTTGAACAGATCATGCCGTCGGTTTTTTTTCCCTACTGTCGGCGGTGGAAGCCTTGCAGAGGGATTTCGTCCTCCTCCTCCGCTCCTCCTCTCCATTTCGTCCCGGAGCCCTTTTCTAGGGGAGTATTTTTTTTTTTGTTCAACGATTCAAGGATCAACGACTGAATTTCGTACTAGAGTTAGAGACGGCTTTGTCGGCCGGTCTTCAGTAGCGCTCTGTCAAGTCATTTTTCCGGTCGCCATACTCACTTCCATGGCCGCTACTGAAGATGTGGAAGAAAATACAGTTGTATTAAAAATAATGAAGTGTCTGTCGCGAAGAAGTATATAGAAACTGAAAAGAAATATATGAACCTGTTACTTCGAATAGCGGTTCGGTATGCGCGTGACCCACGCCCATGACGTCAATCCTGAATGTCCTGATTCTCCTCCTCTTCCGCAAACGATGTCTTTCGCCGAATAATCTCTTATTTTCCAGCACAATTTCGTGAAAATCACTGTATACTGAGTACGAGTGCTGACACGTGTATTTCACGTGGTAAATTGTCAGTTTGTTACACCTATAAGGTCAATGGCCTTAAGAGTTCAGCTTATGACTATTCGGATATTGGAAAATAAGAAAAATTAAAAAGTATTATTATTTCACTGACCTGTTTAGAAAAAAAAAACGAAATTTCTTCGTTTCACTTCGCCGACTGTGTATCAGCCAAGGGCAGTAGATAATTTTTCAACGCTCGTATATCTTTTTCCATTTTTTAACTGGCAAAAAAAAAAATGTGAAAAAAACATGTCGTCAGTCCGATAACCGGTGAAAGTCACTTCTATTTACGCTGTAAATGCGGCGTTCAGTTACGGCCCAGAAGTCGAAACCGGTCTAGCTTTATTAGGTCGAAAAGGGCGAGACGAGATTGAACTCCTTTTGAACGCGATTCGCTCGTCCAATCCCTTTTGCTAGACCGGTTTTTACGGACGCATCTTCAGTAGCGTTGTCTCCGCTAGAGACACCGCTACTGAAGACGGGGCCAAAAAATGATCTTTCTGGTCCCGCGGCGGTCTCTCGCCGTCTTCAGTAGCGGCATTAACGTAGATTTCGTGTGTTTCTGTTATCCCCGATTTGCCGACATTGACTGACACAGCGCTACTCGGAAGATGGGGCGAGCAGCGGCCGCGAAACCGGTCTGGAAAAGACCGAACCGCAGCCAGAGGGAGACAGAAACAGGACAAAACAGGCGGTTTTCCGCCTGAATATTTTCGGCCTATTTTGCCCTAAAACCGCCTTTTTGAGCTGAAAAAACTTTTGGGCATTTATGGGCTTAAAACCGCTTTTGGCCCGATTTCGCGACTAAAAAAAAACTGTTTTTGGGCCTAAAAACCGCATTTCTGGGCCTAAAACCGTATTTTGGCCGATTTTGCCCCTAAAACCGCCTTTTTGAGCTGATTTTGTGTCTAAAAACGCATTTATGGGCTTAAAACCGCATTTTGGCCCGATTTCGCGACTAAAACTGCATTTTGGGCCTAAAACCGCATTTTGGGCCTAAAACCGAAATTTTGGGCCTTTTGCCCTAAAACCGCCTTTTGAGCTGATTTTGTGTCTAAAAACGCATTTATGGGCTAAAACCGCTTTTGGCCCGATTTCGCGACTTTTTGGGCCTAAAACCGCATTTTGGGCCTAAAACCGTATTTCTGGGCCTAAAACCGTATTTTCGGCCGATTTTGCCCCAAAACCGCCTTTTTTGAGCTGATTTTGTGTCTAAAAAACGCATTTACGGGCCAACAGTGGCCGAACACGGCGCTACTGAAGACGGGGCGAGCGGAGCCGTGAAACCGGTCTAGCGAAACCGCGGCGAGAAGGGGACACCAGAAACCTGTCTATAATTCGTATTGTAACCGAGGTTGGCGTCGAATCGATGACTGTAGGGCGTCGTCAGAAAGTTACATCCACCAGGAGGGCGGTCATCCTACCAATGTCTTCGGGGCCGCGTAAGAGCCAGAAAGAGATAACGTCCTCCCTGTTTTCGACCCCGATTTCTGTCCGAAATATTGGACGCACGAAAGTGAATCTAGGACGTGAAGTATTGCGTCCAAACTGGTCTCTATTATCCTGGCAGAAGAACCATACTCGACGGCTCAGAAGAATTCCAACGGCGTATACCGCCCTCCGCCAACGGTCGCCGTTGAATACAAATAGGAGAGTTCGGAATTTACTTTCACGATTCAAGCCGCGCATAGCTTACTTGGAATGTCGATGGAATTGATTTTCGGTTATATAATAGAGTGGTTGGAACCCCAGTTGCTCGTGGTTCGGTAACCGGTTGGAGAATCGCCCAATTCGGTCCGCCGCCACAACACGGGATTTCGAACCTGACCGGTAATGATTTTTTTCAGTTGAATACGGACAATTAAGAGGCCCTCCCATTCAGCTTGACGTAACCGTTTTGTGGCCTTCGAGGCGGTTGAGGAATAGACGGGAAAAAGTGGAGGAATCGGCCAAAAAAAATAGGGGGTTTTCAGGCCCAGAAAATGCAGTTTTTAGGCGCGAAATCAGCTCGAAAAAGCTGTTTTTTTAGGGGGGCGTCACCACCGTCACTTGTACCGTGTGACACACCGCTGCTGAAGACGGCGAACCGGTCTATGGCACAAGACCAAACCGCGGCGGGAGAGGAGAAAGAGACACAGCAAAATACTGGCATTTTTGGGCCTAAAAACCACTTTTTTGAGCTGATTTTGCGCCTAAAAAACGCATTTTAGGGGCCTAAAAACCGCATTTTGGCCCGATTTCGCGACTGAAAACTGCATTTTCGGCCCTGAAAACCGTATTTCCGGGCCCAAAACCGTATTTCTGGGCGTACAAACCCGTTTTTTTCGGCCGAACACACGCGCTCGAACTGTAGCGTTGGACCAAACCGACAAATATAGACAAAATTCCGTTGGGTTTTTGGTGTTTCCGTCTCCTGTCTCGCTCGTATGGTCTTTTGCTAGACCGGTTTATGGGTCTAAAAAGCTCATTTTTGGTCCTAAAAACCGCATTTTGTGGTCGATTTTGCGCCCCTAAAAACCTCACTTTAGCTGGACCCCGGTTTAGGCCACTCTCGCCCCATCTTCAGTAGCGCTGCGTTAGCCACCACCGTCGGCACAGTTCTGGCAGTGCAATAAGGATTTTTGGGCCTGAAAACCGCTTTTCTGAGCAGATTTTCCGCCTGAAAACCGCATTTCCGGACCGATTTTCCCTCCGAAAACCTCATTTTTGGTCGATTTTGCGCCCCCGAAAACCTCATTTCGGCCTCTCTCGCCCCGTCTTCAGTAGCGCTGCGTTAGCCACCACCGCCGGCACAGATCTGTCAGGACAGTGGCACTGCAGTGAGGATAGATTTTTGGGCCTGAAAACCGCTTTTCTGAGCTGATTTTCCGCCTAAAAACCGCATTTCTGGGCCGATTTTCCGCCTGAAAACCACATTTTTGGGCCTAAAAACCGCATTTTTTGGCCGATTTTGCCCCTGAAAAATTCATTTTGAGCTGATTTCGCGCCTAAAAAACGCATTTATGGGCCTGAAAACCGCATTTTTTGGTCGATTTCGCGCCTAAAAGCTGCATTTTGGGCCTAAAAACAGCTTTTTTGAGCTGATTTCGCGCCTAAAAAACGCATTTATGGGCCTGAAAACCGCATTTTTTGGTCGATTTCGCGCCTAAAAGCTGCATTTTTGGGCCTAAAACAGCTTTTGAGCTGATTTGCGCCTAAAAACGCATTTATGGGCCTAAAACCGCATTTTTTGGTCGATTTCGCGCCTAAAAGCTGCATTTTTGGGCCTAAAAACAGCTTTTTTGAGCTGATTTCGCGCCTAAAAAACGCATTTATGGGCCTGAAAACCGCATTTTTTGGTCGATTTCGCGCCTAAAAGCTGCATTTTTGGGCCTAAAAACAGCTTTTTTGAGCTGATTTTGCGCCTAAAAACCGCGTTTTCGGGCCCAAAAACCGCAGTTCTGTCAGGACAGTGGCAGCGCAGTGAGGATACATTTTTGGACGTGAAAAACCGCTTTTCCGAGCCGATTTTCCGCCCCCCTAAAAACCCCGTTTCGGCCGCTCTCGCCCCATCTTCAGTAGCGCTTCGTCAGGGTATTATTATTGTATTAGGGGGGGGGGGTAATCCCAAAAGTAATCAACATTTCGACTCTGGAATTCATTTTATTTTTCCAAAAAGAAACTTTAATTATCAATCTACTACTTGCCCTCACTTGAGTAACTACTCAAGACTGAAATACGTTATATCAAATTTGGGTGCACATAATATCTCTGACGCGAACATGCAATATTACGTTCGAATTGACCGGATAATTACTGGTGGAACATTGAGGGCAGTAGCGGGAACGTTTGTTTTTTTTTTGTATATTGATTGATAATATCATTGATTGATTGAGATTGAAGTGGAGTGAGAAAGTGCCCAAATACGCAGTTAGCGATTACGCTGAAATGGCGGCGATTATGACATAATGCTGTGACATAAGGCATTCCTGGCGGGCCCCATTTTAGCCTCCGTGTGTGTGTCGGGGAGGAAATAAAATAAATTTTAATAAAAAAAAAAAAAAGGATAAAACGAAAATGAAATGCGATTCTCCTTGGAAAGAGAACGCGCTGAGGAGGCATAAAAGAGACCTTGGTTCAACCAGCGCCAAGGTCCGAACCTGTCGTCGAATAAATAACGAGAGAGCGAGAATTATTTTAGCGATTCACCTCTTAGACGGTAGACACCCGATCGGTGAAACATCGTCAGTGGTTTTGATTTAATGCTCAGCACGTCAGTGCTCAGCACGACAGTGCGACTATATCAGGGTTGTGAACCAAAAGTAATCGATATTTTGACCTTGGAATTCATTCCAAGCGATATTATCGACCACCCCCCCTCCCACCCCCCTCTATCGAGGAATTCCTCAAGACCGAAATACGTCTTTATCAAATTATCTATTTTTTTTTTGGGTGGGGGTACACTTAATATACACAATCTGGGCTCGCTCAATCGTAATAGAGTACGGGAAGATATCCGACATATGACCGCTACTGAAGACGGCGAACGGCTGAAATACTCTCCCCCAGAAGTACGGTATAAGACGACGAGAAAATCAACAGAATTCCGTGTAGAAATTCCGTAAATTTTGAGTAAAAAAAATTTAATATTACTACGAAATGCTCAGCAGAAGAACGATAATATATTAGGGGTTGACCCAAAAGTAATCGACGTTTTGACATTGGCATTTTATTTTATTTTGCCCGAAAAAAAAGAAACTTTAATTATCAATCTACTGTATGTATATATTCAACGACATTATCGATTCCCCCCCCTCCCCCTCCCCCCCAACTCTTGAGGAACTCCTCGAGACCAAAATACATTTTTTGTCAAATACTTCCGGATTACAATCCGGCGCGAAAATAGACCAAAAATATATTTTCTATTCTAATCTGCTCTCTGTTTTTTTTTTTTTGGAACTAATAGACAAATATATATATACTTTAATTGAAGTCGGTAATTCCTGTACCGTAGATGGATTAGATCAAAATATGCTCAGCGGAATTACGACAATAATATATTGTTAGGCGGCGACCCAAAAGTAATCGACATTTTGACTTTGTTGGCATTTTATTTTATTTTGCCCGAAAAAAAGAAACTTCAATTATCAATCTACTAGACCGAAATACATTTTTTGGTCAAATTGTCGATTAATTCTGGATTGCACGTGATATAATCCGGCGCGAAAATAGACCAAAAATATACAGTTTTTTTTGGAACTAATAGACAAATATATCTACTTTAAAATCTAGACCGGTAATGAATATTTTACGGAACGGAATAATAGAAGTTTGGTAATTCCTGTACCGTAGATTCACCAGACGGATATGGTACGCATTAGATCAAAATATGCTAATACGACAATAATATATTATTAGGTGGCGACCCAAAAGTAATCGACATTTTATTTCCACCGACGTTATTTCGACGTATGAGGAACTCCTCAAGACCGAAATAAGTCTATATTTCAAATCGTCTACTTTTTGGGGGAACACCTAATAGACGTTACACCTGAAAATGTATTCATTAGGGCTTCTCTGGCCTGGATTTCTCCTCGACGAAAAAAATTAAAAAAAAAAAAAAATTAACTCACCGCCGTTGCGATCTCGAGAGTCGGATTTTCCAGAGATTTTCCAATTTCCAGGAATTACAGCTCCGAGAGTGTGTTTTTCGGGTTGTAAAAATGTCTAGTTTTTTTTTTTTTTTTGTATAAGCTGACTGAGCACTGTGAAAATCGGTCTTTGCTGAACTCTCAATTTTCACGGCCGTGACCCTGAAACAACCCCTGAAAAAAACCGTTCGACGCGAAATTGCCCCAATAACAATAATAATAATTATTATTATTATTGGGCGAAAATTTACGTCAATACAGCGATCTCCAGCGGAACGGTTCCAGTGCGGTGAAATTTTCCATCCATCCATCACGTGCCCAATCGCAGATTTTTCCAGAATTCACATTCCTATTTAACGCGTCTAAATATTCGCTGCGTACCGTAATTCCATGAAAAATTTTTTTTTGGATAAATAATTTCCGTATTTAACACACACTGTTTTGTTGTGCGCCGGCCGCTCGCCATCTTCAGTAGCGCCGTCCTGGCCACTTGGTCACCACTTGTAGTACTGCGGTGTTCGTGTCAGTTCGTCGTCTCTAATAAACACAAAGGAGACAAAGTTTTTAGTCTTTTGACAGACCACGTTTCGGCCGCCCCATCTACTGAAGATGGCGAGCAGCCAGACAGAGGTGTCTAATTCCGAAACCACGCAGACCGCAAAACACCGCCGGCAACGGGAGTTTCGTTGAACTTCCAACACGGACGTGATCATAGACGTTCGGAAAAATATATATATATATATATATATATATATATATATATATATATATATATATATATATATCCCACAATCATTGATCGTTATCCAGTCCACTTTGATTAGCAACTCGGGCCCTTAATTTCGTCCCTTAAAAGCAGATCTTCGACTGCAAAGCGTAAATGAGATACGACTTACGACTTAATAGAAAAACAGGAATAGAAAAAAAAAAACCTTCTGGTTCCGGAAACCGAAGCTAAAAGTCCAGCGATCCGGACGAATGAATCTGACGGATGGATCATATTTTGCCCGGTTTTTCGCAGATCTGCTCTCACTTCCTGTCGCTTTACGCCTCCGCGATTTGTCGCTTTTCTTTTTCTCGATCCTCTTCTTCCTTATTTCCGGTTTTTCTTTTCTCGATCCTCTTCCTTATTTCCGGGTTTTTTTTCTCTCTCTCTCTCTCTCTCTCTCTCTCTCTCTCTCTCTCTCTCTCTCTCTCTCTCTCTCTCTCTCTCTCTCTCTCTCTCTCTCTCTCTCTCTGTCTTCCGGAAACTTTGAATGAATTTTCACCGTTCTTTTCTTTTCCTCTTTTCAATGAGTTTAGAAAGCGTTCACCGGCAGTAAATTATGCCCCGGTTAACATACACATACCCGGCTCTCCGATTTACAGAGAAGATAACAATTTTTATTGCCCATTAAACCGTTTTTCCTGTTCCTACCAAATTACGGCGGAAAACCGAAATCGATCCAATAATACCGCGACGACGGGTCCGATAACGCGGACTCTTATCACTGAATGGATCCCAGTGATGACACCTAGTGATGGCCAGTGGTGGATTTCCCGACCGTTGGATTTCCTTTTTTACGGCGTTATTCGGAAGTCAAAGGTATACGCCGTATCGAAGCGGGAAAAATTCCGACGAAATTCGACCGCAATTTCAGCGAAATTCCACGGAACTATCCGAGTTCCACCACGTGCCCCACCGCGTACAGCCCTTGAAACAATCCAATGTACACGAATTAGACATTTTCCCGACCGTTGGATTTCCTTTTTTACGGGGTCGTCGTTCGGAAGTCAAAGGTATACGCCGTATCGAAGCGGGAAAAATTCCGACGAAATTCGGCCGCAATTTCAGCGAAATTCCACGGAACTATCCAAGTTCCACAACATACCCACCATCTACAGCCCTTGAAACAATCCAATGTACACGAATTGGACATTTTCCCCGACCATTGAATTTCCTTTTTTTACGGGCGTCCGTTCCGGAGGTCAAAGGTATACGCCGTATCGAAGCGGGAAAAATTCCGACGAAATTCGGCCGCAATTTCAGCGAAATTCCACGGAACTATCCGAGTTCCACCACGTGCCCCACCGCGTACAGCCCTTGAAACAATCCAATGTACACGAATGAGGCATTTTCCCGACCGTTGGATTTCCTTTTTTACGGGGTCGTCGTTCGGAAGTCAAAGGTATACGCCGTATCGAAGCGGGAAAAATTCCGACGAAATTCGGCCGCAATTTCAGCGAAATTCCACGGAACTATCCGAGTTCCACCGCATGCCCCACCGCGTACAGCCCTTGAAACAATCCAATGTACACGAATGAGGCATTTTCCCGACCGTTGGATTTCCTTTTTTACGGGGTCGTCGTTCGGAAGTCAAAGGTATACGCCGTATCGAAGCGGGAAAAATTCCGACGAAATTCGGCCGCAATTTCGGCGAAATTGTCGCGGAAAATTTCGACAAAAGAGTCGATTTCCCCGACGTGTTATTCCCCATCCTGATTTTATATTTTTCCCGTCCGGGAAAGCGACGAAAGAGAACATTATATAAAGATGCCCCCAGGACAGGCTATATACCCCGGGTTATGCAACGATAGCCGGTTACGCGCTGTAACGTTACTTTCAATTACTTGAAGAGGTGGGGGAGGGGAGGGCCGTCCTTTCCCAGCCCTAGACGGCCGTCTTGTTAATTGGAGGGTGCCGATATTATAGACCGGTATCGCTAACCGGCTAGACCGGTTGGCCACCTTCTCGACAGTGTTTTTAAAGTACCGTAGGTTCGCGGTGTTTCTGTCTCCTGTCTGGCTGCTTTTCGGCCTTTTGCTAGACCGGTTTTTGAGCTGATTTTGCGCCTAAAAATCGGGCCATTTTCGGGCTTAAAAACCACATTTTCGGGCCTCAAAACCGCTACCGGAGACGGCGAACCGGTCTATAGCAGAGGACCAAAACCGGCGAGAGGAGACGGAAACACAGCAAAAAGGTCGGCCTAAAAACCGCTTTTTCGAGACGATTTTGCGCCTAAGAACCGCATTTTGGGCTTAAAAACGCATTTTCAGGCCTAAAAACCGTATTACTGGGCCGATTTTCCGCCTGAAAACCACATTTTCGGGCCTAAAAATCGCATTTTCGGGCTTAAAAACCACATTTTTAGGCCTCAAAACCGCTACTGAAGATGGCGAACCGGTCTATAGCAAAAGACCAAACCGGCGAGAGGAGACAGAAACACAGCAAAAAGGTTGGCCTAAAAACCACTTTTTCGAGACGATTTGGCGCCTAAGAACAGCATTTTTGGGCTTAAAAAACGCATTTTCGGGCCTAAAAACCGCAATTTGGCCGATTTTGCCCCTGAAAACCGCATTTCTGAGCTGATATTACGCCTGAAAAACGCATTTATGGGCCTAAAAACCGCATTTCTGGGCCGATTTTGCCCCTGAAAACTGCATTTTGAGCTTGACCTAAAGGCATTTTGGCCGAAACCGCATTTTGGCCGATTTTGCCTAAAACCGCATTTTTGAGCTGTTTTTGCGCCTGAAAAAAGCATTTATTGGCCTAAAATCCGCATTTTGGCCAGATTTCGCGCCTAAAAACTGCTTTTTCGGGCCGAATTTTTGGGCTTAAAAAACGCATTTTCAGGCCTAGAAAACCGTATTACTGGGCCGATTTTCCGCCTGAAAACCACATTTTCGGGCCTAAAAACCGCATTTTTGGCGTCTCGCCGTCATCAGTAACATTCAGCTAATAAACCAACCTTGGGTCTGGACGCACACCGAATCCGGACTTGAAAAGGAAATTCCTAACGCTTAAAAGAAAAGAAAAAACAAGAAACACTTCCAAATTAAAAGCTACTACTTTAAAAGGACTTACCGTACTCAATTGACTTAGTTTTTTAATTTCCGTTTCTCTTCCATTTTCCAGGTAAGGAGCCACCAGTTGGTCAGAAATATTTTACGATGCTACGGCAGATTTCGTGCGTTTCTGCTCCTCGCCGTCTTCAGTAGAACGGCGTTGTGTAAGTGTCACTGTCGGCGAAAACCCAGCCTAGACCACAAAACAGGTATTTTAAACTATTTTCTGATTTAAAAAAAAAAGAAAAGAAATTTCGGAGAAATTTCCTATCGTTGGGGGGGGGGGGTGGCGGAGGGGTCACGACCCCGTAAACAGGTACGGACTTTCCAATTAGGCGAAATCGCTCTCACACCTGTAAAACTTTTATTATATGAAATTTTCCCCCTTACACCAATTTTTCCGTTTTCCCGTCCCGAGAAGGAAAAAGTGTAACTTTTCTTTACAGCTCGCTTTCAGTAACGGGCCGCTGTTCAAAGGTCACCGTCCCTAAGTGAGGACGTCCGCACACAAATCTGATATTCTCATATTCCTAATATTAAATCGAGATCCCAAAAATTGTTTTTAAGTACGACAACAACCGTCAAATTGTTTGGTACACGGATAAGCCTGTGCGGATACCGCATTGGGGATGACGTTCGCTTCATCAGTTACAGTTTAATGAGTAATACTCATTAACGAGTATTTGGTATATTGGTATTGAATACTACTGAAGGTGTAGAAAAGCCTATTTCGGCTTTTCTACACCTTCAGTAGTATTGTTTGTTTGTAGTATTGTTGTATTGTCGTACAACTTAGCAGTAGCTTGTTGTTTAAGGGCCAAATATTCGTGGCCCAAACTCCCAAACCTGAAACGTAATTTTGGTTACAAATTCGGGTTAAAATGCGGAATAGGGCCACCCCCTCCGCCCCCCCCCCACCGATCTATTTAAACATATTCTTTCCAGAATTCAGGGCGCAATTCTCTCGTGACCGATACAAGATTCCCACATATCTCAATTATATGACCCGACTCTCTCATGACTCAAATTTGAGAAAAAAATACGTTAATCCGTTCCCCCCAGAAATGACGTCACGTATAATTTCGCCTATTAGGTTGTCAGTTTTTTTGGGGGCCTATTCTGAATTTTAACCAAAATTGGCCTATCCTAGTGATTGGGGCGAAACGCTTAAAAAAAAAAAAACCCTATACACCAGATAAGGGGTGGTTGTGGGGGGGGGTAGGTTGCGCCCCCCCCCCGGCCTTTTAAGGCCGTAAAACTGTACGCAGGTGCAACTCAACTCGGATTTCAGACGATCGGAATCGGGACGACGATTTCGAAATATTTTCGACCGGTCTCTGTTGCCCCCCCCCCTACCCCCTGACATCCTCCTATGGGACTTTCGAAAGCTTCGAGGCTTTCCAAGTCTCGTCGTTTCCCGCATCGCGTTTGAAATCCGGGATTCCTCCACCGGTTGCAAAACCGAGTTGATCCGGTTACGAACGACGAGACGGTTCGGACCGATTAGAATTCTCGGTACGGCGGCGGCGGCATCGGGCTCCTTATTTTCCAGACCGGTATGCGGTAGGACCTGCAGATACTCTGCAGGTCCGAGCGACCGCCGTGAAACCGGTCTAGCGGAAGACCAAACTCTGTCTTCCTGGTTTGTCTTCTTTGTCACTGTTTGTGCCGCTGTCACTTCTACTGTGCGACTGACACCGCTACTGAAGATGTGGCGAGCAACCGCGGTCTAGCGAAACACCGAAAACCGACGGAATTTTGTCTATATTTCTGCCGTTTTAGTCCAACGCCAAAAGAAAAGAAGCGGTTTTTAGGCCCAGAAATACGGTTTTCAGGCCCATAAATGCGTTTTTTAGGCACAAAATCAGCTCAAAAATGAGGTTCTCTGGGGCAAAATCGGCCACATAAATGCGGTTTTTAGGCCCAGAAATGTGGTTTTCAGGCGGAAATTCAGCTCAAAAATGTGGTTTTTAGGGGCAAAATCGGCCCAGAAATGCGATTTTCAGGCCCATAAATGAGTTTTTTAGGCCCAAAAATGTGGTTTTCAGGCGGAAAATCGGCCCAGAAATGCTGTTTTCAGGCGCAAAATCAGCTCAAAAAAGCTGTTTTTAGGCCCAAAAATCTATCCTCACTGCACTGCTACTGTCTTGACATAACTGTGACAACAGTGGCTGAACACCGCTACTGAAGATGTGGCGAGCAACCGCCGTGAAACCGGTCTAGCGGAAGACCAAACTCTGTCTTCCTGGTTTGTCTTCTTTGTCACTGTTTCTGTCACTGTCACTTGTACTGTGCGACTGACACCGCTACTGAAGATGTGGCGGACGGCCGCCGTGAAACCGGTCTAGCGGAAGGCCGAACATCAGCCAGAGAGGAGGATAACCAGAGAACGGACAATCGGAAAACTGATATTTTTAGTCCCTTCTTCTCAATATCAATTGGGGCTTATCCCAGAAACAGAAATTCAGAATAGATTTTGATACAGAAACTACATAAATTAACAACTTCCGGCCGTAAAGGAAAGCATTTCAGACAGGTTTTACAGGGCTTCTATTGGGGCAAGAAAGGACGTTCTGTCGTCGTCGTCGGAAACCGGACCCAAATAACGCTTTCGTACACCGTATTTTCGGTCTAGACCCCGTTCAGGTTTTACCCCCGAAATCGTCGGTAGGACTCCGATATATTTATTTATATTTGTTTGTTTCCGGTTTCGTTGCGACGCCCGTTCTTCGGCAAATATCCCGTTGGTTCGTTGGGACCTTGGGCCGACGGCGTCGTTGGCGAGGGTGCGGCCCTCGTATCTATACGTAAAACGGGCCGACTTTTAACCGTTTAAAAGCCCCGTCTGTTACGCAATTTACACGCGGGCCGATTAACGGGCCCGGTTGCGCAATCACCGGGCCCCAACTCTGTTTACCGGTTTTACGTAATCTTAGATTTATTCTCTCGAAACGATTTCATCTCCCGGCATTTATGCCGGGTTCTGGTTCCCGGATTTTTATTTTCTTTATCCTATTCAACTCCTTCACCTGGAATGGCCTGCTGATGCTGGTCATTATCGGGAATTCAGTGTTGGATAACGCCAAGTATTCATCCTACCATCGTACCTGTTTTCCGGTCTGCCGAGGGGTTGCCGAGGAATACCGTAGATTTAGTGCGTTTCTCCCTTCTCCTCTCTCGGCGCGATCTGGTCTTTCGCTAGACCGGTTTCGGCCATCTTCAGTAGCGGTGTTGGTCACTAGTCAGCGGGAGGAGACACAAAACACCAGGGGAAATCGGGGTGTTTTTTACCTTTGTTTCGGAGTTTTTCCGATGCCCGGAAAACATCCAACAAGTGCTGAAACCGGTCTAGCGAAAGACCGAAAACCGACGGAATTTTGTCTATATTTCTGCCGGTTTGGTCCAACGCTACAGTTCCGGCCAAAAAAAAGCGGTTTGTACGTCCAGAAATACGGTTTTCAGGCCCATAAATGCGTTTTTTAGGCACAAAATCAGCTCAAAAATGAGGTTCTCAGGGGCAAAATCGGCCCAAAAAAGCGGTTTTTAGGCCCAGAAATACGGTTTTCAGGCCCATAAATGCGTTTATTAGGCACAAAATCAGCTCAAAAATGAGGTTCTCAGGGGCAAAATCGGCCCAAAAATGCGGTTTTTAGGCCCAGAAATACGGTTTTCAGGCCCATAAATGCGTTTATTAGGCACAAAATCAGCTCAAAATGAGGTTTAAATCGGCCAAAAACGGTTTAGGCCAGGTTTTCAGGCATGGTTTTCCAAAAAAATACAGGCCCATAAATGTTTTAGGCCAAAATCAGCCCTAAAATGAGGTCTCCTTAAAATCGGCCCAAAGCGGTTTTAGGGCCCAAAAGGTTTTCAGGCCCATAAATGCGCACAAAATCAGCCTAAAATGAGGTTTCAAGGCCAAAATGCGGTTTTAGGCCCAGAAATGTGGTTTCAGCAGGCTCAAAATGTGGTTTTGGGCGAAATCGGCCCAGAAATGCGATTTTCAGGCCCATAAATGAGTTTTTTAGGCCCAAAATGTGGTTTTCAGGCAAAATCGGCCCAAATGCTGTTTTCAGGCGCAAAATCAGGCAAACTGTGCCGACGTTGGCTAACGCAGCGCTACTGAAGATGGCGGCAAATAAATTTGCTATAGTTTTTGTCGGTTTGGTCCAACGCTTTCCCAAAAAGCTGTTTTAGGCCCAAAAAATACTGCCAGCACAAAATCGGCCTAGCCCAAAAATGGCAGGAGGCGGAATTTTCGTTTTTCAGGCCCAAAATCCCTAGGGGCAAAAAAAAAGGCCCAGAATATGGTTTTGCCAAAATGCGGTTTTAGGCCCAAAAAGTTTTAGGCGCGAAATCGCCCAGAAATGCCAGTTTAGGCCCATGAATGCGTTTTTAGGCTCAAAATCAATTCAAAAAATGCTGTTTTAGGGACAAACAAACAAATGCGGCTTTGCCGACAAAAATGTGGCTAACGGCAAAATCGGTCCAGAAATAAAAATGCTGTAGGCCCAAAATGTTTTAGTTTTAGGCCCAAAATGCAGTTTTTAGGCGCGAAATCGGTCCAGAAATGCCATTTTAGGCCCATGAATGCGTTTTTAGGCTCAAAATCAATTCAAAAAATGCTGTTTTAGGGGCAAAATCGGCCAAAAAATCCGGCTTTCGGGCCCGAAAATGTGGTTTTCAGGCGGAAAATCGGTCCAGAAATACGGTTTTTAGGCCTAAAAATTCTGTTTTTAAGCCCAAAAAATGCGGTTTTTAGGCGCGAAATCAACTGATGATGATTTCAGATGGGTGAAAGTTTACCGCGACCAATGGACAAGAATTTGTCCATCAATTGAAGGTTCCTGATGACCCCTGAAGGAAAGGGCAGACATCCTTTCGTCATTAGGTCGACCGATATTGCTGATTTTAATTTCACGAAAATATCTTCTATTTGGACTGATGATTACTCCGGTATGTATTTTTTCAGCCTGGAATCAGAGATATCGGAATATACGAGAGGTCTTTTCGTCTGAAAGAGTATCGCGAATTTCAGGATTTGCGCCGAACAAGTCCTTGTCGTGGGAGTTTTTCGGTTCGTCTTCGATTTTATCAATTCCGAAAACGGCCCGGAGAAGATTTTGAGGACGAAGGGCGTACAGCGGACGCCCTTTGGGCACGTCGAAAACGGAGAAAAAAATTGATGAATTAGTGTTGGCCAATCGCGTAAGGCGCAAGAAAGGACGAGATAAAAAATGAATTTTTGAACTGATTTCGCCCCGAAAACCCCCAAAATTCGCCATACTTCGTATACAGACCTCGTATACAGAGTGTGTTATTGTGGATGGAAAAGTTTTCAGTTTTTCATTCTGGAACAAGGCCGTCACGCCCACAACAACTCTCGTGTACATTTATGGCGGTACCGTTTGTACCGTACAAAGGGGTACTACTACTACTACTGCTGGTGGTGGTACCCGCATGACTCCATGACCCGTTGGTTGACGGTCATCATCAACACACCGTTATATCGTTGAACGTTGGATGAAAGCCGACGGGGGGGGGGAGAGGGGGACGGACCGAGGTGAAAACCAGCTTTCGAAAAGCCATTGTGATGTCAGTCAGGTAAAATTAACCTGTCGAGGCCGCTTTCTGAGGAGAAAAATAAAAGAAAAGAAAAAAAACAGACCACCGTTTCCAGACACTGTAATCGCGATTTGGCGCCCCACTATTCAATATATAATAGACCGGGAGAAATATTCCAAGATAATCTTAGTTTTAACCCGACCCCAATGCTATGCTACGGAACTGTAGACAAAAGTTTAACTTACCCAGTTTTGTGGTCTGGTAGATTTCGGTGTTTTTCTGTCTCCCTCACTTGGTTTCGGTCGCTCGCCGTCTTCAGTAGCGCTGTGTTAGTCACTGTCGGCACTTTGTATGTTTTTTTCCTGGGGGAGGGGAGTTGGGGGGCATCCTCTCTAAAACGAATTTTGGCGCAATTTCGCGGTGAAACTGCAGTCTGCATTTCTGGGCTAAAACCGCATTTTCTGGCCCGATTTTGCCCCCTAAAAACCACCTTTTTCGAGCTGATTTTGCCGCCCGTTTTGGATTTTGTATTTTGGGCGGCGCGGTCTGAAAACTCCAAACAGGTGGGCGGGAATAGAGCTTTTTCCGCCTGAAAACCCAAATTTTTGGGCCTAAAGACATTTTTGACCGATTCTGCCCCCAAAAAACCGCCTTTTTGGAGCTGATTTTGTGCCTAAGAAACGCATTTACGGGCCTAAAACAGCATTTTGGCCCGATTTCGCGACCGAAAACTACATGTTCGGGCCTAAAAGCCCATGTTTGGACCCCTTAAAACCCGTATTTCTGGGCTAAAAACCGCATTTCTGGGCTAGAAACCGTATTTTTGGCCGTTTTGCCCCTAAAACCGCCCTTTTGAGCTGATTTTGTGCCTAAAAACGCATTTTGCCCGCATTTCGCCTGAAAACTGCATTTTCGCCTAAAACCGCATTTCTGGGCCTAAAAGCCATTTCTGGGCCTAAAACCGTATTTTGGGCCCCGTATTTACTAAAACCGCCTTTTGAGCTGATTTGTGCCTAAAACCGCATTTATGGGCCTAAAACCGCTTTTTGGCCGTTTTTGAATAACCGCCCTGATTTTGTGCCTAAAAACGCATTTATGGGTCTAAAACCGCATTTTGGCCCGATTGACTGAAAACTGCATTCTCACCCCGGCCTAAAACCGCATTTCCGGCCTAAACCGTATTTCTGGGCCTAAAACCGCATTTATGGGCCTAAAACCGTATTTTTGGCCGTTTTGCCCCCCTAAAACCGCCCTCTTTGAGCTGATTTTGTGCCTAAAACACATTTACAGGCCTAAAACAGCATTTAGAACCGATTTCGCGACTAAAAACTGCATTTTTGGGCCTAAAACCGCATTTTGGGCGGTTTTGACAGTGACAGTGCACAGTGACTAACACCGCTACTGAAGATGGGGCGAGCGGTGCGGCGAAACCGGTCTAGCGAAAGACCGAACCGGCGAGCGGGACAGAGAAACACCAAACCTTTGTTTTCCGCCTGAAAACCAAATTTTTTTGGACCTAAAAAACCGAATTTTTGGCCGATTTTGCCCCTAAAACTGCATTTTGGGCGTACAGACTGCGCTTTATTGGGCCGATTTCGTCCGAAAATACGTGCTCGAAAATATCCAAAGTGCCGACATGTGACTGGCGTGCTTATGTGATACGAATTTGGACAGAATTGCGGCGGTGTTGGAAACCGAAACGTTCACAAATGCGCAATTTTTTTTGCGTTTGTAATCTTGCAATTGACTATTGTATTAAGCCCGGCAATCGGTCATTTAGTGTAAAATATTTCCTGGAATCGATTCGAAGATAACTCTTCGAAAAAAAAGGTTCTACCCATCAACCCATTGAGTACCGTAGGCTTCTCCCCATATGGGGATCAGTTTTAATTTTTTTTTTTTCCTGATATGAGTTTTGTTCTTATCTACCAGCGAGTATAACAGTGCATTGTGCCGGGTTTTATCTTTCAACTCCAAGGCAATAGATAAGGAGGTATTATTTGAATTTCAATTGAGTCTCAGATAAGGTAGTTAAAAAAAAAAAAAATATTTGACGGAACGGATTTTTAAAAACTTTGAATTTGTGGCGCGGAAGAGAAGAATTACGTTCGGCCGGATGTTGACCGACCCCCGAAGCTGACGTTTCCACCGGTTTAAGTAGAATTGTGTCCTTCTAAAAGTGTTTATGGCCGATTCCTGGAAAAAAACCTGGAATTCCAGTGCCTACGTCATCCCACTCGGAAGTGGAGCGGCCCTGGGGCAACGCGAAGTCTGAAGTCCGAAGCCCGAAGCCCGAAGCCTGAAGCGGCCGGGGTCATTCCCCGTTCTCGACCTTGCCCTTCCTCCCTCCCTCCCTATCCCTCCCTTACATCCCGATTTTATAGTCACTCTTTAACCTGCCAAACGGCCTCGCCCGGAAGAACTTATTCGTTGCCCCGTTCGGCAACAGGTGCTTTTATTTCCGTTATATTCCGTCCCATGGCGGAAAACTGATCAGACCCACTTAATCTAAATATCCCTAATCCCTTTGATATCCCCCGACTGTGCCCTTAGGAGGAGACAGCCGACACGGGTTTCGCGCCTCGCCCTGTCTTCAGTAGCGCTGCGTTAGTCACTATACTGGAGTACAGGTGACACAGCGACAGTGGACAGTGACTACTGAAGACAGCCGTCTTCAGTAGCGGTGTTCAGAGCCACTGTCGGCACTCGACTGGATGTACAGACTGACAAACACTAGAGTACAAGTGACAGTGAGCGAAACCGGTCTAGCTAAAGACCAAACCGCAGCGAGAGAGAGAGAGAGAGAGAGAGAGAGAGAGAGAGAGAGAGAGAGAGAGAGAGAGAGAGAGAGAGAGAGAGAGAGAGAGAGTGATAGGAGACCAGAAATACGGCAAATACTACGTTAATGTATTTAATGCCTGTCCCAACAAATAAACGGTAATAAATTGATGTAATAAATATTCAACAAATCAATATTTCCTGCCAACAGGACATTGTCATCTCAATTCATAGAACATCACAGTTTACTGTAGGTTCGTCATGTTTCTGTCTCCTCTCGCTGCGGTTCGGTCTTTTGCCAGACCGGTTTCGGCAGCTCGCCCCGTCTTCAGTAGCGCCGTCTCAGTCGCTGGACGCACGAAATCTGTACATTTTAAATTGGCTGGGGCTCTGGTCCTCCCAATTAAACCTTTTCCTTCCTTCGTCGAGAGCTCATTCTCGAGCGTTTTCCTCGTTTCCAATCTCATTTTTTTGATGAATTGATTTTCCCCAATCGCCCTATTGACGGGCGTAGGACCACGTCGTCTACGGCGAAACGGGAACATCAATATCAATCGCGGGCAAAAGCCAACGGTACAGGCCGGTAGACCGTTATCCTTTCTCCAGGCTCTGTTTGTGCTCCCTCTCTCTCCCTCTCTCTCCCTCTCTCTCTCTCTCTCTCTCTCTCTCTCCCTCCCGGTCTCGCTCTCTCCCATTAAGAAATCATCCCCACCGCCGCCGCCGCCGCACCACGGGTGTTCATCAGGATGATGACACTTGGGCAGGATGATTTTATCCGTCTTTCGCCGGAGATAATGTCGCCGGAGGGAGACCGCAGTCATTACGATTTGTGGTGGCGTTAAGGGGTAGGGGTAAGGGTGGTGGGGGGTGAAAATCTTCAGAGGGTGACGACCTAAGGGGTAAGTGAATACGAGTCCGTGAAGTTTCGAGACCAGATTCGAGCCTGACGGTCTGATTGGCGAAGCTCTGAAACGTCTTGAGTCCGAGGAGACCAGAAAGCAATGGACCTTCCAGTGGAGTAACGTAGGTTTGTGGTGTTTCTGTCTCCTAGTTTCTAGACCGGTTTCCCGGCTCCGCTCGCCCCCAACCTTCAGTAGCGGTGTCGCCACTCTGGATGTTTCATTTTGGGCCATCCCCAGTGCAACCAACACAGCGCTGTGCTGAAGACGGCGGGCGGCCGAAACCGGTCTAGCAAAAGACAGAGCCGCAGCGAGAGAGAAGAGACAGAAAAACAGACGTAATCTACGGTATTACTCCTCCAACCCCTCGCAGACCACAGAACGGTAAAATTGCCTACTGACAACCGAGGAATAATGAATATCGACTGAATCTAGACCGGTTTCGCGACTCCGCTCGCTCCCAAACTTCAGTAGCGCTGTGTCCTGTCACTGTCGCCACTTTGGATGTTTTCTTTGGGCCATCCTCAGTTACGTAACCTGGCGCTACTGAAGACGGACTGAGCAGCCGGAAGCCAGCAAAGAGACAGAGAAACCGCAGCGAGAGAAAACAGACGAAATCTGCGGTATCCTCCAGCCCCTCGCAGACCACAGAACCGGGTGAAATTGCCTACTGACGTAATAATTTATTTCTGTTCTGCCGTCATCGGTGACTAAGTTTCCTGATGACTCCACCGCCCTTCATCGGCCGAGAATATATCGTCATAGTCGGCGATACTCCCGCCGTCCTAGACCGGTTTCCCCAAAATCGTCCAAATCCGGTATCGAGTCGGCCTTCGTGTCCGATACTTCGGTTTAAAGCTTCTATCCCCAGTTTATCTTAGAAGGCGGACGGAAACGTCTTTAGAATAGCCTTTTCGACGTCGGTCTCGAGACCGTCAGTCTACAAAACTGAAATATTATCAGACAACAAAATTAGTGACAATTTCATAAAATGCATTTCGAATTTCTAGAGAGAGAGAGAGAGAGAGGAATAGGAAAATTTTAAAAGTGGCCGGAGAATCGTTGATAATATCGGTGAATATTTATATAGTAGATTAATAATAAAAAGTTTCCTTTTTTTTAGCAAAATAAAATGAATTCCAAAGTCAAAATGTTGGATCACTTTTGGATACACCTAATACTTTTACCGAATTTAAATACCGACGGTATAACGCTCCAATGAAGCGAATATTTTTTTTATTTTTTTTATGTCTTTTCAACTTTCAAACGAAAGTCTGTTTTCTCCGTATCGCGCCTAAAGTGAGACTGTTTAAAAGGAAAAAAGAAAGAGAAAAAACGTCACCTAATCTCAAGCGAACGAACCCCCCGAACTTATCAGGTAAACTCTCTGCTGACGCTCGACACAAGAATTCGAAATACTTTATCTGCTGGAGAAAATCCTTCCTAAGGGTATGTCACGACGTTTTTAAAATTCCAAATATTCCAGTCTGGAAAGGAACAATCGGCTTGGACCGATTAGACCATTTTGTAGACCGCCCACTACTTCCGTTACCGGTCTGGAAATTGTCTCCATCTTCGATATAACAATTTCGTTTCCGGTGGGGTTTTTTTTTTTCACGAACATCTATTTTGGTCAATCAACGTCTTTTCCAATCCACGGTGCGCTTCAAAAATTCATTTTTCGTTATCCTCTCGCTCCGTTTTAGATGCCGTTTTTTTTTAATCTCCTCAATATTTTGTCGTCCTTTCTATGATGCGCCTTTTT